>JAHHUM010001219.1:0-465832 GCA_036173005.1 Crenichthys baileyi | reverse complement strand
CAATCGGGGAAGTCGTCTTCACCACGTCTAGATGCCTGAATGGTTGGAATTGCAGTCATGTGATTGCATTGGGTGATTTGCTATTTGTGTTAACGAGTAATTGAACAGGGCTTAACAGTAAACTGGAAACAACATAAACTTAATCAGCTGTGACAACGACAATTTGTATAGTTAAGGAATCAAAGTTTCGCCTTGAATTAGTATCATTTTGTGTCATTTCTCTGCTTCAGGCAGTCGGCGAGCTGTAATCTACGTGGTGTGTTGTTTTGCTGTGCACCGACTGTGAGAGCAACACAGGATCCATAAATCAGAATTGATTGGATTATATTTACCTCACTGTGGGGGGGAAGGGCACATGCTTTTACTTTTTACTGGACTGTCCCTTGCTTGTGATGAAACAGTGGTTTTCTAAACTGGTATCTTTCCCACTATTGTGTATGTAATCGAGGTCTTCAGTACCTGGAAACACATTTAAAATGTTTATTTGCTTTTAATAAGACGTTGAATGAAAAACTATACAATGAGAAACAGAGAGTGAAGTATTTTATTGTTGGCTTTTGTGGTTGTTATTTGTTTCTTTCCAGCTCCGATGTTTTAAGGGGTATCAGTGTCAGTGTCAGTGTCTTCCTCTGCAAGGTGTTCATGCTAATTGTTATTTGACAATATTTGTTAAATAAAGTTTTTACGGATTTTCAGGTGTTCAGTGCATATATGTTCTTGGTAGCCTGGTTTTATGGCAGGTCTGTTATGTTAAAGGAATAAAAGGTAATAAAAAGGCTGCCTGATATTGGTGAGCAGCTGCTGGGACCTGAAGCAACCTGCTGAACAGGGGGTTTGTATGTCTGTGTTTCTGTTCAGTATTGGTAAATACACTGTTCATCACTGTTCTATGTCTTCTCATTCTCTGAATAATGGCTCTAGCTGTGGTTTGCTGGAGTCCCAAAGCCGTAGAAACTGCAGACAGATGGGTGTGAACGACTTTGTCTCTTATCTGTTCTTGAATTTCTTCATATTATGTTGCTATTTTAAAATATTTTAGCTTACTTCATGTTGTCAGACAGGTTCTTATTAGGTGGTTTCTTGATTCTACAGATTGGACAGTGATCAGGTCTTTTTGTGGCTAGTGAAATTGAAATTGAACACAAAAGTGTCCATCCTCATTTGAGAAATGCTTTTTGGAGTTACTCGGGTTATCTTTGTCTGATCTCAAACATGAGTGTGAGAAAAACTGAAAAAATCTGTAAGGGAGGAAATACTATTTCCCAGCACTGTATCTCAACCTCGAATGATGTCACACTGCTTCAACAATTGTTGAAGCCTTTTTCTCAAACTTTTTGCTTCACTGTTATCAGCAAAGTCTCTATTAATAATACACTTCATTTCAATTAAAATGACGGTGGTGCTTTTTAATTACGAGCATTCTGAATATGGTTTTCCAGCATTTTTGCAGCCTTTATTAATGGTTTGTGAATGAATTGTTGGTGGAGGCATAGAGTGTGTCTTTAAGATTTGACAGTGCAGATTGTTGGCATAACCTCCTGACCTGTCTGACTTTTGTGTCGGCACGATTACTCAAGGCAATGTTTACGTCTACGAAATGACCAGAGTTCATTGCTGCAAGACAAAGTACGCGACAGTGGGGGCTGCAGCAGCAGGCTTACCTCCTGCTGTATTTTTTTTCAGAGTAATGCAAAAAAAAGAAGCATCCTGCATTGCCGATGATGCAGCAGCAGTCAGATCCAGAGTTAGAGGTAGCACACTCCTCTTCTCTGCAGCTCTACTCAGGACAACTTTGATTTTACAAACCCTGCCTTTTAACTTGTGTTTGGGACATGACAGGAGCCTTTAGAGGTTCTGCATTGCGGCCTGATTGATGGTTTTCTAGAGGGATCTTTTGGTGCTCTGAATCTCATTGTGCCGCTGCATGGCACCGCTGCAGAGACGAGCACAGGGAGGCACGACGAGCTGAGAGGCTAGAGGGAGGTTCACCAACATGGAGAGGACAGAAAAGAGTGCAACTTGCTCTGTTCTCTTTCACCCTTCTTCTTCTTCATCGTCACCGTTCTGCAGTGTGCATCCTGCTGTCTAAACGTGAGGACGGCTCTCCTGCATATACATCTAGGTGGCGGTTTTGGCTCTCATCTGCTGATAACTCTCTCCTGTTACCATCATTTTTCACCAGGCAGTTTTTAAAAATGTTTTGAACTCAGAGGATTATCTCAGACACAAGCAGCCTGAATCATTAATGCACAGCTAATGAAGCGTGGCTGCGCTGTTGGCCACAGCTGACGGGGGTACCCGTTGGGCTCACAGATGGGAGCGGAGGTGCATGTTCAGCTGATGACTCCGTCTCCTCCCTCCTTTCCTTTTTGAGGAGCATCGCTGCCTGCAGGGAGCCTCCGGAAGCAGCGGGGTTCAACACAGACGGCTGAGGGAGAGGTGTCCGCGTCAGCTTGGGTTTTTTCAGTGCAAATGTCACATCTTAAAATTCTGGACTGCATGATTAGAAACAACTGGAACCTGATCTGTGATCTGTACTGCGCCTGGAGCAATCAGGTCAGTTTTGTTTTTTAGGATGTCTTTAAGGACTTATGAGTCTTCTCTCACCGTCTGGTTACAGGATGCTATTTCCAGTCATCAGCATACAGCTGCAAGGTTTCCAACGTTGCTTAAATTTCTAGATTTAGGTCACCATTCCTCATCTTTCATAAGAGCCTGCCGCTCTAAGATGACCATCTGTGCGATGCAGAAATCACAGACAAATTCACAGCAGTCATTGGGTGAGACGTAGGGTATACCCTGCACAAGTCGCCAGTCCATCACAGGGCAATTTAGGGCAATTTAGAGAGACCAAACTTACTTGACTGTGAGAGAGGGCTGGAGTACCCAGAAAGAACCCACGCAAGAACGGTGAGAACATTGAAACTCCATGCAAAAAGGCTCTGGCCCGGAATCAAACCCAGGACCATCTTTCTGTAAGGCGACAGTGCTGCTAACAATGGCATCACTGTGCAGCCTCCATCTTTCCATCCATCCTCTTGTCTGTTACTCTTTATTTAAACGTACTGACATGTGATTTTTGTGGACAGCTGCACACTTATAGGATTGCCCTGGTAGTAGGGTGTACTCTCTTGAAAACCCCTAAACTATAGGTAGATTTCTGTGATGATTGGCTGCAAAAACGTTAGTTTCTTTGTAAATCAAGTCCCAGTTTAAACTTCTCTACAGATCATATTTCTACTTTCCGGCACATTAAGTTCTGGGTAAAAAATCTTTGGGTCTTATGGTCAAAACAAGATCTGTTATGGTTCAGAAGAACAAGCTCTGTGTAAGCTTTACCTGGCACGACTGACTGCAACTGCAGGCAAACATGCGATGGGGCCTTATCATCAAAAAAGTAATATAAGATACAGAGGAACTCGTGTGAGTCTGTCGCTTTTTAATGCCAGACTTCTTACAAAAATAAGATATGACATTACTGAAATTTGTAGCTGTGTGTGGAAAAAATAAGAGTTCATAATGTTCTGCCATCTTTTTTGAGGGGCTGGAAAGCTCTCAGGAGTCCTCCAGTGAAGGCATCCCTTACATTTTAGCTATTAATAGCCAGCCTTCATTCAGAGCTGTGGAACAGGAGACCATGGCTTGTTCAGCATGCTGACCTCCGGGTGTCCCGGAGTGTCCGCAGGGAGCGCTTCGTGCATCTTCAGGTGGTTTAAAGCCAAGTTTTTAAAGGTCAGTTTAATAAAGTAATTTTTGTCCTGAACAACGTGTTTAAAGAATTATCAGTATGGTGGTAGCTTCACCACTCACTGGTAAAAGTTAAGGACCAAACCAAGAACACAGAAGAAAGGATCTAGTATTGATAATTTGATAAACAGGGAACGAGTGAAGGGTATGTAAATTACTTAATTTGAAAGGAGCGGCCATATCAAGAACAGCAACAGCTGTAAACCCACAATACTATCCCTGTTAAACGCTAAACTACAGCTTCTAAACTAAACAGGTTCTAGTAATGGGCCAGTTCTTGCCGTATGATAACCTTGTGTAATTGGCCACACGTTTCTGATAGGTGCAGATCTACTTGTAGCTTTTAGTGAGAAATTAGTATCGTCCAAACTCAGAATTGGCATGTCAAACAAAATCTGAAAATTGAAATCTGCCAAGAAAACTTATCAGCTGTTATCATTCTGCTACCAGAGCAGACTGAACACTGGAGCAGTTGTTCATTCTCCTACCTACTTCTTTAGGACGGTTGATAGATGCAGGATGTGTAAGAATCAAAGCGGTTTAGTGTTCAGAGAATGATGTAAGTGTGTTAGCATCTGGGCACACTGATACGGGTTTTTGTCTGTCATAAAGTGCTCTGTATCGTGTCATCTGCTCTGAGCAGTTTCTGTCTGTGTGGACAGAAGTCAGCTTGGCACCCTTACAAGCGTGTCATATCTCTGACATGCCTCTTTGGCTTTTCCCCTGGACTCTTGCACAGACAGCTCATTGTTTCATGCATTTTTCCTCCTTTCTCTCCACTTTTTAATTTTGCCATGGAATGTCTGATGTGAGGAGTAAAGAGGTCTTGCCGCGTTGAGCAATGCGCTGCCTCCCCTACCCCAAATTTAATTTTAGCCATGCTGAAAATTGTTTGTGTCTCAAGCCGAACTGATGGGCCTCCGTTTCCAGAAAGCCGCTGAAAACAGTCTCTGTGCGCCAGCAGCACAGCACCGAGGCCTCATGAAATATTTACAGGCTAACACCTGGTGTGAGACCGACAACGAAAGGCTGTGGATTCAAAAGCATTGCTACCAATAACTGGGAGCCTCAGCTCTAATAATAAGTTGGCCAGACAATTATATTTCTAACTCTGTTCCTTTTAGTATTGTCTTCAATGACCATATCATCAAAGTTATGGTGCATTCACACCAGGAACGTCCTTTTGTCTGCTTGTTTGATCCGGACTAAAAGCAGACTTTATTTTTTGCTTGTGGAGCGATTTGCTTTCACATTGTACTTTTTGCATGTAACTTGTAAACGAAGCCATGCATGTGACTATTGTTGCTCCTATTAGACAGAAATGACTAGGGTGGGTCAGAGTACGAATCCAGAAATGGAGGAAGCCTTGTTTAATACATCTCGAACCCTCTTTCCTTCATTTTCTCGGTCAACATGCTGAACATGACAGGGTTTATTTGGGTCAGATCGAGGCCAGTTCATATTAACACCAGAAGCAAACCACACCAGTGTCCATTTTGAAGTGGAGTTTCTGGATAGAGCATATTTATAGAAAAAAAAGTTTTTTTCATCTTAATTGCCAAATGCGTGTATTTTTGTACCGTTGTGGCGTAATTACTACTCTGAGTGGGTTGTTCTTTCAGCAAATGGCATGTTTTAGTTTGTGTACTCCAGTTAATAATTATTCAAATACTAAATTAGTTGACGATTATTTCAATAATCAATTAATCACGATAAATCGTTAATAAGTACATTAGTAATTACATTGTATTAAGAATCCGGTCCATGTAAAAGTATTCAGCCGTATTGTGTTGCGTGATTAGAACGTAGCGTTGCTTGATTAGAATGGAGCGTTGCGTGGTTAGAACGTAGCGTTGCACAGTTAAAACGTAGCGTTGCGTGATTAAAACGTAGCGTTGCGTGATTAGAATGGAGCACTGCACGATTAGAACGTAGCGTTGCGTGATTAGCAAGGTTTTAATAGTTTGGCAGTTTTCATTATTTTTTATTTATATTTAGTTTTGACTTCACATTTTCAATTTTGTTTGCTAATTTAGTTTTTATTTTTTTTAAATGATTAGTATCAGTTTAGTTTTTATTAGTTTCAGTTATAGTTTTAGTCTTTTTTTCTGAAATCAAATCCGGGGACATTTCCAGCTCAAGAGATTAAAATAAATAAATGTTATCAAGATATAATGAAAACATTGGTACAGTTACAGTTTCATTTATTTTAAAATATTTATTCATAATTAAACTATAAAAATCAAGTGTAATAGCAGGAAAGTCTATCCACACTGTTGTTAGCATTTCCTAAGAGTAATAAAACAAATAAATAGCAGTAGTAATGTCTGTCTTCTTTACTCTCCTCCTTTTTCTAACACTCATCTGCTCTTTCCCTGCTCTCAGCTTTACTCTTCTTTCTATCAGTCTTTCTATTTTCATCCTCTCTCCTTTTCTACCAGACGTTCACTATACTAAAAGGGACATAATATAACCACAATTCTCTAAAAACATTAGAGCGTATAACATACTGAAAAATTACAATTTAACAAATAAAACAGGATTTTTGTTCCAGATGCCCTTTAGTAGTTGGATATTTCAGCATACTAGGAAACTAGGATAATACTTTAAATAAAAAACTTTTCTTTAATTATTTAACTATTTTCCTCAGTTGACGAAATACCAAAATTGCCATATTTAGCAAAAAGAAAAAAAGAAAAAAACAACTATTTTTACTTTTACAGGCTCATACAACAAAATAAATGCACATTTAACCAGGTGATTCTCTCTCCCTTCTCATCATTCTCAGTTCATGCAGTTCTGGCCTCATTCACTTTCCCTGTTTCTGACTCCTTTCAGTAACTTTCATATGTCCAAACTAATTGGAAAACACCCCTCAGCCTGAGTTCACAAATCACTATAATAAATTAGCAAAACAACTAATAACTAGCACAGGAAATTTAAACTAAAGGTCACCAATCAATTCTAAAACATCTGACTTTGAACAAATCCTTGTTGACACTGTAGCTCCAATTTCCCAAATCAGAGTTGTGCTCTTTTCTTCCTATTTGCTGTTCTGTTTGTTCATAAAAACTTAAAAAAAAAAGAAAAGTTTATTAGCATGTGTGTCCTCACCTTCAGTAAAACAAGACACATCCAAGCCATTTGTTGTTTTTTTTTATCTTTATTTTTTGACCATTTGTTTGAATGTTGACAACACTAGTAACGTTTCCTACCACGAAAACAAACCTTCATCATGGCCAGGATCAGCTCAGTCCAAGGCAGCGCACTCAGCTCATCTTCTTCTACTCCGTCTGTAATGTTAACAGCAGCGCGACCAGCTACCCTAACAGCTGTTGTTGTGAGCAACATGCCCACTCCCGCTTTCTACCCCCGGCTACCGTAGTAAGTCTACACACAACATTTCTCATTCGCAAAACGCTAAGATCTGGGACATTTCCGGCAACAGCTTTAGCCTGGGACAGGTCGTCTAAATTGGGGACGTCAGGTCACCCTACACTACAAGACACTTGGTGTATTTGAAACGCAGTCATATTCAAAGTAATCCCAATTTGGACTCTGGCGCTTTATCCCAAGTTTTGCTGACATGGTGTTAGGTGTGGACGGACCGCACAGATGTCTTGACTGACGTACCCGCCATCTTCTGGCGTAATGCGGCACGGAAAAAAAAAAACAACCCGAGACTAGACTTCATACTTATGCATGAGACACACAAACGAAAACTAAGCACATTATCTCTATAAATTCAAATAATTTTAGTTAATTTTGTGAACACTCATTACAGTTTCAGTTAGTTTTCGTTTGTTTGGAAAGTCTCGTATTTATTTTTATTTCAGTTAATGAAAATGTTTTTTTACTTCTAGTTTTCGTTAGTTTTCGTTAACGATAATAACCTTGGTGATTAGAACGTAGCGTTGCATCCACCTTTGTGGATAATATCTGCTGGGACAAGTTCTGGCTTTTAAAGGACAAAAGTTCTTTTTTACCAAGAAAAGTAAAGTTTTTTTTAAAATGCCTTATAAGTTCTATCCAACTAACCACTAACATCAGAGACTTAAAGGTGATATTAATGTAAATCGTACTTTTTCTTTTATTACGGTATTGCTTGTTTACAAAACATCTTTGGAGCAAATGCTAACGTTTAGCTTTTGTTCATGTTTATCCTCATTTTTCCTTATGCTAGAAGAATATCGTGTTTTGTTACACAGATATTGACGGTGAACTCAGTCCTCATGTTTATGGTATAAACCTACTTATATGTAAATCACTATATTTTCTCAATAATTGATAGCAAAAATAAAGGCTTAGAAATGTGTCATCTTTTTAAACATTTAATAAACTTGTTTAGTTTTGTGTGTTAGAACGATTTTTAACCCCTAGCATTTTGTGTTTATGGCATACTCAAATTGTATCCTTTTTGTCTGTTTCCTTCTTACTCCTTTCTGTGTTCCTGCCAACTTGATGTGTGCCGTGGTCCATTTAGTTGTTCCTTATAAAGCTTGGAAAAAAAAAAAAACAGCTACCTGGGAAGCACACCTCGACTCCGGGAGCTCAGACCGGCCGAACATCGTCACTGGGCCGTCCGTGTCCATAAGGCTAAAATTGAAGCAAATTAATAGCGTGCAACTGCAGCGTTCAGTATGTTTTCTACCAACAGCAGTCATACTGGAGGTTTATGCTCGTGTTGACCCACCCCCAACTTTCCACGTCAAAAATTCTGACTTCACAGTGTGGTTCCTGTCAGTTTTTAGCTTGGGAAATATTACAAAGCATATTCTGTTTAACTTTGACATTGTGATTTTTTCTCCTGTTTCTTTATTGGATTAACACTGAAAAATCTTAAGTTGTTGTTTCTAAATGTTTTTAATTGTATCTTGTCTATTGTTTAATACCAGATTTTGGTGAGAAGAAGTCCACTGCCTTAATATGATTTCATTTTTGATTTTTACTTTAAAATAAACTTTTATTCTGCAGCTTGTAAGACCACTGAGACTATATTTAAAATTGTTGATGTCTCCTTTTAAATTGAATTCTGACTAGCTTGACTAATATACAAAGAATCTGTCACCGCTAACATAAAAAATGATCAAAGCATGATTTAAACTCTTATTGTTATTATACTTGTGAGGAATACACATAACATGGCTCTGGGGGCAAGTTAAACCCCCAGTTAATGGGCCCAAACCTCAAAGACAACACATATTAATAATTCATAGATGAGAAAACCAATTATACGTGGAATTGCTTGCATCAGGGTAGAGGGGGGACCCCAGGGACTCTGATTGGCCCACCTGCCCTCTGTCTCTGAGGGGTTGGCTGAGGTGACCGTCTTTGTGTAGGAAGAGTGCTGTGTGCAGGTCCCTTTCTTTGTTTGGGAGGTTCTGGCTCTGAGCTTTGTCATGTGGGGGGTTGGATCTGTCACTGGTGAATCTGTCAACCTTCTGCTGATGAACCATATCCAGCATGGTGAGGCAATGTGTTAGGGGCTTGGTTTCTGTTGGCAAAATATGATGCAAGATAAACTGTCAAAACCTATGCTTTATGGTATTTATGGGACATTTCGTGAACACAACTAGGGGACTGTCCATCAAATCGGTTAGTTCAGTGTTTCCTGTCCATCCAGGAAACACTGAACAGACTCTCTCTCCATCCATCCATCTGTCTCTTCTTCCCTCCCTCCCTCCTGCCTGCCTGCCCACCAGCCTAAAGTCTATTTATACTTTAAAAATGGGTCACAAATTGACTGAGGACTCTGCTAATTTGAGTTTGGAAAAATGTGGAATTTGGTCCTAAAAAATGTGTAGGAAACCAGCTTTTTATTTCCAAAGTTAATCTAAAGACCCCTACCTTTGTGTTTTAGGAACTAGCCCAGCTTCTGGAAACACCACATTAATTAATTCTAGTGAGGTTGATATGTTTCAGGAAAGAAAATCTTAAAGCAGGTAACCCACCCTCTCGAGGGTGTTCATGTTTGGATTAAACATATTTTTTGACGAACCCATAGGTAGTATATGTAGACTATGCAATCATCAATTTTTCTTTTTTTATCACAGAGACACGGTAAGCTGCATATTGATTCCTACACAAATGATATCAGGGTTCATCCTTAAAATAATGCAGGAGGATAGAAAGATGCTTTTTGGTTTCTTTGTGGTTTTATGTAGATAGCTGGCTTGTTACCAGTGGTTTGACTCACCGCAGTATTGTCTGTCCCTTTCTTTCCTTCCAACTCTATCTCTCCTTTGTGGGGCGAAATTCCAGGCTGTTGGCTGGCACAATTGCACATTTATTAGCATCTGAAAGCAGCTGAGGGGTGTTGAGCTGGGGTGGGAAAAGGGCGAGGGAAGGGGAGGGTTAAAACTTCTAAATCCTGTCCTCAAAGAGGTAAGAACTATGTTCCACCTCCAAGAACATGTTTCTGTATATTTCATCATAAAATAGGAAGAGCAGAAGAAGCAATTGATTGGGTCCTGCTATAATTGGCAACTAAAGCAAGCATTTTGTTTAACTTGATTTACTTGTTGCTTGGTAATATTCACTGTGTCTTGCACAAGCAGTCAATATATACTGTATCATTTACGGACTGTCTTCACTAACAGTACTTTAGATTCAGGAAGCATTCAAAGAACTTCTCTACAGCAGTTGAATTGGCTTCACTTTTGATCACCTTTAATGGGAATGTAGCACAGATGCAAGTTCTAATTGTCCATTAGGATGATGAAGAGTGTGCACTAAGGATCCCAAGTATTGGATTGGACTCAGGATGAAGGCATTCTGAATTAATAGTATCAGAGTCCTCATCTCTAAGTCCATATTGTTAGTGTACTCTCTGATTTTAGGTGAACTGCACATTCTGTGCAGACAGTTTGTTAAAAAAATCAGTCTAAGTTGTTGTGTTGTGTGTGGCATACACCACTGTGCCATTGAATGTGCTTACTGTTATATTTAACTGAGGAATCAGGTCTCTCCTCAGCAAGCAAAGTGTTTGTCAACCTTTACAATGATTTTAACAATAAATGGGGTTCCTTCATCGTCAAGAAAAGTATGAAATTTGATTTCAGTGTTTTACTGGTCTGAGAAAATAGGAAAAATCCTTCATTCCTTCTGTCCGCCCGTCTTTCCTTCCTTCATTGTGTCCTTTCTTATGTCTCTCCTTCTCTCCTTCATTCCTTCCTTCCTTGTGTCCTATCTTATATCCTTCCTTCTCTTCTTTATTCCTTCCTTCCTTGTGTCCTATCTTATGTCCTTCCATCTCTCCTTTATTCCTTCCTTGCTTGTGTCCTATCTTATTTCCTTCCATCTCTCCTTTATTCCTTCCTTGCTTGTGTCCTATCTTATGTCCTTCCATCTCTCCTTCATTCCTTCCTTCCTTGTGTCCTATCTTATATCCTTCCTTCTCTTCTTTATTCCTTCCTTCCTTGTGTCCTATCTTATGTCCTTCCTTCTCTCCTTTATTCCTTCCTTGCTTGTGTCCTATCTTATTTCCTTCCATCTCTCCTTCATTCCTTCCTTGTAGCTATCTTATGTGCTTCCTTCTCTTCTTCGTCGCTTCCTTGCTTGTGTCCTAACTCCTTTCCTTCTGCTTCCATCTCCCTTTCTGTCTGTATCATTGGCCTATGCATACAGCTGTCTGTTTGAGGGGAGATGGTGCTTCTTCTTCCAGGATGCTTTTATAGTTTTTAGTATATTGCAGTTAACGCAGTCCGATGATGTGACTTTGGTGGTGATGAGAGGTTGGCAAACAATTTACATAAATACTTTATAAAGGATTTGTTACGTATAGTTTTGCTGCTGATGAAACGTAGTTCCAGAAAATCTGCACACTTTATTTGTGTGTTCTAGAGGAATAATAAGTTCATTTTATCTCTCCAGAGATAATTTGCAGATTTAACTTCAATTATCTTTATGACCATTGGATTGTTCTCATAGGAGGATGAGCATCCCTTATATTGCCAAAAGTATTCGCCCTAGAGAATCATGCCATGGCCATATTATTGGTAAATATTGCAATCACGGTATGTGTTGCGATAAATCCACATTTTCCTCACTGTTTTTTCTCAGCTGTGCTTCCCTCATTGTCTGTGACCTTTAATATCTGGGACACTGTCATCTGTGTCAGGTGTGGGCATTTTTCCAGCAGTGAGACTCATATTACAGACGTGTGGGATGAGTGATCTCATGAACATATTATCCAACAGTTATTGCATTAAAAACAGTCCTTTGAGATATACATATTTTGGTGTACCGTCACGTTGAAACAGGAAGAGACAATGTCCAAGCTGTTCTCACAACTTTCAGAGCATGAAATTGTCCAAAATGTCTTGGTCCACTGAATCAATAAGACCTGCTTTTACCGGAACTAACAGGTTGAGTCCAACCACAGAAAAACTATCTCGCATCATGATCCTCACGGCTCCAAACTTTACAGTTGACACATTGTAGTCAGGCAAGTGGCGTCCTCCTGGCCAAACACAGAGTAATCCATTAGACTGCCAGTCAGAGACTGCTCTAGAGTCCAGTGGCGGCTTGCTGTTAGACCACTTCATCTGATGCTTTGCATTGTATCTGGTTGCGTGATGCTTGGATGCAGCCTGTCGGCCCTGGAAACCCATTCCATCAACCTTTCTATGCACAATTCTCGAGCTTATTTGAAGGGCCACATGCAGTTTGCAGGACTGTAGCTATTAACTGTGCTGAAAGTTGCCGACTTCTGTGAACTCACCTAAGCATCAGCTGTCCCTGCTCTGTGGTTTTACCTGACCTGTGACTTCATGGCTGGGTTCTGTCATACCCAGTCGCCTCCACTAACAGTTCACTGGAGAGTTTTAAGTAGTGTGGAAATTTAACAACTGCACTTATTGCACAGATGACATCGTATCCATTTTGTCTCAAATGTTTGGAGAAGCAGTCTGCATGCCTAGCTGCTGGATTTTATGCACACGTGGCAATGATTAGAACATGAATTGAATGAATTTAAAGGGTGAGAGAGTGCTTTAGGCAAAATATTGTATTTACACGTATATAAAAGAAACATCAGACTTTAAAGTATCAGACCCATAAGGATAGCGCTACAGCAAAGTAGATGCAGGATTCCCTCTGAGAAGTGATCTACTGTTACAGTGTTATTGGAGTTATTGGAGTTTAATGCCCATGACTTGGTAATAAAGCAATTATCAGTAAATCACACCAAAACAATCTGAAAATAGAAGACAGGATTAACTTCCAGCCAAAAGAGGGAAGATTATTTTGTTGAGTTGGGAGTTTTGGAAAACACAAAACTAGTAAATGATTCTTTCTGAGATGCATCCTGGTTTGTGTTCAAATGTAGAGTCTGTTGTTTGGCTGCAGCGAAGCATTAAACCACAGAGTGAAGCCCCCCACTGAGACAGGTTAATGTTTACACACCAAGTCTGGTTCAAGTGTGTTGACAGATCATCTCGAGATGCTGAATATTTTGACTTGATGTTTTAAGACTTGAACCAACCCCTAAACTACAAATTTTACTTTACCTTTTTAAGGTTTTACATGTTAGACTAACACAAGGTAGTGCATAATTGTGATTTGGGAGGAACAGAATACATGGTTTTAAATGGATTTTACTAAGAAAAATCTGAAAATTGTGGCATTTGTGTTCAGCCCTCTTGAGTAATTACATTACAACCAACTTCTAAAGCACTAAAGCAAGTCTTTGTGGCACGTCTCTACCAGCTTTGAACATCCAGAGACTAACATTTTCCTCCATTTTTCTTTGTGAAATAGTTCATTGGATGGCGAGTGGCTGAGAGCATTAATTTAGGTCTTGCCTCAATTCTTATTTGGCTCTATGCCTGGACTTTGACTGGGCCACTAATGATACTGCCACCAGCTCATTTTTCCCCATGGGTTCATTAAAATTTTTGAGATATAATTTTATATTAAAATTTTTTATATAATATATATATTATATATTTTAATTTTATTAATATATATATATTATAAACCAAAAGTAACTCTAACTGCTGCATCATCTGTGCTGCAGTGCTGTGGCACATCATCCTGCATTGTGAATAACAGTTGTAGTGAAAAAAGCGTGAACAGAATGCTGATTCACAATAATACCCCCACCCCCCCGGCAGCCACACAGAGCCGCTTAATCCTGGTGACATATGTGCACGGTGCTGCAGTAAACACACTGTGGTCGGCGCCGTTTTTATCCTTTCCATGCACGTTTTTAGGTGCTCGATTTTAGCGAAACCAAGAAGCGCAGACTCGACTCGCCCTTGCAGTTGTGACCTTGGTAACTCAGAAAACGGATGGTACATTGGTAATGTGTGACGGGACAGGGAGTGGGAAGGCAGTAAATGCAGCTTGGCTTCAGTGATGACAAAATAAGGTTGGAGAAGATGCAGCTCTCTTTGCTGCATTGCAGACAGATCTGGTGGGAGCATCACCAGAGGGTGGAGCTATGTTAGCTTGAATTTTTGTGTTTCACTGGTTTCATCTATAATATGTTTGAAGATTGCCTACTCTCCTTATTCTCTCCTTGAGGGATCTAAGAAAAAATATTTTGCTTGTTATTTCTCATCATGTCAGGTTTTTTTTTCTCAGTGCCCCGCTACCTAAGATGCTCTTTTCTCCTCCATACATTTCAAACAGTGCGGAGTGGTTACATCATGCATGACAGCAAGAGCGTGGAGAGGATTGGAGGGTTGAATAATCCCTCTGCAGAGTCCTGACAGAGAATCTATAGATCACTGGTATGTGTCGGTCAGCCTCTCTATCCTCTCGTCCTGCTGCTTCCAGAAGACAAAGTGCTTGATGTGCAGTCTCATTCAGCCGACACAGATCAGTCAGTAGAAAAGAAACAGTGAATGACACAGTGTCCTTCTCCTGTCCAAGTAGCTTTCCCATGAAATACGTCTGGGGCTGTGGATAAAATGGGAAGGTCCAAACAAAAAGAACCTTTATAAACCATTAATGTATATATTAACAAGCCCATGTGTCTTTTAGTGAAGAAATGTCCAGTTGACGTGTCGTTGTTGTCCTTAGACACAAGTATCCGTGTTCATTCAATGGGTGGTTCTTGCATTAATGGTACCAAGCTCCTCTGTTTCCTACAGTCATGCAGAAAGCAGGTAATCAGTCTTCCTATTCTCAATAAAGCAGGGGGTGCCTGCTAAACACACATGGAGGCCAACTGTCCATCGCCATGCATAAAAGCAATAGAAAACTTGTTCAGGGTATAACTGATAGATAAGTTATATTTTATTATCTGCTGCTCACGCCCCCCTTCTAATGGCATCCTGAGTTACTGCCCTAATGATGCATATCAAAAAAGCACCACTGTGCGTAACAATATATATAAGAAAATTTCTTATATATAAGAAAATAATAAATAAATCTAAAATGAGCCTGACAGTGTCAGAGGTGACAAAGCAGATCTCAACATGTTCCTTTTTTTGCAGAAATTTACATATTTGGGTGTTTACTTGTTGTTTTACAACCCACTTTCATACATAACACCCATGTGTTTTGCCTTTGCTTTTCATTTTTTTTAAAAGGGGCCCATTTGAATGCTAGAGCGAGTGGCTCACGAGCCGACCGGCTGTTTACTGTGGAGACGAAGAACACAGCCGCCACACCCTCGCTGCAGCACTGCCAACTAATGATTACGCCATCAGAGAAAATTAAAGCAGGGTGCATTAAAAAAAAAAGTCGGGTGATTGAGATGCTATATTTTAGGATGTGAAGTGCAGAGAGATGGGGCAGGGGATGGGAAGGAAAGAGGAAGGATGAGGAGTATGAGCCCATTATTTCTTCCAGCTGGGACAGGGTGGGGTTATTTTGGCCTGGATTGTTAAGTTCTGACCCATTTGCCAGATGATTTCTTTGTGCACATTTTCAATGGAATTTAGTTTTGCAATGTTATTTTTTTAACTAAAATGGTTCTGTTTCAGAGATTTGTGTAAGAACTATAGATGTTTTGGCTGCCTTTAATTCATACTATGCCCTTCTGAACTATCAGGAAGTGAAGTGAGTGGAATGTGTGTCCCGGCGCTGTAAATCAAACTGGACATCACTGTTTCCATCACCTGGTTGTGACATGTTTAATGATCTGCTGAGGGTCAGCTGAGGTACTGAAGGAAGGGCTTCCAAACTGTCTGGTGTTGTCCCGGTCTTGATATGTTTGATAAGTGTGGTATGGAAAAATTATTCCAGAGATTATTCCCTGTCTGTTTGTATATTTCATAAATCAATCCATCCGTCCGTCCGTCCGTCCGTCCATCGTTTTTGCAGGTTCCATAGCCTGATTGTATCTGTTGTAGATTTATTGTGAATCTTCCAAAAATGGAGAAGATTTTGAACTTTGGCCATGAAACATGAGTAGAAACCCTGTGAAGGGGGTAACTTTATGAACTCTTTTTCTGGTCACTGTATGGTAATACCAGTCCCAACCTTTTAGGAGAAAAGGATCAACCATACGTGCTGAAGCTGCAGAGAATCTTCTGCAGAGTATTTTTCCCAATAATTTTTTTGCCTAAAAAATCGACTAAAGCTGCAATGTTAAAACAGTGCATTCTTTATTATGAAAAATACAGCTTTTTCTTGCCACTCGCCTGAATAAGGCAAAGACATTCTCTGACACGAAGAAACTTCTAACCAGTTTGCTTGAAGGAGAACTGGAAGTCAGGTGGCTAGGTCTGTGCAGGATTTACTTGTGAAAGATAATGAAAGTGTCGCTGACAGCCGTGCAGCCGCGAAACTCCTTAAAAACACGGCTTTAAACCAAACCATACTGGCCTCACCGCATTATACTCCTCTGACAGCGTTTCGGTGCAGACCTCGGTCGTGTGGTTTTCATCCTTGTTTCTCATCTCTTCATTATTCAATTACACAGCTAAATACGTTAGGTCTAGCATTAACCGCGAGGAGGAGCCACTGTATGGAGGGAAGCAGTAAAGATTCACCATGGGCTCTTTAGTCACGCTGAGGAGATTTGCCTGGTTTGTGTGCGGTTGGATGTAAAACAGATGGAGCCTCAGAAAAAGAGATAAAATACCGTGCAAAAGTCTCAACTCATTTCCTTCTCTCCCTGTGTCCTTCATTCTTTCCTCTTTTCCTTTCAGTCCTTGAGTCCATATATCCTAATTTTTATATTTTAAAATGAACATAGACTGAGAATTATGGAGAGCTGTGTCTGGTTAAGTATCTTTACGTGAATAATGTGTAAGAACCCTGTTTGAAAGTGGTCTTACAGTGCTTTCACACCAAACCTTTGGAACGTTTGGACCGTGCCAGAGTCCAGTTTCTGGAGCAGGTCACGCCAGTGTCCAAAACAATCCCTTGCAACTGCATGACTTTGTTTGACCCAGTAAAAAAAATATCTGTATGAAAGCATACCGGGCCAACTGAAGGTGTGAATTTTCTCACATTTTCTGATCCCTGAACCGATACCTCGACCAAACCCTGGACCCGACCCTAATCAAAATTCCACCATGATTACTGAAAGTATTCCAAAAGCGTTTTTTGAACCTTGGCTGTATTTTCTTGTAATTTCTATTAAAACATAGACTTAAACAGGACAGAAACCCTAAAACTATTCTTTCTGGAAAGTATCAAATCTCAAAATAAAGCGTCTGTACCAACCGTGGCACTGATTCACCCATCAGTCCCAGTGGGGGCATCCATCAACTTAACTCAGGGCTCTTTTGTCTTTCTCACTGTGAAAGATGGTTCTTGATTGGCCCTGATGGTCATGTGACTTTGTACCCACATGCAGTCTAAACGGAGCCGTGGTTGCATGCGCACATGTGAGTAAACACAGCATCAGCACACACGCAGGCAGACAAACAGTTGGACACACTTACTCAGGGCCTTTCTGTGGCTTCAACATTCTTGTAGGCGTATCTCACCAACTGCTTTTAATCAGCCGGGTCACGAGGCGCTCCACATGGGCCTCAGGGCAGGGTGGGACTGCAGTGGACACGGCGGAGGTGGAGCGGGCCGGAGTTTGTAACAGTCAACATATCTGTGCCTCTTCTCCTCCTGCTCTCTCGGCTCAGCGTCCCTTCCCGCCTTGTATTGCGTCACCCTCCTCAGAGACCTGTGTTGGACAGCGTTACACCACCCCGGCCCTGCTGTACTCAGCCTGACACTCAAATCTTCTAACAGTATTTTACTAGATCGAGGGATTTCTGTGGAGCGGTTCTCCAGGATATTTTTGTAGTCTGAAGATGAAGATGCACATTATGGTTTACAACTGTTATGTTTACCTTATCGGAGGTCATTATAATTAAATAGTTGGTCAGATGACATAGCTCGCATGAAAAAGTTTGCAATCTTTTTGATTGGTGCACAGTGTTGCTACAATCAACAAACTATTCGGAATATAATTATACAGTTTGCTGCACGGTTTTCCTAGCTGTTTAGTCTCGCTTTTTTTTATGTTGTTGTACTTTATGAAGGTTCTTTAGAAAAGAAACAAGCCCATAGCATCACGATCCTCCACCATATTTAACAGTTAGCAGGAGGTGCTATTCCACATATTCATCCTGTGTCAGTGTTTGTTGCCAGAAATCAATCCCTCATCTCCATTTAAAGTCCCGGTAGAGCATAGCATCTCCACTCGTTTATGTTTGTGATGGTGTGAAATTCTTCTTGCATGCCACTCAGTCATTTGGCATGTTAATAATAATCGGTTGCTGTGGAGACTTGGTGAGCTCTTGTTTTTAACTCCATTTACCATCCTGATCGCTGTGTGTGGGTCCTCATCCAGCCATATTTATCCCAGCTTTAGTTGTTTTAACGTTTTATTTTTGCTCTGGCTATAGATATGGGCAGGTTTAGATGAGTTACTACACTCATAGCTATTTCCTGCCTTACTAGAAAGTCACCCTCTTTTGTCTTTCCCTTTTTGAGGAGTATCTTAATAGAAATCAGCATGTGTTCTACGTCACATTTATGCCCATTTCCTGCCTGAAACACTGTAAATGAAGGCCACTTGCGCCACAAAATCTTAAAAAAAGATGCTTCGGTTAACATATAGGAATAACTAATGCCAGTTAGTGTGGCACAGGTGATTCTTAAAAATAGAACTATTGAAATTAAAGGTTGGATTTCTAAAAATAAATTTCCAGATTTTTAGATCATGCAACTAAAATGGAAGTTGAGTTTTTTCTTTTCTTTTTTTTTTTCGTCTTGTACACTGATGTCATATCCATTTGCACACTGTTCTTAATATTTAATTTATGATGGCAATAAATGATTCAAACTATTTTTAAAGGTTTTCTCAGTAGATAAAAAATATTTCTTGCTGCTGCAAAACTGCCTCTTACTTTGGTTGTGTTGCTGATTTGGTGCACTGATGGAGTAATGCAGCAGAGGAGTGCTGCAGACCGACCTCTGCTGCTATTCCTGACACGCCGTTGGAACACTGCTGTCAGTAAGACTGCTTAGTTTAGCGGCTGATCCTGTATCTCCTATAAGGATTAAAGAGGTTACACCAATAGGATCCACACGTTGATGGCTTCCATTGCTGATGTCTGCACATTTACCAACTGGTTCCTAAAACAATTCTGCATATTCTCTTTGTTAATACCTTAAAATCTTTGCTTGACTTGTATTTCTAATATTTAGGCATTTTTGTGCTGTCCAGTGTTAGGTTGATGTTCAATGATGGGGAAACACCTTATGAAACAAAAAAATTGAAAAAATCTAATTTTTTCACAAATGCTTGCAAGTCCTAACAATTTGATGTTGTGATAGTTTCAGCAAATTTTATTCTCAATCAGTAGCAGTTTAGGAGCAGATTTAGAGCTTAATCAGGTGCTTTCACTCACAGCCTCACCCACTTCTTTTCCCACAGGACACAAACACAGACCGACACCCCCCACCCCCTCCTCCATGGGGTTTGCTGGTGAAACCATCTGGTCCTTAGTCTGGACTTACAGTACCACAAACAGTCCCTTCTCCTTTTCATTTACAGTTGCAAATCAGGTGACACCTTCTACAAACCAGCATTCCTGAGTCAGTGTTGGACATAATTTTCATGAAATGACATTTAATGAATTACTTTCTGGAGCATAGAGGCAGAAAAAGAAATAAAAACAGGCCTGACATGATTTTTATACAGAGTTTGGTTTGAAAGAAATCATTGTGGTCATTGTTATGATCCTACAGCAGAGATAGATTAAGAACCGTTAATGACATATGGTCCGCAAAGATCTACTGATACATCAACCACAGCCCTTCTTAGGAGACCTTTTGCATCCCTTTCAGAGCAGTGGCCAGTGGCGTTCACACCGGCTTACTTTTATCTCAGATTACAAAAGGTAAAGCTTGAGTTTGAGCTCAGTCTCAACTCTTTAGAGCATGGCTCTATGTCAATTCATGGGTCCTATGAGCACAAGTCTTAGTTAAGTCTGGAGTTGTTAGTTTGAGTGTAAGTCAAGTCTTGTCTTTAAACTATTAAACTAAGTCTTGTCTCAAGTCTTTAAAATCAGAGTACTACTCGAGTCTCTAGTCTTTAGAACACAAGTCTAAATCAAGTCTTAAGTTGTTAGAGCGTGAGTCTAAGTCAAGTCTTGAATCTTTAGAGCAGAGGTCTAAATCAAGTCTTGAGTCTTTAGAGCACAAGTCTTATTCAAGTCTTGAGTTGTTCGAGCACAAGTCTTGTGTCTATGTCTAGTTTGAAGGCTTTAGAGCCCGAGAATAAGACCAAGTCTTGAGTTTTTAGATCACAAGTCCAAATCAAGTCTTGAGTTGTTGGAGAGTGATTCAGAGTCAATTCTTTGAGTCTTTAGACCACAAGTACAAGTGAAGTCTGGAATCTTTACAGAGGGAGTCCAAGCTAGGTCAGTCTTTAGACCTTGAGTCTAGGTCAGATTTGAAATCTTCAGACTTGTAGTCCAAGTCAGTTCTTTGTTGATGCAACCTAAGTGACTCGGGTCTAAGTATCAGTAGTAATACAAGATCATAGGACAGGTTTAGGCTTGTGACAGAGTTCACAAGTTGTGTCTACATAGCAGCAGTACCTGCTTTGGGTTTTAGTGTGTGTGATGGTTATAAAGAAATCTCATTGTTAGGCGGTTCCTGTAAAGGGTTAGTCATCAGTCAACTTGGACTCATTTATTCCAGATTAAGAAAATACAGACGGACAAACCCACAGAGCAGCAATTTGTCAGCCCTAAAGCTTCGGGGGTCTAAGCTCTCCCTGGACAAACATGGTAGGAAAACATTCCAGTGAAAATTGGTGGAGTTACTCCACACTGCGGGGAAGAGAGGTGGAGATCTAAATGGCATTTTCGTCTTCTCATCTAGCCCTTGTCCTTTATCGCATAATGGGTTTTTTTGGACAGGCTTGCAGGGAGCAGAATGGGGCAGGTCTAAGAAAAGAATTGGATGACTCAAGTTCAATCAGTGGTTTACCTTCATTAGAAAGACTAGAAAGCTGAATTAGCTTCATTCCTACATGAAAAATCTGAAGTAGAGCCAAATAGGGGGCAAATTCCACCATCTAAAAAGGCTTAAATTATGGGGTGGATGAACAACTGTGCTCGACACTTTAGCATTTTACTAATTGTGCTCAAAACAGTTTGTGAACTTGTGGCTAATTTCTCAGCCAATGTTCATTGTACTAAACTAAATATAGAGCAACCTAAAATATTCGCCATCTTGATGTTTTGGCTCAAGCAAATCTCATTTCTCAGTTCTCTCATTTCTTTACATTTTACTGTTAAGGAGACAGATTTTCTGGTAATTTTTAAAGTTGGTCTTGGTCAGTTCTCCAAGCTTTCTAAAGAACTCTCCTGGGTCAGCTTGTCACGATACTAATATTTCAAATTCCATACCGATACTAAGAAAAATACTAATATAGACAAATAATATTTTGTGTACTTACGTTTAATCCTTTTTGTTTATTTCTATCGTACTCCTTTCTGTGTTCTTTTCAACTTGAGGTTCCCCATGTTCTGTTTAGTTGTTCTCAACAAAGGTTGGGGAAAGAAAAGAACAAAGCATTGCGTGGTTCTGAATTGTGCACACATCAATCTGTCTGAGATTTGGTTGCGTGGCATTCGGGCCAGGAGGGAAACCCAGACACCCCTTTCTCCAGCGACACTTTCCTGCTCATTTTGGGGGACCAAAGGTGTTCTCAGGTGCCCAAACCAACTCATTCGGACTCCAAGCTACTCCTGGATTACAGAACAGCTCACCTTATCTCCAAGGCAGAGTTCATCCACCCTACAAAGGAACCATAGTCAGCCTCCAGTGAAGATCTATTCCTCATGACCATAGGTAAGGGTCAAAATGTAGATGGAACTTGAAAATTAGGAGTTGCTCTTGTTGGCTTCTTCTTACTACACAAGAGGCCCCAATCAGTCTGGCCGTCTCCCACTCCATCCTACCATAGCTTACCAAGATATTTGAGCTCCTTTGTTTGAGGCAAAGATGGGGAGCATTCAAACTTTTGCTGATTTAAAACCATGACCACAGACGTAGAGGAGCTCTCATCCCAACAACATTGGAACATCATTTGCTGCCAAATGAGCAGGGAAGGCCCACTTCATCCCTGCAGCAACACAAAACGAGCTGACAGATGTTTTCCCACAGAGATGAAAACAAACTCTGATCCCATCCCGGCAGATCTTTTGCCACATCACAGCTGTAAAGTCAGTTTGCTGAGATGCAGCATGATGTCACAGAGGGAAGTTATGGGCGCCCCTGAAAACGTCTGCGTTGATGAAGCCTCTGTAGCTTAAGTTGGAGGTCTGAAGTGCAACAACGAGCACAGAGAAGGAGGTAGTTTGGGGGACACACCCATCAGCAGAGAACAGAGGAATCAACAGCGGGGGAAGGAAAATCTAAACGCTCCAGGTTAGGGAAAGCACAATGCTGCTTTCCAGAAACCTTTAATCAAAATTCACCCTTTCAGGATCCAAACTTTTTGTCTTATAAGTGGTAATCTCATATAATATATATTTTCAACCCTTTCAGTCAGCCCAGGGTTTTGTGTGTGTTGTTTTAAGGGTGTGTCCCACAGTCTTCATCAGTGCTGGCTCCAGTACAGGCTGCACAACTCACTCCGGATCTGTCCCAAACCACATCACCTTACAGTCCAATGAATGCTTTAGCAGCAACGCAATGCCATGCAATGTTTATGTCAGTGTCTACGTTTATTTGAGGTTGGAAGCCACCAGAGCCAAACATCAGCATAACCTTTATACATGGTAGAGCAGAGAAATGTTTTCATAAGACTTTGGAAGTCTTTTCCCTGTCAAGTAGTTGATAACTTGTTTTCTTATAAGACAGAATAAGGAAAGGAAATGCTGATCACATAGACACAGAAGGCCTTTGCAGACTTAAAGACAATTTGTTCAGTGCATCATTTGCTCTGTTTTCATCCGTTTTGTACACTTTTACCCACCTTTTATATTCTAGTATTTTTAGAGATGCATCAGTCAGGATTTCTTTCTATCTATTGCAATTTTTCTTTCTAAGGAACATAAAATACATAGAAAAGCGATGTGTGACATGCTCTTTGATGAAGGAAGTTTTAAATCCAACACAATTAGGATGAATTACAACTTTCTTCATTTTATATCAGAAACAAACTTCCTGGTTGAGTGAAAATAGAACTGCTGCAGCACCTGAGGGAGGTCATCATGAGACACGTGCAAAGCATTCACTGCGTTTGAGAAGAGGTATTTTTAGAATTTGGCTGCATGAATTTTAAATCCGAGTTTTGAATGTTTTACAAGATGACGAAGGAAGCTGAGATGGATTTAGGAGAGGAGATGTTTGGTTTCTTGCATGGAGACAGTTAAAAGACCACAGGATTTACAGTATGTTGACTCACCATCGTAATTGGATTGCCGTGTTGTGCAGCATCCATGCATGCAGATTCTACATGTCAGAATATTTCTGGTCTGTTGGAAGAACGTTCCCAGAAGTTGTCCTGATATGAAGCAGCTCAAGTGATGGAACATCCTGGCTTTAAGTTCTACATTCATACATTAATTGTATTTCTAATGGAAGGAATCAGGCTGACTTTAGGCGCTGGTTCTAACAGTCAAAAAGTGGGGAAAACTGATGAAAAACACCCTTTAAAACACTGATACCTTAAAAATGTTCTTTTGGTTCAGTACTGTTAGAGCATAGACTCGCCCTAGACTATATTATTCTGTATTTATGTGTAATAATAGACTCATACAATGTGTCATTAAGCTGAGCACAAGAAAACGTCTTGAACGGCTGGGTGTTTTTCTGCATCTACGTGCTTTCTCAATAGTGTACCACAGAATGTAGCGTCTTCAGGTATTTGTGTGGAATGAGTGGCCTTTATTCCCCCCGCCCTTTTTCCACAGCGGTCAGACCTTACACCTCTTCCATGTGGGCTCTTTGAGAAGCACAATGTTGGCTTTCTCTAAGAGAACCTTCAGACAGATGGAAAACCAGAGTTTACATTCAGGGTGGGCAGGACGGTCTTTCCACCAATTATGGCTAAGAACCGAGTAGTTGTAGGAACCGCTTTTCATGGGCTGGCGGTTCATGGTGATCTTTGTCTACTTTTGTATTAATTTGCCCTCAGAGATTTTGTCAGCCTACTGGGGTTCCAACACAGCCTGGAAAAGTTTGCAACGGTCTGGAGTTTGATTTGGTTTATTTTCCAGGCCAGGATAAGAACAGGGAAGAGAAGGGAATTTAGAGAATATGTCCAGAGTTTTTATTCCCTCTTCCATTGTCCAAAAATCGTATCCATCCGTCCGTCCGTCTGTCCATCCATCCAGTTGTCTGTTGCTCCGTCTGTTGTTCCTTCAGTCCCTTCTTTAATTTACGTTCTTTTCAGGGTCCCATATAGCAAGTCTGACCCTTGTATAAATATCTGCCATAGACTAATTCAGACCTTTAGTGCTTATAAGGGAAATGTGCTTTAAAAGGACCGTCTGAGAAGCGTGGCACACTGACACAAAACATCTGGAGGAACCCTGAAGGACTGTCCCAGACTGGGACAGTCAGACTATATCAGTTAAGTGGCCGAATCCAGGTAATGGCAGGGCGTGTTTCATGTGTCGCAGCCGGATTGTGAAGCAGGATGAGATGATGGATGTTGATGTTGACCTAAAGCAGGGGGTTTACCTTACATCAGATTGTCAGTCTGACATTAGGACAAATGTGTCTTCATTACCGCTGTCTGATGAATCTCCACCTCTCCTGAGCCACATGTCCCCCCACATGGGGGGACAAATGTCTGAAGGGTGAGGAGTGATGCAACATTCAGAAATGGCCGGTTTAGAAGGAGAAACATATTTGATGCTTTTGTATAGAGAGCAGCTGCTGAGGAGTGAATGAGCAGCTTCCTGAATGCTTGATTGGCAGTGGTGTTTGTCTGAAGGTGTCAAGGGACCTGCGGAGACAATTATCCCGATCGAGCAGGGCTCCTTCACTAGTGAATTCAGAGCTCATGCTCTCCCCCATCATGGTTTCATTCTTTTTGTTCTCCCTACTCTTCACTGTAGATTCATAGAAATCCCCCTCATTCTGACTCTTTTTCTCCTGGAAGTTTGATTTTGTTGTTTCTTTCTCCTGCCCTCCATACAGATGGTCTCCTTAGCAAACAGTGGATTTTGATGGCTGTCTCTCGCTGGCGGAGGAGAAGTGATGCACTGGGTCGTAAATACGTGGTCGCCATGACTCACTGGGAGTTAAACCGGTGGATTTGGAGCTGTTGCGTCATGATTTTTGTTTGGGTTGGACACCTCTCAGAATGAAAAGAAAATTTGTGCCAAGTTCATGCTCAAAACTGAGGCATGCAGGAGAAGGAGCCTTTGTGTGGATCTGAATCCTGCATGCATATAGGAGCAGCCTATAGACTTTTTGTTCTAAAACGAATGCTATAACAAATGCTTCAAGATTGGTTCGGCGGGGAACCCGATGCTTTTTATTTTATTTTAATGCACTGTACCTCCTAAAATTAAAACTCTCCATTAGGTATCTAATATGTATCATTGCAGTTTAAGTCAATTATTTAGAATTTATACGAATGTAAATTATATATATATATATATATATATATATATATATATATATATATATATATATTTCTGAACGTTGATTTTGTCTGTGGTTGAAAGGTGTCTTGGATCTTCCAAACTCGTTAAAGCTGCAGTCATTTTTACAGACCTTTCCACGCTAAGTGGGCCCTATTTTGGGTTTCTCTCATGGCTTTAGGCAGGCAGTTTCTAATATGCCCGTCAGCATAATGCTTCAGTTATTTCCTCATCTTCATTGGCTGTCTGAGTTGCTTTCCTTTCCCTGAAGAAGAGCAAAGAAGATGCAGCTCCATGTGTGCACCTAAATCAGTTTCTCTCCTGCTATTCTGCTGGCCAGTGAGAGAGCAATAAAATGATACTATAAACACATTGCCCAGTTAGGAATTACTGACTCAACTGTTGGCTTCTACTCTTGGATTAAAGCATTTATTTCTGCATTATATTTATTATATATCTTAACTATATATATAATTTCACCTTTTTAATTAATTAATTATAAAAAGATATTTGTTTTAGTGCATTTTTATTCTATTTCTCTAAAAGCTACTTTTGAGGGTCATAGCACTCTGTACCCCCTGTTGGACACATAAAGGAAGGCTTTATGGGTGCAGACCCCCGCAGTCTGTCCCCTGGCCCTCATTAGTCAGCTCTTTGTTACAGTATGCTGTATTTCGTGGAGCTCAGATGCACTCCTCCCGGAGTCCTGAAAAAGTAGCACTGAATCGAGCCTAATCCCCTTTGCAGGACTTTCTCTTCTTCTCAGTGCCACACGCAGCCACAAAACATCCATACAACATTGGTCGCACACGACCACTACTTTCTGTAGTTTTTTGGGCCCCATCGCTGCCTTGTGTCTTTAATCCCCGTCCAGAGATCCTGCCAGCTGCTTACAGACTGCAGCTCTGCTTCTTCCATTGTTACACAGATCAGACCTGCAGATAGCCCTCTGATAAATCCATCACTTCTGAGATTCAGCAACCTGGTTTTCAATGTGTTTTTTTCCCTCTAGAAAACATTTGAAGTGACTTTCAGAAGTAAGCAAACAGAACATCGACTCGGGGTATTGCTGTGGGATGTGTTGGCCGAACACGGCACCGTGGCGGCTTCCACTGGCTCTTAATAACTTCGGCCAAAAATGATAAAGACCCAACTAATGTTTTTTTAAAATCTAGATATAATAAAAATGCAGGTTTTGGCAATTTTTTTTCACACGAAAAGTACCAGTAATTATATTTGTTTAGATTTATTTATTTTTTTTGTCAATAGGTTGGATACTATTTGCTATTTGCTTTTTTACATTATTCTCCACAAATATTAACCTCCTATAGAAGACAATGTATCCATCCTGTTTTTGCAAACGTTTTTTTTTATTTGAAAGCCTGAAGATGAAAATAAAATGGTGGTTCTTTAAAAATGCCAAAAGTTCCTAAAGTTCCTAAATTAATAGTTGTCTTTTTTTTTTAAGTTCAATCAACATTGAGTTTTATTTAGCTGAGCAGAGGGCGTTATCAGCTTGTTGAGTAGTAAAGTTGGCAGACCCCTGGTCTAACATGTTTTCAATACAACTGATGTAGTGAATCCTGAAGAAGCTTGTCCTCTGTAAGTAATCCATCTCAGTTTTGGAGTTGTCTCAGGAGGTACATGTTCCCTCGAGGGCCTCAAACAACACAGTGTCAGATGTACCCTCTCATCTGATGGTTAACACCCACTCGTGGAATCTCGCAGTTCTCTGTGACCATGTTGGAGTTGATCTTGTCACCCAGGTCGCTCTCGTTAATCTCGTTACCATCGCGTTTCTTGTACTATTGACAATACTTTGACTCTACACCAAAAAGTTTCTTTTTGGTGCTTCACAGAGGCGTTTAACTTCTTGTTTGAACATAGCCATCCCATTTAACCCATTAATTGAATACTTTTGAGTCTTTCACTGGCATCTAGTGTAAAACTTATACAGTTTTTCAGAAAAAAAGAATATTATACCAACACTTAAATATGGTGGTGGTAGTGTGATGGTCTGGGGTGGCGTTGCTGCTTCAGGACCTGGACCACTTGCTGTTGTTATTGATAAACCAGAAAATCCTGGAGGTGAACGTTGGTATATTAGCACATGATCTTAAGCTCAACCACATCTAAATGCTTAAAAAAAAGCAAAATAAAGGTGGAAGTTCAAGTCTGGACCTAATTAAGATGCTTGAGCCTAAAGAAGCCATTAATGGCCCCCATTGTGGCTTAATTAATACAATTCTGCAAAGAAGAGTGGGCCGAATCCTTCCACAGTCTCTTCACAGGTTATCAGAGCGTTCGATGGAAGGTTTACATATTAGGTTTAGATGGTTTTCTTTCGCTCATTAAATAAAATCATTTAAAAAAGCATTTTTATGGACATTTGTTTGAGGATCTCATGAGGAGAAAGTCTGAGAAAGTGAAGAGAGTCTGCAGCCTAAAATCCTGTTTGCTGTTCTTCACGACGCCCGCAGCCACACTGAGTGTACACCAACACGTCACACTAACAAGCGCCCACGCAGAAACCCGGTTCTGTGGACTCATTATTGTGGTCCTGTTTGTTGCCATGACAAAGGCACAACTTTTCTGGGTGGCCTGTCTTGTTTTTGTGTGCTCCAGGACACCAAACAACTTTCCCTGCCAACATACACTACTGGTCAAAGGTTTTAGAACGCCTTTCTCATTTAATGGTTTTCTTTATGTATATGACCATTTACATTGTACGTAGATTCTCAATGAAGGCATTAAAACTGTGAAATGAACACATATGCAATTATGTAGCAAACCAAAAATTGGAAAATAACTTTAAATATGTTATATTTTAGAATCTTTAAAGTAGCCGTCCTTTGCCATGATGACTGAAATATTAATCGTCTTTCAATGAACCTCTGGGAAGTTCTTTCAAGGCTCTGGAAAACCATTTCAGGTGAGCACCTCATGAAGCTCATGGAGAAAATGCTAAGAGAGCAAATCAGTATTTAGAACAAAAGGTGGCTGTTTTAAAGATTTTAAAATATGAAAATATTATTTCACACTTTTTGTTTACTATATAATCTCATGTGTGTTCATTGACAGATTTGTTTGCCCTTGGTGAGAATCTACAATTTGAATAGTCATGAAAATAAAAAGACCATTAAGTGAGTATTAAGTATATAGAAAACTTTTGATCGGTAGAGGAATCCGGGGACTTTACTCGTGTATATAATTTTTGGCTTCCACATAGACAACTGTCTCAGCTGCCTCCGTTGTTTCTTTTCAACTTCTATTTCTGCTATCTTTTCCGTACAGAATGCCACGGGCTAAACTGAGCCGAGGGAATGTGGTAACAAGATGCTCACGGCCGAACGCAGAGACGGAACATTCCACGACTGGGTTCCTGATGTTGCCATCTCAGATGGCAAAAATACCTCAGAGTCAAAATAGACGAGTGTTTGTATTTTTGCTCATGTAGAAGACGTTTCTATCCGCTGGATGCTTGCAAGGAGTATCTGTTGGAGGAAGCAAACTGGTAAATTGTGAGGACTGAGGGAGGGTTGAGGAGGTATTCCTTTAGGTGTGTTGTTGACGCAAGTTCAAATTCACATGTGTGGTGAGGACAGGAATTGGAAACAAATAGTTCTTAGAAAAGGGACGGAGGTCACCGTCTTGCACATAGAACATACCTGATCTTTCTTTCTTTCTTTCTTTCTTTCTCTTCATTATTCATCATTGGATACCGGTAACCAGCTCTTACTCAGTAAAATGTAATAACTGAAGGACAAAATTCAATCACTAAACTAAACTTTTAATTCATTTTTGTTAAAACTCTCATATGCAATCTGTCTGTATCACTGCTCACCCTTTGGTAATCACATTAAACTATCCAGTTGCAGCGAAACAAACCGATAAAAATGTGCCAAGCGTTATGTAACTGCTGACATCAGTTAACAGCGTGAGCCATCAGACCATCGGTGCTCGGTAGCTGCCAGATGAGCTGCAGATACTCAGAGGTGGCTGGTTTAGTTGTGCATTTCTTGTTAAAGATTTCTTTGAGTCCACAAGCTGCCTAAGTCGTTGTTCTTGCAACTGCGAAAAATTAATCCTTCTCTCCTGCCTGCTTTTACTTCCTAATCTAAACCTTTTGAAGCACCTTTAAATGTTTCCTCTTGTTTTTGTCTGTCCTTTCTTCTCATGATTTATTGATCGACCTCAGCATGTGTGAGTGCAGCAGCATGCGTGTGGACAAGCGAAGGGCTGAAACTTTTAAAGGCTGTCTGCAGAGGACGAGAGGAGTGAGAGAGGAAGATGAGGGAGGCAGGAAAACTTCCCTTCAGACTGCCTGGTGTGTGTGCAGGAATGTGTGTGCGCATACTTGAGGGAGAGTTCTGTGTGGCGAGTGGGTGGGTGCGTCATTGAATCGGACTGGACTCTCTGCAGTGCACTCTCCTCCCGGCTGAGTGGAAACATCATGATTCTGTGGGACGTCCAGGGGAACAACCCTATTTCTGCGAACTGAATCTAGAACAGGCAGTGAAAAAAGGACCGAGGCGCACAGAGGAACTAATGCTGGCTCAGAGGAACGGGCTTCCTGCTGGCTGTAAGCCTGTTCGCCTGAAGGATCACCCGGATCTGCAGGATGCAGAGAAGAACGCAGGAGGCTGCTGCTCCTTCTCCTCCTCCTCGCCGCCGTCCGGAGGCTGCCCCTGGGCTCGGCTGGCCGGCATGGACGGCTGCCTGACCGAGCCGTACTGCCTCTGGTTCCAGCTCCTGGCCCGTGCCTATTGGGGGGAAGTGGAACTCGGTCTCTCCAGTCCCAACCGCAGCGTGTCCTGGGCTCGGCTCCGGGAAGCTTCCAGGAAGAACTGCGTCCGATCTCGGGTAAGGCACGGTTCGGTTTCAGGGACAGAGAGCATCCTCACAGAGCCCCTTTAGGAGATGTATAGGCTTACATGAGTAGAAGAGGTCGGGGATGGCCACACTTTGCCATGCTGCCTGAGGAATTTCATGTGCTTCATCCTGCTCTCCAGCAGCAGGGTAGTCCTGTTTCACTGACCGATATCTTTTGTAACACGAGTGTGTTTGTATGTGTTTGGATAAGGTTTCGTTTATTGTTGTTGGCCCCTTTGTAGGGTTCAGGGTGACACTCTCTGTTTGCTGTCAGAGGAAAATGTTCAGGCTAATGTTCTCCTCAATCCTGCCAAGCTACAGTTTCTGATTCTAACTAAAGATCTCACTTTAACAAGCAAAAGAACAAGTTTTATTGTAACTGAGTCATGAATCAGAGAAGCGTCCAAAGAGAATCTCATTTTAATTTAGTCCAACTCCTTATCTTGTATGCATAAAGAAGGAATAAGCATGCAAATCTACCCTCCTGCAGGCTGCAGTAACATATGGCAACACAGCACATCAAACACTTGCCTTTTTGCAATAATAAGTGGCTGGATGGATGAACAGATTGCGTGCATAATTAAGGAGTATTTATCAGGTGATTGTCTGTGCTTATTTGGAGTAGATTAAAATTACGTTTTCCTTTAAATACAACCACCTCTGCTGCAGCAGTTGTGGTTTTCTGCCGCTTCACTTGCTTTTTGTCTTGCAAAAGTATAAATACTCCTTGACCTTTTCCACATTTTGTACCATCACAACCACAAGCTTAATTGTATTTATTTAGGATTTTATTTAAAAAAGTTTTTGCAACAAAAGAAATCATAAAATTGTCTTTAAATTTAAATTCAGCTCTCTTTCTTTGATACCTTTAAATAAACCCTGCATTAGCTATTGTATTCTGGGGCCCCAACTAGTAAATGTGTTTAATCTCAGCATAAAGCCAGCTACTCTTTTAAGGCCTCAGAGGTTTGTTAGAGAACATTGGAGAACAAATGGCATCATGAACTCCAAGGACCTCAGCGGACAGGTTAGAGAGGAAGCTGTGGAGAAACAGGGTTTGAAGCACTTGAAGAACTGTTTAGCCCATCATCTGAATATGGAGAGAATATGGCATGGCTACCAACCTACCAAGACATGGCCGTACACCTAAACTGACTGAACAAGCACGGAGAGCATTCCTCTTGAGAAACACCAAAAGGCCCCTGATAACCCTGGAGGAACTGCGGAAATATAGAGCTCAGGTGGGAGAATCTGTTGACAGACAAACTCTCCATCTCCACATTCCAGGGTTCATGGAATAGTGGTAAGAAGAAGGCCATTGTTGAAAGCAAACTATAAGAGGTCATGTTTGCAGTTTGCATGTGGAAGGAGATGATCTGGTTGGGTGAGGCCAAAATTGAGGTTTTTGGCCGACATGCGCAGCAGAAAACATCACCTTGAACACACCATCCTGGAGGTGAAACATGGTGGTGGCAGCATCATGCTGTGAAGATTCGTTTCTTGATCAGTTACAGGGGAGCTGGTCAGATAGATGGAGCTAAATACAACGTAATCCTGGAAGATAACCTAGGCAGCTGGAGCAGAATTTCACCTACCAGCAGGGAAATGACTCTAAACCTTTAGCCAGAGCTACAGCTAAGAGGTGTTAAAATGATCCAATAAAAGTCCAAGCCTAAATACAATAAAGAATCTGTGGCAAGACTTTGAAATTTAGGTTCACAGACGCTCTCCATCTATTCTGACTGAGCCTGAGCTCTTTAGTAAAGAGAAATGAGCAACGATTTTGGTTTCAAGATGTGGACCGGTGGTAGACCTAGTCTGAAAGGCTTGCAGCTGTAAAATTAGTGAAAGGTGGTTCTACCAAGTATTGATTCAGAGGAGCTGACTACAAAGGCATGCCAATGAACTATTTTCCTTCTTCTTTACAAACACATAAAATCGCTGGAGCACGTGAAATGTTCAGTGGGAATAAAAGTCTTTTCAAGGCCTGTATAATTTAGCATTTTGTAGAGATATAGAGACAGAAAGTCCCCAGCCGCCTCAGCTGTGAGGTATTTAGTCCAAGTGGCCAATCTAGTTGCACAGCACATCTTAAGATTTTAAGCATTAAATGAAAACAGACAGAGGAGTTTTCCTTCCTCCCTCCTTTCTCTTCTCCTCTCAGTTACACTCTGGACTGTGGCTTACCTCCAGCTCCAGACCTCTGGGTATTGGTAGTGATTTCACCAGTGCAACCATGAAGCCCACACCACTCCCTCTCTCGGGAGAGTTCTTCATCAGCTGCTCCCTGACATGCAAAAGAGAGGTGGGGAAAGAAAAGCCGGAGGGTGTAACAAAGGGGGAGTAGGTCTTTGTGTTGGATCCGTACCGTAGATGTATTTTGGTGGGAGAAGAGCCTGCCGAGTGATCTGGATTAAGGCTGAAACTCTTGGCAGGTTCCTGTACCGCAGAGTCACGATGGAGGTGTTAGGAATAACCACTAACGCGCGTCCTGCGGTGCAGGAGTTCTGCTCGGTCGTTACTTTGATGATGGATGTGACTGGAGGCTGGAAGTATTGATGAGGAAATGTATGGTTGTAGTGATTGAAAGTAACAGAATATTTCCTACTATGTGTTTGAGGCAAAGTTAAATTTAAAGTTTAAAAGACTTAAGCGTGGAAGCTTCAAAAACATGTCCTCAAAAATATTCCTGCAGTGGTTCGTTTTCTGCTTTATTTGGCCGTATTTGACAGATTTAGGCTAAAAGATTAGAGATTAAAACACAGTCATTGTTAAATCAGCAAAAAATTGATTCCATACTTATTATTCGACAAAGTTGAAGCCAAATAGAAAAGCTGTATGTGAAAAAAACTTAAGCACACCCTTTCTGCTTTGGTAGAGTTTTAAGGTTCCCACAGAGTCGGGCGTCTGTGAGCGGCACAAACTTTGAGGGCGATTGAGGTTTTACAGTCGAGCGTACCAATTTTCTGTAATTCTGGTGACACATTCCTACATTTCTCACAGTTTTTGCCTTGGTGTCATCAGACGAGAAGGAAGAGCTAATTTTGTATCTTAGGAAAAGCAAAAGAAAAGTAGGTGGTGTTAAAGGCCATTAAACCAGAATAGGGATGAAGAAGGGAAATTTTGCACATTCTCACGACTGGTTGCTCTAAGAAGTGCGTCACATATAAAACGGTTTGACGTGGAGACTCTTTCCGGCCGAGCACTTTATTGCGTGACATCGAGTATGAGCTTTGTGTGGAAGTGTCCAGCAGATGTGCGCTTGGAGTCCGCGTTGAGTCTGTCTCGAGTACGAGCGGATGTCCACGGAGTCAAGTACACCCGACTCTGTGGGAGCCTTTAGAGTAAAAGCAGCAGCCAGGTGTTTCAGACCGAATACACATAAATAATTGATCCTCATCCTCTTTTTGTTCTGACAGTTTGCTCTTACTTTCAGCACACAAGTGTTTGTTAACACGAAGCCATCAGCAATGACCTTACAGAAGCAATGGTCGCTGCCCATCCATTTAGGAAGGGTTATAAAGTAATTTTTAAACAATTTGAAGACCAAACTTTTACAGTGAGAAAGATTATTCACAGGTAAATTTTAGAGAGGGTTGCTAATCTTCCCAGGGTTACATGGTCAGAGCATGAAATAGTCAGAGAAGATGCAAGGAACCCTGGAGCTCCGTCTCAGCTGCTGCAGTTGTCTGTTAGCATGTTAGATGTTAAAGTTCATGACTGTACAGTTAGAAAAACACAGAACGTGTATGGCTTGTGTGAAAGGGTCGCCAGGAGGACGCCTCTTCTTCCTAAAAGGAAAATGGCAACACTACTTATGCCAGGATATCAAGAACAATATCATTTATGGTTTTATTAGTAGACCATGATGCAGATAATTGACCATTAAGCACAGCACCATATTTAGAGCAAATCAAACACAGAACATCAGCAGAAACACCTCATACCAACAGTAGAGCACGGTGTTGGAGGAGTAGTGATTTGATTTATGTAATTCTTGCTAATACTGATGTTTTGTCATTATTGTTGTTGTTAGTTCTTTGGTTTGAAAATCCTTACACTATAATGGCAATTTAGTGTTGTATTTCTTTTGCTTTATTAAAGTCCTCATTTGTAAAGCTGAACCTGTTGGTAAAAAAATTAATTCCTTTTAAGTTGTGCCCTTTCTGACTGTCTGACCTTAAGATAATTAAACACATGATACCTGCACAAACACCTCATGTTGGAGGGGTGATGATTTGAGCCTATTTCAACAAATCTAGAACAAAATTGCTAAAAAGGAAAATAATCACAGGCCCAACCAAACTTGTAAATGTTTCTCCATGTTTACTGAACATGTTTAAATTGATTCTCTGGTCAGAAAGAAAATAACATTTTATTGTCATTCTTTATGTTCTAAAATGTTCTTTTACTTTTGAAACCACAAACTATAGATATTTCTGCTTTAAAAAAAATTTGAATGCATAAAAATAATATGATTTACTGTGACATAAATGTTTTGCCTTTGAGCTTTACCGGATGACCTTTATTCCCTCTCTATGCATGTGTAAGAGTTTGTTTTACCTAAAAACGTTTCAAATTATCTTCCTCTTTAAATGAGGGATGCCTGGACTCCTCAGCTGGAAGGACTATTTGGGAGTGAGTCAGTGCAAACACTTAAAAGTATTGTTATGTACGTGTTGTGTTATGCAATATTACGCAACAGAGCTTCAGGCTTGTGGAGCTACAGGCTTGTTTTTTATGTCCTGTGTCCACTGCAGTAGGAATGTAGAAGACAAGTCTGTCATCATGAAAACATGCAGAAAAGCCTCAGTTGTGCAATAACTGAAGCCATATGTGGAGCGTAGGGGCGCACAGCTGGCTCAGTCGACAGGTAAAAGTTTTATTAATCTTTATTCTCAGCCAGCATTTTTAGTTTGGAACTTTTTTTTAAAACAAATAATGAAATAGAGAACTGATTAATGTGTTGAGTGTGTATTTTACATTTTCATCCAGTGGCTGATGAGCACAAACATTAATGCAACAGCAAAAACATCCATTACTCCATAATATTACATAGTAACTCATCAGAGAAAGATGGTGCTGCTACTAACTTGATTAAGGTGTGCAGCGTATATCATTAACAATACTTGGAGAAGTAGAGAGTTTTCTGGGCGATTTCCAATCTTCGGCTTTCATTAACCTTTGGCAGAATGGGAAGATAAATGACAAAATTTCAAAATATATTGTCCTTGTTATTCTGGCGTGTGCAGAAGGGTGTTAAACGTAGAGGCGACGTCACAGTGTGTGTGAGAGAGAGAGAGAGAGAGTCGCTGTAAAACAGTGGTGTCCAAACTTTTTGCCTCATTGGACAACATCATCAAGATGAAAGTGCTTGCAGGACACAAAATTTATTTTTTAAAAACCCCTCCACTTTTTTTTTCCCTGCCAAACAATAAACTACCCAGGCGACATTTCAGTGAAACAAATAGTCATTTCTGAGGGAAAGGCATCTGCAAATTATAGTTGATCCAAAACATAAAAAAGGTTTTCCAGGTTTGCCGTATTAACAGAAGCACCTACAGTTTACAGCTTTTGGGGAGAGTTTACTGATTTTTATGTACTTGTCATTTCTCAGCAACAGGAATAAGATGTGGTTCACTCTTTCTTCATACATGTTTGCTGTATTTAGCCATGTTCAATGAATCTATGAAATGCAGATTTAGGTGTACCTAGGTCTGCTTTTTTGAGTAAATTTCGCTGGACATTTGTGGCATATTGACTGTAAAATTAAACAGAAAGAAAAAAGCATGAACATTAAAGGATGAATTTCTAAAATTTCCATTCTGAGATTTCAATGTGTCAGTAAATATTTTGCTCTAAGATAATAAAACCTCCAGCTGCATGAGGCCCCTGTGCTGGGGGCCATATATGTATTATGGTAAATTTGAAATATACTATTTAGTCCTATAACTGTTCTTCTTACAGTATCAAATGCCCCCCGGTTTTATTTGGTATTAATTTTTAGATGTATGTAGCTACAGATAAACTGTTATCCTGCAGGCAGAATTACTTTCTGCTGATTTTTCAGTGCGGTCCTTCAATCTTCTAACAGCGATAATTTATTCCCTGTTATTTTACAAGCTTCGAAGCAACCAAAAAACTTGTTTTTTTCCCCCAGAAACCATAAAGTGATGCCTGATTCTTCCTCCTGTCTCTATCAGATCTGTGAAGAATCTTCAACAGGGGAATCCTTTCTTTAATTCAGGTTGATGAAAAAGATCTGGTCGGAGCCAGGAGCCATTTCCCTAAAGAAAACACACTTCTCCTCGTTGTTTTAGAAACACTTTGTGTTACAAATTACCAGGGGTGATTTCAGAATAGTGACTGCGCTGTATTTTATGTGCCTCGGCATCTGGTCTCACACATTAAAGGCAGATTATCTCGAAGATATTTTCACTGTGCATCATATGCAGCAGGCGTGTGCAGTGTAGAGGAAGAAAACCTTACAGTTACACAGCAGAAAATGTGTTGGTGCATTTTGATGTTCTTTATGGCACAACAAAGTTTAGCAGACTTCCCAAAAAGGATAACAAACACGAGGTTGATGCTGAAAAGGAGATTTCACTCAACCTACTGCTTAATTACAAACTAGTAAAACATTTAAGAGCTTCTGCAACAACCCAGTCTTTCCAGCTTCCAAACAAAATAGCAAAGGGTTGAGGACCCAATTAGTGCTGGTTGCATATATTGCATTCACCCTTTTTTTTGTCCCACTCGCATGGTTCAGATCAAACACATTTTAACATCAGACAAAGTTAACCTGACTGAATACAGTATGGGGTAACAGCTATTCAAACCTTATGGCCTTATGTGAATATAGTAAATGTCCTCTAAACGGAGATTACTGCCATCAAGTCTCTGCAATAACTGGAAATTAGTCTTTTAACTATCTGGAGGAATTTTCACCCACTGTGTTTTGTTCCATTTGTTAAATTCAGCCAAACTGGAGGGTTTTGGAGCATGAAGCTTTAAGATCCAGCCACAGAACCTCAATCAGATTTAAGTACGCACTTTGACTAGGCCACTTTTTTTTAATCGATTTAGATGTGGGCTCGCGTGGCGTAGCAGTAGAGCGTGCTGCCCACATAGCCTCAGTCCTGAACTCAGCCGTCCCGGGGTTCAAGTCCCAACCCTGGAGACCTCAGCTGCATGTCTGCCCCCTCTTTCCACCCCACTTCCTGCCTACTATAAAAAATAGAAAATTAAGGCCACTGGTGCTGCAAAAAAAACAATACTCTGATGATCTGAACTGTTTAGGTTTATATTCAGAGGTTTAACACTTGAGTATTTTATTTGACTATTTTAGACGAAGCAGAAGGATGGTCGGGATCAGAGCGAGACGTTGGCCACCGTTACCCCAGGGGACGAGGAGGAGCCGTTTTCCTGGCCGGGGCCGAAGACGCTGTGCCTGCGGCGAACGTCGCAGGGCTTCGGCTTCACTCTGCGACACTTCATCGTCTACCCGCCGGAGTCTGCTGTCCACAACTCTCTGAAGGTAACATCAGGTTTTATGGCTCTGATGACACTGGGAAATACAAGCATTTAGAAACCTTCACGTGACTCTCATGCAGCTAAAAAGGCACTTTTTATCAGGTGATGAATACCATTTGAATGTAAGCTTCAAAGCATCTTATGCTGTCATTTCAGGAAAGTGCCAGGAATAGTAAAATGAGCACATTTATCCAGTTTGAAGAGCTGAGAAGTATTTTGGAGCGCAGGAAAACAGATATCTGACAGAGTAAGATATGTGAATTCAGTTTTTACTGCCGTCGCTCCACCTATGATTCCCCCAGTCATGTGACCCGGGGCTCATTTTAGATGCATCTGGTCCTCGTGGTCCAAATTTAGCCCAAATCAGGCTGTTGTTTTCTAGGTGTTTAACTTGGCAGTTGCATGTTTTTGTAACATGAGGCCAAAAAACATCCAGCATTCACTTCTATTAGTCCAGCTGAAAACATGTGGGTTACTGTAAGCTGCGAACATCTGTTTTAAGTCTTTACATAGTACTATTTTACAGTTTAAAGTGTTTTACAGATTCTGTTTGTATTTTCATCCTACATAACATCTTAACTCAACTGCTAGGAAGTTTCTTCTGGGAATGTTTATCCCTTCAATCCGAAACTTGTCATGTTTCTCTAATCTCAAATCCCAGATGCAAATTTCGGATCTTTCTGTCAAAGTTACCAAAACCACAAAAACATTTATGAGACCATAATCAAAGGAGGCCAACACTAATTCCTCATGTTTGCACAGATTGAACACAATAACAGATCAGAGTAGCATATGATGGAGGTACACAATCTGATTTTGTTCAAATGTGACTCTGATCTGCAGTTTGAAACAAGGAATATGATGTTCAGATGTGTGGAGCCACTGGCATTTCAACTTTATAAACAGAAAAGTTTCCAATCTTCCTGAAAGTGTAACTTTTTCCAGCTGCGTGCAGCCGTTCAGTTTCCTTTGTGTGTGGTAGTTGTGAGGGAAGTGTTTTTCCCTCACCCTGAATTCCCATTTCAGTGTTTTCCCTTTCACGATATCCTCAGTGTTTGGATAGAGTGTCTTGCAAAAGTATACATAGCCCTTGAACCTTTTCACATTTTGTCTTGTTACAGTCACAAACCACAATGTATGTCATTGCATTTCATGTGAACACAAAGTAGCTCCACTTTGTGAACGGAAAATATGGCGTGGTTTATATTTCTTTCATAAATAAGTAATTTTTAGAGTCCCTTTGAGTCAATACTTTGTGGAACCAGGTTTCTATCATATATACCAGCTCAGCACATCTCGAGATGGAAACATTCTCTGATTTGTCTTTGCAAGCTGTGATTTAGATTTAAGTAAGGACTTTGACTGGGCCATTTTAAGACATTGCTGAAAAAAGAGCCCCAGCAGCATAATGCTGCCACCACCGTGTTTCATGTTGGGGATGATCTGTTAAGGGCAGATACTGATTGTAAAGTGGAATGAAAATGATACACTATTAGCAAATATTTTGAAAAAGTGGTGAGCATTTAGACCCCTTCACTCTAATACTAATAAATAAAATTCAGTGCAATCAGCTGCCCACAGAAATTGAAAATACATAAATTATTATCTGTTAATTATTACTTATTCTTAATAATAATAATTATGATAATAAATGAAAACCCCATAACCCTGATTGAAGTTAGTTGAAGTTGCCGGGGTATGAACACTGGAGCAAGGCGCCATAAACTCCACTGTCCAACGTTTAGTTTTTTTTTTATGCAGAGAATCTTTATACCTAACTTTCTGATTCAATCCAAGCTGTAAATGTTATATGTATATAAAAGTGGAACAAATCTTCCTGCAGAACGTTGCTTTCTGACCTGTGTCATCCCGCTGAAGATCTTTGCCAGCTCTCCTCTGGCACGGATCCATTTCAATCAGCTCTTTCCCGTTCATCCCGTCTCCGCAGCACTTCCGGCCCTGAATGGGCACAGAAGAATTTTGGCTAAAGGGCTGCGGGTGCTCCAGTAAGGGCTAAAAGCGCTGGCGTTTTGGGTCGGCTTTCTCAAAGCCTATCAAAGACTGCCTTGCTTTAGTTTCTTTTGAGTGATAATTCAGGATAAGTGAGGTTTACTTTTCTCTGAAGTGTGTTTGGTTAACCTCTTTTTGCACAGAAGGATTTCCCACAAAGTTAGCATAGGACATTCTGTTTATAGCTTTTGGCTTTGGTTCTGCATGTTAAAAGAGAAGCTGTGGCCCAACAGATAGGATGCTCAGACATTTGTGTAATCAGAGAGCTAGATGGTTTCTCCCAGAGGTCTTCTTGGGTATCACAGAAGGGTTTTGGGAACATTTTAGTCCATTCTGGGACAGATTTTTCCTGTGTGATCCTTGTAAAAATTAATTTAAACTGACATTAGACTAAGTCTGGTGTTCTCTGAGCATCAACAGGGTTTCTACTGTGGACCTTTTACACGTTTCTAAATCGCTCAAACCATCATTTTAAGGTTGGTCAGACTCACTCTAAACGTGCACCACTTTCCCAGGATCAGTTGATTAGTGGAGGGTAAACAAACTGATGTGGATTCTTTGCTTTTCGTTGTAATTAATTTGAGGGCGCTGGATCAGGAGCTCTTGATTTAATCCTCATTTGAGGATTCATTGAAGAAGGTCAGTCTGTCTTAAGAAAGGCTTTAGAGAGGCAAGACTTTAAAGAAAAGAGGAAAACATATGTGTCTCTGACAGGAGGGGAATTACACACTGAGTGTGTGGATTTGACAGGGAAATGGAGGCTTGATGTGTAGACTGGAGGGAAAGCAAAAACATACCGAAGATTTGGCCGTTTAACCCTAAATTATCACACCGGCTGTTTTGTTTTCCCCCGTCATTAAAAACAAGTCATTTTATCAGACTATAAAATGAACAGGCTAACGCCAGAATTTATTCACAGAATGGTGATGGAGCCAGCAGGTTACATCAAGCCTAATGTTTCGGCCAAATTGCACATGGCAGCCTGTAACTCCATCATAGTTTTTTAGTGGTGGTATTTTAACCAATATTTCTGCTATATTCAGAGCCCCCAGGATACCCTGGTGCTTCCCAGTCTTGGTCCTTACAAGATGCATTAATGTTGTCATAAATTACTCATCCATTGCAACCTGGATAGGAATTACAATTTTTTAGTTGACTTATTATTTTGTTTCAAATATAAAATGTAGGCTCTTCTTTCCCAAAACTTTAAGACAACCTTCCTGGATCCAACAGCCGAATTTCCTGGAATTTTCCATAATTTACAGGTTACTTTCAGGGTTGTAATGTGTAGTTCCTAGGAGGAACCCTGTAAATTTGGGGAAAGTACTGGCAAGTTCCTAAAACTACTGGAAAGCATCCTGTAAGTACTGTAGTAATACAGCCTAATCCCTAAAAGTACCCTCGAAGGTCTAGGAAAGCAGCGAAAGGTTCTGTTTCAGTTCAGAAAGTATCGGAAAGCAACCTGTTAGATATGGGAAAGTACCGTGAATGTTTCAGGAAAATACCTTGTAAGTACTGCCTGAACTCCTGAAGTATCAGGTTACAAGTCACCTCATAATAGTGCCCAGCCCCTGAAAGTAGACTTTATTTTTGGGATGCACCGATATGTAAATTTGGGCCGATATGGATATCCGATATTAATATTGCTGTTATGGCCAAGAACTGATATTTAAATAATGTGCATCAGTTTCTAATATCGGCAAAGTTTTACTTATTGGACCAATACGATATGTACAAATAAACTACTAAAATGCTGATATGTCGTGCATCCCAACTTCATTTCCAGATAAAAGTACCTTCTAAGTTCTGAGAAAGTAATGGAAAGTAAAATCTTAACTTTCAGATAGTGCGGAACAGCAATCTTAAACTATTATCTGACAGGATTTTCTTTTTGTTTTTCTTGCAGGATGACGAGAACGGCAGCCGAGGTGAGTCCAAGACAACTCTCCTTTGTTTATTTGCTGCCTGCATCTGTGGCTTTTGCTGTGTGAGGGACCTCAGGTGCTTTACTGACGAAAGCACAGAAACCATTTAATCTCTCCTCCATGTTTGTTGCTCCAGTAAATGGGAAATAAATGATTATCGACAGCTTATTACTTTAATGTATTCCTTTATACGTAAATAGAAACTGATCCATTTAAAGACCATTCTGTCTCGGTTGGAACTCTAGGAGCTTTATTTCAACTCCACTGATTTCTCACAGGTGAAGCTGTCTCATATGGTAGCTGTGAGGTTAGTGTGGCAGTTTAAAGTCTTTGCTCTTTGGCGTGGCTGTCCTGGCAGCCTGTACTCTGATCCTGGCACGGCCTCGGGATTCCTCGGAGCATCCGGCTTGTCTTTCCAGCCCGTTCAGTATGCAGCTCACATCTGCGGCCGAGCAGGACTGCTCCTCGCTCTTCATGAAAAGCCTTGAAACAGCCACATCAATCACATCTATATGTACACATGAAGCAGCAGATCTTGCATCCATGTGCCTCTGCAGTCATATGCAGACAGAGCGTCAACTTGAAATGTTCCCCAGCAGTTTTCTGCAGTAAATTTCTGTATTCGCTTGTCTGGGGATCCTTGTGTGTTCAGTGAAAGCAAACGGCAGTTATTTCTTGGAAATAGCCTCACAGAGAGGAAGATAATCCATCATTAGCTTTGTGTTTGCCTTGGAATGCTCCCAAAGCCCCAACGGGGCAATTACTGCGTCATAAGTAGGCAGCGAAAGTGAAAAAAAGCTAAAAGTGAAAGGAGGGTCAGTGGAGCATCTGTCATAAATCTGACCTAAATGTTCTCAATGTTCTCAACGGGAATCGGAGAGATTCCTGTAAGTGTCCCTTATCCTCCCCTGAGGGCCTGTGGTGTCACATTCCTCCTCTCGTCACTCTCACCACCAAAGTTAACTTCTGCATATCCTCCCTTCCCATTCAGTCACAAAGCAGTGATTTAAAACTCATGTATTAAAATGTTTTTGTGTGGTTTCACCCTGCATGAGAATATTTATGACTATTCTTGGCTGATAAAGCTCCCCCTTTCCTACTGCTGCTGCAGGTAGAATCTTGGTTCTTAACCAGGCTTTTCTGGGTTCTTCCCGGCACTCTCAGCAGGTTCCGAGACCCAGCGCTGAGGATGCTGACAGGGAGCCTAGGAGGATTTCAGAAACTTGGATTAGGAATTCCTAATAACTACAAACGGTGCAAACAGGGCTTAAAGTTTGGAGATATGCGGCAACAGCTGAAACCAGATATATACATACACTCTATAACGTTTCTGACTGTCTGACATTAACTTACACCAAACCTTACCTGCTTTGGGTCAGCTAGGATAACAAAAATGTGTTCTATTTGCTAAATGCAAGAATGAGTGAGACGTTGGCATATCCTTTCACAAACTGCTAACAATAGTTTGCGGGGATTTTGGCTCATTCCTCCTGACAGAACTGGTGTAACTGGGTCAGGTTTGTAGTCCGCCTGCATCACACACCATTTTAGTTCCGCCTAGAAAGAGACCATTCCGTAAAGGCCTGATCTAGTTGTCCAACCAACTATCCTTAGGGTCACTGTCTATTTGGATGATCCAGTTGTGTCCAAGCTTTAACTTCCTTGCTCATATCCTGAGATCTTCAGTATTTCCACATCTTTCCTTATGATGTCATCTATCCTGCGAGGTGCACCAATCCTTCCTCAAATTGTCTGAGTTCTGAAAGCAATAGAAGAAGAAAAAAATACTTTATAGATATAAAAGGATTAAAAGGTCAGTTTTTGCCTTCGCTAGTCAGTCCACAGTGAAAAATGTTGTCAGGACTTCTCGGCATTTGACTTTAGTGGTTTCTCTTCTTGATATGCAGAAACTGTTGTGGTTGCTATGTGACAGCTGTGGACTCTACTGGCTGTAATCGGTCCAAAAAATTCATAACGTCAGTGTAAAACTATGTGAAGTCACACAGAAACACAGACAGATAATACATGCCATGTGCTTGGTTATTTTAACATTCGGGTCAGCGCAGCCTCCCCGGCGCACTGCAGCTCAGCTTGTTTGCTCGGCTCTGGGTCCGCTGTGTGCGCCGAGCCAGTTGCTGTTTGGAGAGGAGCAGGTGGGGGTCAGCTGACCGCATGTTGACTAGCTGGGTGTTGCCTCTGGATGCTCTTCAAACCTCCAGAAAGTACATAACACTCAGATGATGCACAGAGAAACAATCTTTTGTTTTCAGAATGTAAAAGTATGAAAACAAAACTGGAACTTTTGACTTTGTGTCTAGTTTGTGGAACGGTTGATTTGCTTTCAGTTGTGTTCATACCAAGAGACTTTTATCCTAAATCTTCCCCTGTATCTTCATTCCAGCCCACTTCCAAGTGACTGGTCCAGGCCCGTTGTGTGTTTTATCAAGCTGTTGAAGGGTAAAATCCTTTTTTGCGATGCTTGTTAAACCACACAGCAAGAGGAGCAACACAAAAAAATTCCCCATCTGTTACAATATTTGCTTTTCTTTCAACGTGAGTCTCTTCCCAACTTTATTTCCGCACTTTTCTCTCCTTTTCGTTTTTGCTTGGATTTTAATTTGTTCCCATAAAGTCTGTAGAGGGAATGTGAGGCAGCACAAGCAAACAGAATTCCTGTTTTCTCCAGTGAGCCTTTTAAAACACGCTCACTTTAGTAAAGCTGCGAGAAAAGGTTTCTTTTCTCTTCCCTTGTTATCCAGTTTCTTCTTTCCAGTATTTGTCTGTTTGTACTCTCTGAATGTAGACATTGACTCTTTCAATTCAGTTCATATCAGTTTTTTGTATCTCATGCCAGCTCACAGCAGATGTCTTCTCAAGGTGCTTTACAAGAAAAACAAATCTTATTTCGTCCTATTGAAGTCAAACCGGTCCTGTGTTTTCTAATGCAACCCATTCTTTCATCCATCCGTTGTCCATACGCGCTTATCCGTGCAGGGCCGTGAGGGCTGGTGAGTGTACACCCTGGACAGTCCATCACAGGGCAGCACAGAGACACACAAGACAAGCAATCATGCACACACACAGACATAGCTAGTTAACCTTACAGTCATGTTTTTGGACCGTGGGAGGAAGCCGGAGTACCTGGAGAGAACCCACGCATGCACGGGGAGTAGGGGTGTAACGCTACACAAAAATCACAGTGTGGTATGTTTTTGGTACTCAAGAGAAATAAATAAAAATGTATGATTTTCTTTTAATTTCTTCGGTCAGCAGTTAACAAAGGATTTTTTTTTCAGTTTCTGAAAGTCAATTCATTTTATTATGATCTAAAACATCAGAAAGATAAAATTTGAGACCTGACTGGAGATTTGGTTGGATATATATATATTTTTTCAATGAATAAGGTAGTATAAAAAACTGGAAAAACTGATATTAAAACCTATTTTCGAGGGGTGGCCTGGCCAAAACAGACAACAAACACATAAACAGCAGTTTCACAATTCATAAAATTACACTCAAGATATAGCTTTAAACATTCGGGCAGTTAAAGAGCCAAGTGAGTTAATATCTCTGTCTTTTAAAATTGACTTAAGGTTCCCCAAATGATGACAGTTTTAAATCTTTGGCACGGTATTCCAGGTAGCAGGAGCAGAAAATTTAATGGCCTTTTTCTGTTCTGTACACAGAAATAAGCATAAATATTTAGGAAGAAGCCCAAGACTGCATTTACAGATAAAAAAAAAACACCCAGTAAGGGAGTCTGTGGACAGGTAGGGATTGACAATTTGCTGTAGCAAACAAAACACAATAGCTGCCGTCATTCTTAAAACGCAGAGCCTGGATAGGTAGATTACACAACAATAAAACCAAATGAAAAATCAGGTCAGGGTTGATGTTTAACATGTTTTGAACAAGACCGAGCCCCTATTTGAGAATAACACGTTCTAGTTGTTTTGATACCTAGCCAATCCAGTGTCGTAGCTGTACCTGAATGCAGCCTAAGCAGCTGTTGGGAAGGTCCCCTCTCATCCACGGGGATTCCTTCCGACTTGCATCTCATAGATGTACAGAGTTTGGGCTGATTGGATGCCAGTTTTTCTCCTTTGTCTGCGATGTTTACATTCAGCTTGAAGTTGTTTCAGGGGAGTAATTAAATTCAGTGCGGTACAGCACCTCATCGCTATTGACAAATGCTGACGTAAAGCTTGGGTTCGGTCCAACTGTCTTTCTCCTCTTTAGCTGCATGAGAAATCGTAATGTTCCCAAACTGCAGTTTACTGATAGCTGGGAGTCCTCCCTGTTTTGTTTTGGCATGACATTGCATTGTGCACTTAGTTCCACACATAAACACTCTGCATGGTTTCCGATATAAAACAAGGCTGTATTTGTTCAGCACATGTGCGTACAAAACCAACAAGGCTGTACCGGATATTTTTGGCCCGAATATGTCTGCCGTTACACCCTTAATACCTCAAGCTACTTCCAGTATTAATGCAGCTGACCTACGATTGTATTGGAAGTACATTTAGTGGTGAAAATCTGAATGTCTTTCAGATGTAATATTTATAGTGTGACGCTGTGTTTTAAATGACCAGAATAGATTATACAGAATTTTCTGCAGTAATTCTGTTTCAAAGCCCTGTTTAGAATTAACTGCATTAATAAAATAATCTACATACCTGTGACCAGGAAGTTTTTTAGTTACCATAATACACAATAATCCCTAATTTTGCTAATTTGCATCATATCTACATTTATATCAAAATTTATATTCGATGTATATTATAATGTATTTAAACTAAACTTTAACCTAGCATCTGTGTGACTTCTTTGATAATCGTAAATAGCATCTGTGTTACTTCTTTTATAATCGTAAATAAATTCAGTCACTAAAGAGTTAGTGGCACCTACAACTGTGTCAATTCTCCAGTAAAAAAGACACACATAAACAAAGGGAAAGAAAATTAAGTATAGTACATGGATAAATGGCGCCAATCAGTTGGTCCAGCCATGAGAAGAGTCACAATAAAACACCGAAGCACTGCACGATGTATACTTTCTATAAGAAACATAACCAAGAAAGGACACAAATAATTGGAACAGAGATAAACACGATTCTGTGATTCTATGATTCTGTGTTCTGTCTTGACCAGGAGTACCTTCTATGGTAAAAGAAAACAAAGAGAGTACACAAAGTTTATGGGAAAAAAAAACTTGGTCAATGCCAACATCCAAAGAAAGTCAAGGCCTGGTGTGTTTTCAATGGGAAGTAAAAATAAATAGAGTTAAAGGCAGTTACAGCTCAGTCAATTACTCTTTCCAGGAAAGAAACAGAGATCAACACAGACACACTTGAACAGGACTACCTTCTACAGGAAAGAGAGTGAACAGAGTTTATGGCAGCAATGTCTCCATCAATGTCAGTTCAGAAAAGAGACTCAGTTAAACACAGAAGTCCTCAATCATTAATACTTTTTAACAGAGAAGAGAAACAGGAGAGTACACAGAGTTTATGGCAGCAAAAGCTTCAATGATTGCTTTGTCCAGAAAAGAGAAACAGCTAAACATAGAAGCATCAACTAGGAGTACCTACTATGGAAAGAATAATGATAAAAGTACACAGAATTAATGGCAGCAATAGATTTGTCAGTGGCTTCGTCCATTAAAAGAGACAAAGTTATACACTGAGCCAGGTGTACTTTCTAGGGGAAAGGAAAACACACAGCAGACATCAATGGCATCTGTAGCACCATCAATGTTTCCGTCCAGGAAAAATGTACAGCTAAATAAACAATACTATGCAGAGAGTACTTTCTATGGAGAAGAAAAACAAGATGACACATTCTATATCACTGACATGATCTACTGACTCTGACTGTACTGTACTGAACTGTAATGTTAAGAATTTGAACAGAATGGACTGAATTAGACTAAATACAACAGGTAACAATTTTTACCTGTTGTGTTTTTTAACCGGTCTACGATTGTTGCTTTGAATTAATTCCATCTAAACAACTTTTATTGAATTTAGATGTTGTACAGTATTATTTCCACCCCAATTGTGAGATACAAACTTCTAGAAGTGCAAAAGCACAGTTTATGAAGGCGGCTGTTATAATGCTTATATAGCAGCCATATTGGATTTCAAGTTGCAGGATGGTGAAAAACCTTCAATTTTCCCACTCAAAATCCTGTCTTTAGAGTTTGTTTCACTTAATTTTGCCAGTTTTAAACTTTGAAACATAAGAATCAAATCTCGTCGTTCGTGTGAACGTGGCAATTAACGAGTCGTATTGTAAATGTAATACCACATCAAACCCGCATGCTGGTTATAAGCTTGAGTTTGGTATTCCTAACAGTTTTGAAAATGCATTAAAGATTTGTAAAGGCAGTACATTCACTCCTTCACACTCTCTTTTATTAGCACACTAACTCTGCTTGGTACAGTTAGATAATCTGTTCCAGGGAATGTTTATCTTAGGTTCAGTTTCCTGGAAATAGATTCAACAATTCAGGCTGAAATCAAACCAACTAGCTCCAGATGTTTGTCACTTGTTCCCCTACTTGAACCTAAGCTCCCTTGTTGTGTGATTTGCCTCATTTAACAAAGAGAAAACAAATCATTGAATATATTCTTGCTGTATGTATCAGTAAAATGTTATTTTCTTTATCCCAGGTGGGTTTTGGTATGTGTAATTCTTCTGAAACAGAGTGATGGAAAGAACTCTCCCACCTTCCTGTTCTGGTGGGAAAACACAAGTTATGAATGTGTATAACTGTGTTTTGAATGGTGTGTGTGAGAACAGACACACCATTCAACAGATGCACGAGGTGACCTCCCAGCTTTTTGTTTCTCTTAAGTTGAAAAGGAAAGCATTTGCAAAGCTACTACCATTTCTTAACTTACAGGTCATTTTCCATCAACTTTCCTGAATCTACCTGGTTCTTTTCTAAGCTTTCCAGTAAGGCTTCACAATATATCGCTAATATGTCGTCATTGCATTATCACTGTGCAATTTTCAAATCACGAAGGACTGTTCAGTGTAATAACTGTAGGCTAGTATATCCCCGGTTTTATGAACATTGCCCAACAAGCTAAAGGTTACAGAGTGATGGAAGCAAATATTAGAGAGAGACAAAAGGAGAAAAAAGGCAGATATGGCAGCTGATATCTCCATTTTAACGCCATCGCAAGATTTTCTAGTAACGTCCTACTTCCCAGATACTTTCCTGGAACTTTGCCAAAATGTACTGGCTACTTTAAGTAGCGGGGCTGTGTGATCGGGTGATTTTTAATGGTGGACTTTCATTGACCCTACTTGGTACATTTCTGAAACCTAAAGGTTACTTTCTCTGAACTTGAACGTTATTTTCTAGAATTTCACACATATTTTCCTGAAGCTTTGCTAAAAATTAAAGGGTACTTTAAGCAACGGGGCATTATTATTAATATGACTTGAAGTACTTTCATGGAACTAACTAGTTTCTTTCCTTGAACTTACCTAGTACTTTTGCAAAAGTTAGAGTTTACTTTCCAGTACTTACCATGTACTTTCTAGGAACTTTCATGGAACTTGCAGGTTACTCTTGTGGAACTTACCAGTTACAGTCCCTGAATTTACTGGTTACTTTCTTGTAATTTGCCTGGTACTTTCTGGAACGTAACAGTTACTTTTCAAGAGAGTAACTAGTAACTTACATAAAAGTTCTAGAAAAGTACCTGGTAAGTAATGTCTAGGTTCTGGGAAAGTACATGTAACCTGTTGTTCCACGAAAGTTCAAGGAAATCCTTTTAAAGGTTCTGGGAAAGTATTTGATGAGTTCTGGAAAAGTTAACTTATCATTTGTTAGATTTAAAAGATGTAAATTTTGTCCTCTTGTAGAATTGTTTCTAAATCCTCTCAAATGTCTTGACGTCATTTGTAAATATTTTAAATATGATCACAGTTTCCTCCGTTTGGTGACAGAAGCTTTGAAAGCATTTGAACTTTATCAGATGTCTGTTTACGGAGTTCAGGGGTTGGAGGTATTGCACCGTCCATCTGAGATCTGCACCGACATGTTTCCTTACCGTCTGAGTGACTCTCTTTCTAAGAATGAAGGTCTTTGATGGTCTTTGATGCTTTTTAAAGTAAATTTGAATTATGAATTGATGTAAATTGTACCTGTGCTTTGACCTTTCCACTCTAAGGGGAAGCTTCCTTTGCCCGTATTTTGCGCTTCCCATCATCAGATTTCTCCTGTGAATCGGACCTACTGTAGATAGTAATCTAAACATAAACACAGACCTTCTCCTTTGGGCTTGAACGCCTCAGCCGATGTGCAGAGGGTGCAGTGTTTGTTCGTACATCTGTATGTGGTTGTGGTGGCTTGTAAACGTGAGAGTGACAAAAATGTTAATGTTGAAGAGGGTTTTTTTTACTCTGAGTTTAATGCAGTGATTTGGCAGCTGACCCAATTATCTCTAGAATAACATTATCTAACCCAAAACAACAGGGGAGCGGGTAGCTGGCCCACACAACCGGGCCCAGCTGTGCAACACAGGACGGCAGCCAAACCAGAGCTTGTTGAGAGCCAGAGTGTGCACACTCAGTTACGCATGCAGCCCAATCACCGTTAACTGGGAAAGGTTACCTGGCAGCATAATATCAGTTTGACTGGCAAAATACTTTTTATTTCACAGTAACACAGCCATGAAACGCTTGTAAAGCATTAGGCTGAAGCTAATGTGCAACTTTCAAATGAGTCAATGAACAAAGTGATAAAAGAAACATGCCCTACTAAACAATATTTTAAAACATTTCTTACTTTTTACATGTAATTAGCAAAAAACACTAAATTTAAGTTAACTTGTTTAAAGCAGGGTTCATTCACACACTGATCCATCCATCCATCCATCCATCTTTTTAAACTTTCCTAATTTAAAGTAAAGCCTCAAATTTAGGCGAAAAACAACTGAGAACTGTGAAAATTTAACCGTGGAAAAATGAATATCTGACATGGAAGAACATGTCAGAAACCTGTTAAAGGTTTACCTTGTCAGTGGTTCCCACACCTTTCAGCCTTCAGCTACAGTAAAAAAACAACAAAAAAAAACGAAGTTTACTCATATATCAGGTGAAAAAGGCCATCTCTGTTTTCTTTATCCCCTATAAAAATTATGGCAAAAATATGGTATTAATGTGATTTCTGGAGATCATTTCAGCATCACACACAGTGGGGTCCAACCTTGGGAGCCACTATTTTTACCTGCTGAAACACCAGAGACAAGAACATTGCATTCAATTTTAGAAATTAAGTGTTGACTTGTTTTATTACAGCAGGTTTATTACAGCAGCTCTGGTTGGATGTATGAAGACTTGGTAGACATCAGCTCAAACACTGATCCATCAGAGCAGTGTAGTATGTACTGCCCTCGTGTGGACAACTTTGAGATAGTTTTAAATGGCTGTAAATGAGAAGAACTCGTTTCCCTCAGGGGGTTTATCTTGCATTTCTAACGTAAGATCAATCTCACTTTTACAATGAAACATTTAATTTTCATATTTTTTTCAAGCATCACTGTCCAGCCAGTTGATATCAGTATGAATATTTCATAAATATGAGATGCAGGTAACCTGCGGGGTCTCAATGACATGCAGTGGCCTAGTTCTTCAAACCGCTTCTTGTTCTGCCTTAGGTTCACATCTTAGAATCTCAAATCCAGGCAAGGCTGTGATAAATGAAATGAAATTAACTTATCCCACACCATAAAAGCTCTCATTCATCCATCCTGTATAACTAGAAATAAAAGCAGTGGGATTGCAAGGAATGATTAATTGAGAAGTGTGAAAGCCCAGAATGGCGCTGGCTGGTGCTAGAAATATTTATGTTTTTATTTTCATTATATTCTCAAGATAACTTTTCCCCATCTTTCTTCCGATTTGCTCAAGAACCAACAAAAGAAAGACAGCAGCATGTTGCAGGCAACAGAAATACAACATTTCAGCTCTCAAATAAGAAATTTAAAAGACCAACTCAAGTTTTAATTTCCTGCCTCTTTAAATTTTGTCCCGTGTTTCTTTTTTCTCCACGCCGTTGAGGAGCTGCTGAGCAATATTTTGGAGAAGCTTGCTAACATTTAGATATTCATCCAGATTATTACAGATTATTTGGTTTACTAACGGCACTTAAATGCATCATTATCAGAATAATGAGACACACTTTTTTTGACAAGATATTTATGTTGTTATCTTGATAAATCCACCTTATTCATATAGACTATTTGCAGAGTGGCTTTTATTTAAGGTTAGCTAAGGACCCCCGCTGAAAAGGCTCTATTCCCCTTGTTATTTCCACAATCATTACAATCGTGTTTATAATTCCTCTACATGTCAGTTTTTTTGTTATTTTCTTCTAAAAAGGGACACCATTTACCAGGAACATCCCTTCACCTTTCAGGCCACACAGTGATAAAAACCCATTTGTTGCTGCACAACTTCCAGTAATACATAGAATTACTGGAAAGAACCACTTCATTAGTTGTTAGGTTGCTGTTAAATACAAATTAAAACCTAAACAGCCTTTAGGTCCACACCTGCCTTAACTAGGCTCAAAAAACATGAATCTGGCCGTATGTCAGTCTGGACTCTGGGTGCTACTAGACTTGCCTTTTTAGACCAGTCCTACTTCAATTCAATTCAATTCAGTTTATTTATAAAGCGCCAATTCACAACACATGTAGTCTCAAGGCACTTCACAAAAGTCAGGTACATACATTCCAATTAGTCTTAACCATTGAACAGTGCAGTCAGAGTTAGTTATTTATTCAAATTGGATAAAAAGTTTTTCTGTCTAAGGAAACCCATCAGATTGCATCCAGTCAGTGACTTGCAGCGTTCACTCCTCCCGGATGAGCATGTAGAGACAGTGGACAGTCAAACGAGTACTTTCTATGGGAAGGAAAAGTAAATGTTAATGGATGTAGCTCCTTTAGTCGTTTAATCTAGAAAGAAAGAACAGATAAACTCTGAGCCAGTTTTCAAGGTTAGAGTCTGAAAGAGAGCACATATAATTAGTTACAGTAAAAGCTCAGTCAATCACCATGTCTAGGAGAGAGAAAGGGTTAAACACTGAAAGACAGGGCCATGTGGATCATCGGTAGAGGGTGAGCATTAAGTTGTTGCCAGCAGAAGCTCGGACGATGCCCCCTTCCAGACAGGTGTCACAGGTAGACACAGAGTCAGGCCAGGTGTAGCTTCAAGGAAGAGAAAAGAGAGAGAACAAAGTTAAAAGCTGAAATAACAGCAAATAATATAAAACTGAAGAGTAGTGTGATAATGTAGCGAAGAGGGTGAAAGTGGTCATTATGTCCTCCAGCAGCCTAAGCCTATAGCAGCATAACTATAGAGATAGCTCAGGATAACCTAAGCCACTCTAACTATAAGCTTTATCAAAAAGGAAAGTTTTAAGCCTAGCCTTAAAAGTAGACAGTTTGTCCATCTAGAGCCCACTGATGGCCATTGTTATACTAAAAATCACAAGTATTGGGATAGCTCTCTCTCTCAGACTGATTATAACCATTGGAAAAGAGAAGGGGTCATACAGGTAGGAGAAATGGAGGGTGTGTTTGCACCTCAACCATAACTGAGCCGGTTTAGGCTAAACCTGACTCCCCCTTACTCCATCCAACAGGGAGGGAGGAAGGCTCCCTGATAACCTAAGCCACTCTAACTATAAGCTTTATCAAAGAGGAAAGTTTTAAGCCTAGCCTTAAAAGTAGACAGGGTGTCTGCCTCACGGACTAAAACTGGGAGCTGGTTCCACAGGAGAGGAGCCTGATAACTAAAGGATCTGCCTCCCATTCTACTTCTAGAGACTCTAGGAGCCACCAGTAAACCTGCAGTCTGAGAACAAAGTGCTCTGTTAGGAACATATGGAACAATCAGATCTCTGATGTATGATGGAGCTAAATCATTAAGGGCTTTATATGTGAGGAGGAGAATTTTAAATTCTATTCTGGATTTAACAGGGAGCCAATGAAGGGAAACTAAAATAGGAGAAATATGATCTCTCTTTTTAACTTTCATCAGAACTCTTGCTGGAGCATTTTGAATCAGCTGAAGGCTTTTAACTGCATTTTGTGGACATCCTGATAGTAAAGAATTACAATAGTCCAGCTTTGAAGTAACAAATGCATGGACTAGTTTTTCAGCGTCACTCCTGGATAGGATATTTCTAATTTTGGCAATGTTCTGGAGGTGAAAGAAGGAAATCCTAGAAACCTGTTTAATATGGGATTTAAATGACATATCCTGGTCAAAAATAACACCAAGGTTTTTTACTTTATTACTGGAGGTCAATTTAATCACATCCAGGTTAAGTGATCAACTTAGTAGTTTCTTTTTTAAAGACTCTGGTCCAAAGATGACAACTTCTGTCTTGTCTGAATTTAGAAGAAAAAAATTGAAAGTCATCCAAGTTTTTGTATCTTGAAGACATGCTTGTAGTCTATCTAACTGGTTGGGTTCATCAGGATTTATGGATAAGTAAAGCTGAGTATCATCAGCGTAACAGTGAAAATGTATCCTATGCTGCCTGATAATTTGACCTATTGGAAGCATATACAGTATATATATACTTCTAACATTACCTTGTTTTGTTTTTTTCAAACTTAGTTTTAAACAGTATAAACTGCTTTGTTCTGGAATGCAGTAGCATTTAAACTTTAATCCAGTGTTTCGGAGCAGCTGGAGTCGCTCTGAGGCACGCTTGTGTTTTTAATTAATGGTTGCTGCAGTTTATGCTTTTACTAAGACACATTGGGGCATTAAAAATGTCCAAAGCTTGAGATTTCCACATGTAATCCCGCTCATCCAGCTGCAGGCGTGGAAACTTGAAGAATCCAATTTGTGCCGCAGAGTTTCTTGCTGGGTGAGGCTGGCGAGAGATGGGAGGGGAGGGGTGTGAGTTCGTAGGCAACGTGCACGGACAGCATGGGTGAGGGTTACATCAAGTTGCTCTGGGAACTGCAGAAACAGAGCTTCACTGCAGCATGGCAGGTTTCTGTCATGCAGGTAGCAACCAGCAAGTCTAAAAAGATTAGAACCAGGATGATCATGAAATATAACACTGTTTCTGAGAAAATCCGCTTCCTTCTGCCCAATTAACAGCCCTCTAGCTGCTCTGAGTCAGACTGAAGGGAGTTAAACATTCAGTTTAAAATGAATGAGCCTGTTCATGTTTTTTTTCTCTTTTATTGCTCAGAATTTTAGTAAAATAAATAGTGCTAAAAATAGATTTGGCTTTCAACTTGCAGATCAAGTCAGATCATGTTTACTGTGATCTGCAGTAGCTGTTTTTACTAAGAATAAACAAACCAGACTATAATGTCACATAGGCTTCCTTTAGTCGTTTATGTTGTTTTTGTAGATGCAGATTGTTTCCAAATCCAAACATTACGTGCCAGCCTGCTGCAGTAACATGTCGGCCCACAAGAGGGAGGCAGTGCTGTGCAGTGGGACTAAAAACACGGTAAATAAACGAAGCGATGAAGGGCATCTAAAGTTCAAAGTTCACCTATTTGTGTTTTCATGTTTGGCAAATTATGGAATCCAGGGCCAGGGAGACAGAGGAACCGACTGGAGCCAATGGACACCATTTTCGTCAAGCAAGTGAAAGAGGGAGGCCCCGCCCACGGAGCTGGACTCTGCACAGGTACACAGTGATTGTGGAGGGGGAAGGTGTGCTATTTGTCATAATTGGCAGATCTTCTATTAATGTACTGTACTGAAGGTAATTCCACTTTAGCGCAAACTGCCAGGTAAAACAAACAGGAGGTACAAAATAACAGATGACTCCTCTGTGGGAGGCTGAACAAAGTGTAACATTCTTTCCCATGCTTCCGGTCTCCTCCATTTCTACTTTGTTTCTTATCTTATTAATAAATGAATCAGTTCTAATTCGACACGGTAAAGATAAAAATACTTCTAAAACCTCTGACGTAGTGAGATAATGAATCAGCACCTTAAAGTTTCCTTGAAGTGAAGGTGATGTTAGGAGCTCTGAGTTGCCAGGTCAGCTCTTTATTACAGGAAATGTTACAGTAAGTGGTGCGGACAAGCCCTCAGAGCTGTCTGCTTTTATCTGTCCGCTCCCCTGGGAGAAGGGAGGGCAGTGTTTTCCCACATTTATCCGGTTTATCCCCTAAACTCACTTCGCCTCTCTTCCTGTTGAAGATGGTCATCTTCAGAAACCCTGAACGTCCTGTCAAATGCACACATGTAGGATTATTATTGCTCCTGTTTGATCTGAGCAGAGGTAATGCATGTTTGTGCTGGATGGAGTTACTGGACTGGTTTCTCGACTCAGTAATTATTGTGTTTTTCTGATCCCCACGTAGACGCTTCTCTAAATTATCCCTTTAATTCCTTCCAGGGGATCGACTTGTGAAAGTGAACGGTGAAAGCATCATCGGGAAGACTTACTCCCAAGTCATAGCTTTGATCCAGAACAGGTAGGGCTGCAATTATGCAGCATCTTAATTTTTGTGTTGGGAGAAACAAGCTTAAAGGGCAAGTTTCATCGTATTTTAGAGCAAGAATGCAAAAATCTTGAAAGTATTAAACGTAAACAAATCTCCGTCAGGCTTTCCATTGTTTTTTCGAAGCAGACAATTTATTTTAAAACACTTTTCTTACAAAAAAACGAAACATTGGAGCCACGCCTCTCGAAAAACAGGAGGCACAAACATATGGATGATAAGGTGTCACCTGAAACTACAGGGTACGATTTCTGATTTTGCTGTTAACAGAACATTTATTTATTTGTTGATAAAAAGCCATTTTTTTAAACAAGAATGTGTTGGACAGATGTGTGGCCACTTTTTGGTAACAGAAACGTTTGGAGTGAGCCCTCCTACTTTTCCAAAAGATCCTCTATGCAAAACAAGTGGAATAGCTTTATGAAAGCAAACAGGTAAGGAGGACCAGTTTCTCCTCGTCCAGTTAAAAAACAGTTTGGCCCAGGACTATCAAAGACTGGGTTATTAAGTTACTGGATCTAAGGGAAGCCATAATAAATAACATTCCATGCCACAGCTAAGATAGTGAGACGACCTACAGTGTTGTTTGTGAAAATAAAGTTTCCCTGGTGAAAAAATCTAGTTTATTTTTTTTACCTTTTGTCTGTCTTAGTCAAAAACATCCACTGACAACAAGGGATCCCTTTATATAAATCATTAATCTTTCTTGCGATATTATTCATAATAATTAGCTGCAGTGCCTGAGCCAATTGAACGACAGATTGTAATCCAGTATTTGACTTCCTTTCCATGTAATATGAGCTTGAAGTGACTATTTAGACGACACGTTGTTTTGAAATCCCTAACTGTAGATGGACTCCTAGAGTTTGGGTGGCGTGATAGACCGTGTTGTGGGTATAGTTGTTTTGACAAATAGATTCCAGTAGTAAACCTCTTAAGAGTAAAACTGGTGATTATGCAGAGAAACGTGAGAAAAACCACTGCAGGGCTCATGTATTCTGGTGAACACGTTTTTTACCAAAAGCCTTACCAGAGTAGCAATGCTCATCAGAACTGGAGCAGAGATTACAATTTCTGCTTGAATGCTGTGATGAATTGCAGGCAGGCTCCTTACAGAGCTCTTTTAAACCCCTGGGTGGGGTGCCAGTTTGTTAAGTCTCCAGTTTGCTGCTTTATACCTACATTTCCCCTGACTTCCTCCTTACTGGACATAAATCTTCACTTAGGAACCTGAATTTGAACTACTGTAACTTTTCTGTGACTGCTTTTGTCCTGGGTGCCCATTGTGTTAACCGTTGACGTCTGAGGCTGGGGTCTAAAAATGTAAAATTAACTGTCATGAGCTACAAACCTGCCTACATTTGAAAGGGAAAACCTTAAATGATTATATATATCCTTTATTAGGACATATATTGCATGTTTCAGTGTTCCCAAGGAATATTTATCTTACAATGCTCCTAATTTTTCACGTTTTGTCTTAAATATCCCAAAAACACTGTGTGGTTATTGTATTTGAGTTGAATTATCTTTGTATGAATTATAACTGAAAGGGACCATATAAAAAAAGACAGCAAACAGCCAATACCAAGAGAAGCTGGAACATTATTAAAACCAGTTGGGGCTGGTTGATTAATATATATTTACCTGTGTGCATGGCTATGAAAACATCTCAACCACTCTGCTTGTCCCCTGCTAACACTTTAAAAGCTGATTACAGATTCAATCGTGAGCTCTTTTGTGATTTTTGCTATTTTTAAAGAAACTCTAAATATTTTTCTCTGATTTTCTCCATGCATCAGCGATGCCTCGTTGGAACTCTGTGTGATGCCAAAAGATGAGGACATTTTGCAGCTGGTATGTATCCATCGATCATTAGTGGGGTCGTAACTATAAATCCACCTCTTTAGATGCGATTTTATATAATATTTAAAATATATTAATATATATGTATATATATATATTATATTAATATAAAAAAAAAACGATGAATTTACGGGAGCTCACAGAAGCTGCCATGATCTAGCAAGGGTTTATGTGGGATCCTATAAAACTCTTAAAATTTTACTAATTTCAATTCAGGCCTTAATAAGATTTAATATGCCCTAAATTGGCTTGTTTGATCATTTATTGCTATTTTTAGTTTTTAATTTTCTTCAATTGGGGAATTCATTTGTTCAATGGGTTGTAGTTCTAACAAAGGAATTTGGGTCAAAACTACAAAGGCCATGATTCAGCACAGCAAAGAGCTCTGTCCAAAGACATTTATTGTCAGATATTCAGTTTCTCTGCAAGCCATAAAGTAAAATCTACTCCTGAAACTGGCTAATTGTCGATTAGATCTAAAATGTTCTTGCTATGTTCGCCGGTAACAGCTCCTCTTTCTTGAGAATATCTGCGTTTAGCATTTGGGTGTTGTAGCACCAGTAGTAGTGCTCCAAGTAATTTATTTTCAGGTGTCTGGTCTCTCTATTGCAGATTATGGATTTTTAAAAACCCAGAAAAACTACTAAAACTACCATTTATGTTTTATATCTAAAAAAAATATTGCTTGTGACTTTTTTGGCCTTGAAGAGCCACCGTAGAGGGCCTTAGGAGCCACAAGCGGCTGTACAGTCCCAGGTTGCAGATTCCTGACCAACCTCTAGAATTAAATCCTAATGATCCTAAAGTCAGAAATGTTTCTTTTGTGGGTTTTTTTATTCAGACCTTTATAACAGAAACACAAAGTGTTAAATTTACCCTTTTACTGGTAGTCCAACAAAACTGAACAGTAGTATGACTTCGGACAGTTGGCTTACTTTAATTTCTTAAAATGTGAACCTGTTCAGAGATCATTCTGCAAGGGGTCAGTGATTATCTGATTTCCTAACAAAGAAAGATGCATGATCTGTCCATCAGCGAGCTTGCGGAGGATGTGGATTTGCATGCATCACAACCAGCTGGCATAGTGGATAAGATTAAAGATGTTGAAGCAGTCATAATACACAGTGAAAGGAGAAAAAACAGGAGCCAATCCAGACTTAATGCTTCATACCCATTTACCGATCAGACCCGTGACGTAATCCAGCAGCCCACGCTACCAGTCAGGGTCCAGAGCCCTGCAGACGATAAAGCAGCCAGGAGCAGATTCAGACCAGTCGCTGGATGTTTATCTGCCGTTTTTGGGAAGCACGGAGTTGAGTCAGATCAAACAGCTGCTGGATCTTCCCATTCAGCTCAGCCACAAATAATAAAATGCTGTTGGAAAAAGAAAGCAACAACGAGCACCCACAAGTCCAAGAGATTCGGGTATTTTTTACTTAATGCAGTATTCAAATCTCCTGTCTATTACTCTATGTAATCTACTATCTTTGTATGCGGTGAAATGCATCACAGTGTCTTAAAGAACACGTGCATGAACAAACTGTGACTGGACATATATTTAAACGTGTTTTCTGAAGGAGACTCTGAGCCCACCCAGAGCTAGAGGGAGTGCAGCTGCAGTCAGCTGACTCCTGTCAGCATGCTGTTTACAGCAAACAAACACATCCAGCAAAGCAGGCCGGCATGCAGAACATGGGATAAACAGCGTCTAACCGATGGGAGAGACGACAACAGAGCTGAGAAAGGGGTGGTCAATGTGAAAATGACGCAAACAAAATGCCTGAAGATGCAGAAAGGCCGAAGGGAGGTGCCACAGAGAGCAGGTGAGCGTGACGAGGAGAGAGGAAAGGCAGAGATTCTGCTGGCGAAAGATGGCTGTCCTGACAGCAGCTGTGATGTGGATGGTTTATAGGGAACAGATGCAGTAATGTGTACGAACAGCTGCACCAAAGGAATAACAACACTGTCTACCGTTTTTATCGCTTCCTGCCTTCCTCACATCACGGTGTATCTATAGCATAATTAATTAGGCGACCAGAATCCCACATTGTTATTTTGTTTTAGCACAAACACATCTGGCTTGAGAAAGCTGGTTGTTTTCTGGTCCATGCATGCAGGCTAATGAGGCAGCTGCATCGTAAGTTAACTCAAAATTATGAGGAAACTGCTTTGATATGAATGTTTGTCTTCTGCAATTGAACAGGAGATGTAACACCAGCTGACTTGGACCCGATTTACACGACTATAATCCGTTTTTCAGTTTCTGTTAACACATCATCAGGATGTTTTAATTATTATTAACGGGGAAGAAAGTGAGAACTTTGATGGAGAACTGTTGTTAGATTCAAAAGACTCAGCGGCACAAGCAGTACGGAGACCGGGACATTTTCAGAACGAAACACTCAGGAAACCGTTAACAAAACGTGCCGCTTCAAATATACAAATTTGAAGCAAATAATAATAGCTAGTTACAGGAAAGTGTGACATAGAAAGTACTCCTGGACCAGCGCGTCCCCAGTCGGTGGCAACAAAGGCCGCTCGTTGAGCCGGGTTCTGCTGGACGCTTCCTCCCGTTAAAATGAAGTGGTTCCTTTCCACTGTCGGGGTTTGGGTTCAAGTGTTCAAGTCACAAGGTTCCTACACAGCATGGAAAAATATGGAATTTGATTTAATCATTTTTTCAACTCTAGGAAAATGTTTCAATTTTCATTTCTAAATTTAAAAAATGTTTGATGACTTCCTTTATTGCTTACTTGCCACATCAATCTACAAACAAAATGAAGACATTAAAGGTCACAAACTGGTTTGGAGAATCTTAGTATCCTAGATTAGAAATTAGAGCTGATCTAAGATGGTGCAGATACCCAAAATAAAAGCTGAGAATCTATTATGGATTGTGCAGATTATGAAACCCAACTAGAAAGATGCACTCTTTTGAAGTTTGATGGCATCCGATTCTCAGTCTATAATTTGTCAATGGACCCATTGTTGCCAGCAACAGCAACTTTAACTATTCTGTAAACATCTTCCACAAGGTTTAGGAGTGTGTTCAGTTAGATGAGAAAACCAGAACTGCAGCCTCTGCTCTAATTCATCCCAAAGGTGTTAAGAAGGTTGAGGTCAGGACCCTGTGCAGGCCAGTCAAGTTTCTCCACACCATTGAAGTGATTGTAACTTTTGTCTAAATGGTGTATTTCGTACTAAAATGTCCAGAATATTGTGAAAACCAAAATATTCCTACGTTTCAGTATGAATGGCTCTGAATGACCCACTCTTTACCAGACTCGGAAACTGAAATTGGCCATGAAAGCCACAATTGGTGCATCTAATTTGTAGTTTTCTCTGAAGTCTCTCCTCTTTCTGTAACATTGTGTTTCTCATCTCTTCATACTCACCTGTTTACCTCTTCTAACCCTTTCTTTGTCTCTTTTCCCGCTTATCTAACCTGTGGGCTGCAGTTTTCCAGGGATATCACTGCTCTGGTAAGACGTGAAACCTAACTAATACCTCTCTTGCTGATTCACTTCCCTCCTGGCTTATTAACCCCACATAGAAATCCCCCGAAGTTTTCCACCAGTATCCGTGTTTTGAACAAAATGTATCGGTCATGCTTTGCTTCGCCTTTCTTCTTCTTTCGGGCATTGAGATTATCCTCGAGCAGACCTCAAACATTCCTCTGTACTTTCCAAAACCAGGAAATTGGCTTCTATTTAACTGGAGGAGTTAAGATCCAGAGGGAGCAGTCAGCAGCTGTAACCTGACACCACAGGTAGAGTGCTGTTGATTAAAGTCCAGCACTGCTACTCTCTCTCCCTTTCATTTTCTCATGAGCGTCTGTGCTGAAAGGATGAGGAAATATGTCGGCGTTGGATATAAGGCCTGGAGGGTTTTTTCCCCCCAAACCTCAGAAATTTTATTTATGTGAATTTAATTAGCTCCTTAATCAGCTCCATTTAGTGGTTTTGTTCAGGTTAAATCAAAGAAAAGCCATGCTGACAGAAGTAGCGTCAGTTGCGAAAAACAAAAAGAGGAGAACCAGATTCACTCGCTTATTGTGCCTCAGACCGAGCTCTCCGGTACCAAAGGTGGGTAAACCGCTGCAAACTTGCTCTATCTGCAGGGAATTCTGCAGAAATTCTCAGCTTTCCATGAAAATTTTCAATTTACATCCCATCCTTTAGGTAAATAATGTTAACAGATATGTTTGATTTAGATGGAAGAAAACGGCTGACTATTAGCAGCTTTTCTGCTCTTCACTTATTTCCTGGCAGCCTTGATCCAGCTGTCATTCAAGTATTGATTGTCCCCCTGTGATAATCTCATCAACTCACACAGAGACTGCCGTCAGTTCACCAGCAGTCACAGACCTCCAGTTTCCACTCCTCAGTCCTGCAGCAGCCTCATGGCAGCGCTGCAGAGGAGGTATTTTTAGAAGCGAGCTGTAGCTGTGAGGGCAGAGAGAGCGGAACATGGAGATGCAGATGGGAGGGAAATTTTTAAGGCTTGAGCTGAAAAGATCTGAGCAGGAATTTAAAGCAGTAAGATGACAGTTTCAGGATGTTTCGGATTGACTGCAGGTATTATTTTTTTATCGTCTCCTTGGGTTTGCTTTAACAAGGAAGGTCTTCTGAACATTTGAATATTCTCGGACATTACAACCACAAACTTTTATGTTTTATTGGGATTTTATGTGACAGACCAGTACAGAGTAGTGCATAAATGATAAATGGTTCATCTATATTCAGCCCTACTGCATAAATACTTTCTACAACCTCTTTCCACTGTAATTCCACCTGCAAGTCTTGTTTGGTATGTTTCTTGAAGCTTTGCTCATCTGGGGACTGACTGCTTTGCAATAAAGCTGAAGCTCAGTCAGACTGGATGAAGCGAGTTTCTGAAGAGCAACGTTTGAGTTCGAGTCAGATTCTCACTTGATCATGTTTGGTTCTGGACTTTAACTAGGCCGTTCCCACATATGAATATGCTTCGATCTAAACCATTCCATTGTATCTGTGGCTGTCTGGTCTGTTGCGGCCTCATATCGGTTTTCCTGTCCTGTAAATAGCTCCATCTATCTTCCTAACAACTCTGACCAGCTTCCCTGGGTATTCTGAAGAAAAACATCTCCACAGCATGATGCTGCCACCACCTTGTGTCACTGTGGGGATGGTCTGTTGAGAGTGATGTGCAGTGCTAGTTTTCAAAACACCAAAACGTTAAATTTCACTCTCATCTTATCAGAGCAACTTCATCCACATGTTTGCTGTGTTGCTTAAATGGGATGTGGCAAACTGGACTTCTTATAGTTGTCTTCTTATCCCTCTTCCATAAGAGCCAAAGCTAAGAATTTCATAACTAATAGTCAGTTCTGTCCACATATCCTCCCACCTGAGCTGTGGATCTCTGCAGCTCCTTCTGAGGTCCATAGGCCTCTTGGCTGCTTCTCTGATTGGCTCTCCTTGCCCGGCCAGTCAATTCTTATCTTGGTAGGTTTGTAGTGACTGTAGCGACGGTGGCACCAGTGGTAGAGGTTTGTCCTGTAACCAGTGGGTTGCCGGTGCAAACCACTGCTCCGTCTGTCTCAGTCGTGTCCTTGGACCTGTGTATGGCAGCCTCACGTCTGTCAGTCTGCCCCAGGGCAGCTGTGGCTACAATGTGGGATTTTTTTTTATAACTTAATCTTGCTTGTTACTTCTCTACAACTTCTTCTCTTACCTATCTGCTGTGTTTTTTGGTCTTCGTGGTGCTGTTTGTTCTTTAAAGTTCTCTAACAAACCTCTGAGGTCTTCACACAACAGCTGGATTTATACTGAGGTCATTTTAAACATAAATGGACATTGTTTACTCAGCTGACTTCTCAACACGTTTGGTTTTAGTCTGGTTTATTAAGGGGTGTCAGAGTGACAGAATACAAATGCACACCACCAGTGCTCACTTTTCAGATTTCAGACAAGAAAAATGCTTTATTATTTCTCAATTTTATCCTTCTTTGTGTTAGTCTGTCTCATAAAATTCCAATAAATACAGTGAAGTTTGTGGTTGTAACGTGACAAGATGTGAAAATGTTCAGAGGATATAAATGTTTCTTCAGTGCACTGTAAATAATGTCGTATAATCTCTTGCAGGCATATTCCCAGGATGCATACCTCAAAGGAAATGAGGCTTACAGCGGAAATGCCCAGAACATCCCGGAGCCCCCTCCCATATGCTACCCTCGGATAGAGCTCAAGGCTGCGGCCGTGGCCCAGCCGTTGGACCAGGGACCGGCAAGGCGAGGGGCCCCCACGGAGACCAGCTATTGGATGGAGATCCCTGTCCCTCCGTCTCCTCCTGATCCTTCACCCCAGCAGATGTTGAAGCCTCAGTTGGCAACCTCCATCAATAATGAGAGCATCAGGACTCCAGCTGTACCCCTTAATCCGGTGGAGAGTGGGTCCCAGCTTACTCGGACTGGACCCAGCCACAGGACAGAAGGAAACCGGTACAGTTCCCCACCAGATAGACTCAGACCCCTTATCCCCAGTGTCCCAGGAATTGCCCAGTTACAGTACACTTGCCCATCACCAGCTTCCAGACCTGGTACGGTCTATCCTGAGACCTCATCGGCCTCAGTGCGAGCCCCTCTCGCTGCTACATCAACGGACACTTTCTCTACAACCACCTCACCCACCACCAACCACTGCTCCCCCTCCCCCCCAGCACCCACCACCTCACCCCACCAGAACATTGACTGGAGGAACTACACCACCTACAAGGACTACATCGATGCCAAGAGACTGCATACGTATGGCTCCCGCACCATCCAGGAACGCTTGGATAGCCTGCGAGCAGCAACCGGCTCTAACTCCGCCTACACCCAGCAGCGTACCCCGTTGCCCTGCGGCAATCAGAAAGGGGCCTCAGGCTCTCAGGTCAGACGGAGAAGCGCCTCAAATGACCGCGGGGCAGATCCTGCTGCGACGGCTCCACTTCGCAGCGCCTCCCAGGAGAGGCTCGGAGGCCCACCAGAGAGGACTTCTCGAAACTGGCCTCGGAGCGCTTCTCAGGACGCTCTGCCCTTCTCTAGCACTGTCAGGGTCATCAAACCCCGAGCAAGGTCCTGCGACCATATAGGCCAGCAGCTCGGAGAGCGAAGCGTGGTTGGGTTTGGAGACAAGGTGGAGGAAAGACAGGAAACAAGAGCCCTTCCTCCTCTAAATAGGAGTCTTACAAGTCCAGAGCAGGAAGAAAGATTATCTAACTTGCCTCTATCTAGTCCTGATGTTACAAAAGGTACAACAGATTCTGCTCTGACGGCGAGAATAGATGGTCTCATAATGAGACCCTCACGTCTGCCTGTCAAAAACTCGCTCTCTGACCTTTCTCCCACCTCACCCTCCATTAAAACCACAGAGCCTCTCAGAGACCAAAGAGCTAACACCATAGGGAACCATCTCAGTTACTCCTCCCCTCTGAACCTTCAGCTCAGGGGCAGAGCAGACAGTCTGAAGATGGAGAACAGGTTGGAGTCGGGATTAGCTGCCAGGTCCTCATCCTGCTCCGGTGCCTCCTCCAGGCTCCCCACACGCAGACAGCTAAAGAGCGAAGTGGTCACAATATCCTCAACCGCAGCTGTTGCCCAAAAGCCAAATGTGAAAGAAACAAGTGCACTTGAGAGGACTAATGGCGGTCTTTCAGAGGGTGTCGAAGGGCCTGATGCAACGGTTGTGGTCCTAAGCAGGGACAAGACATCTGGAGGTGCCGGCGCTCGCCCTCCGTCCTACGTGTTGGCCGTCAACGACAAACAGAGAGACCTGACGCACAGGTCACCGCCGTTGATGAAGGCCGGCTCTGCAGATGGAGCGATGTGCTGGGTGTCCAATGAGAGCTGCAGGGAGATGCATCTGAGGAGGCTGGGAGACACGAGACACAAATCCGGCTCCAGCAACCTGGATGACTCCCTGGACTCGATCCCCTTCATAGGTAAGGCTGCATCCATCTCTGCACCTCTTCACCACTTCTTCAGGAGGGAAATATTTAAGTCTCAAGAGTTTATTCCCATCCCCACAAAAAAAAATCGGCATTATTGTCAGCAAATGAATTCTTTTCCAGTTTTGTAATCCTGGCACTGATTTATCATTCTCAGATTTCTCAAGTATGAGGGAAGGACTTGATATGCAGGTATTAAGCAGTGGGCTGTGTATACAGTAAATCCAGCTGGTATCTTTGATAAATTGCTGCCAAAGTGAAGTTTCTGCAGGAACTGAATGGTTTAGTCAGCCAGGTGGCTTTAGGCTTTAAAATGAAACTTTAATAAATATAGTACATGCAAAAGTATTCAGACTTGAAACTTTTTCACATTTTACAGCCACAAACCATTATGTTCTTTATATAATGTGGTAGACCAAAACAAAATAGCACATAGCTGTAATGGTACATTGATCTCAAAATGTTTTATAAATCACATTTTTACATTTTATTCTTTGCAAAGTAGCTCAAGCTCCCTCAAACTGGATGGAGAGCATCGGTGAACATCAGTTTTGTCACAGATTCCTAATTGGATCTTGGTCGGGACTTTAAATAGGCCATTCTAACACATGAATATGCTTTGATCTAAACCGTTCCATTGGAGCTTTGGCTGCAGGTTTAGGGTCATTGTCTTGCTGGAAGGTGAACCTTTCTCCCCAGTGTCACTGGTTTCCTCTAGGATTGCCCTGTTTTTAGCTCCATTCACCTTCTCATTCTGAACAGCTTCATAGTCCATGCTGAAGAAAAGCGTCGCCCAATCTTTCATACCGTGTTTTTTTTTTCTACATTTATCCAGATCTTGAAAACTCAAAAACCAAATTCCACACATTTTTCAGATGTTTCAAGGGTGCACAGAAATCCCGTCATACATCACTAAAAGGAAAACAAACAGATTGTTTTGCTCCCCTCTGGTGCGTCATTGTGCCAAGATCCGACTCTGGTCTGGGTAACGAGGCGAATTTGTATGAATGGAGGGAAGCAATGATAAGGGAAGAAACGTTTACCTTCCTGCTGATCGTAATACAAACATCAGATCAGTTCCCGGTAAATGTTAACAAGTCATTTTGAGGATTTGAGTCGAGTTTGAGCTCATCAGCCTTAAAGCTGAACAAGATGAGCAACACCACAGGAAGATAAACACATCTGTTTGCAAGTTGTGACTCATTAGCTGCTCTGAATGTGCGTTTTTCTGAGAGAAAATGAAGGAAGCGAAGAAAGTCATCACAAGCAAGATGTGAGGTGACATTTTGCACGTAACGTCAAGCAGCAACGGTCGGGTTCTGTTACCAAAATGTTTGGCAGGTTACTAATGTGCTGCCGTTGGTCCACTTATTGTTTAGAGCCGGCAGGAATGCTTCTTTTCTCCTCTGTTCTGTCACAGTCCATTAGGACGGCGTTCTAAGGTTTCTGCCTTATACCGCTGAGGGACACCGGAGATGTTTAACGGACTGTGTGTGGATGTGTACCGACTTGAAGAGCTGCACCAAAATGAGAGAATTACTCTGGCCCGACCGACTCAGAAGCCAAATACGTGGTTCGAATACGTCACAGTTCCCTGAGGAACACTTCAAATTCTCACAAACTTTCCACTTAAAATTCCAGTTTCCCAAACTCAATCTTCTGGATTTTCCATTTGTTTTTAAGTCATTATGGAAAGTTGAGTAGAAAACATTTTCCTACTCTGGCTTAACTGTGGGGTTTTTTTTGTAACAACCCAGTGTTGAAGCTGGCTTTATATGCAGCAGGCAGGTAAAGGACTATTTCCTTCTTTTTTGGCTAGAATGGTTAGAATCTGGTTAGAATCTATAACACTTTATGCTAATCTGGACAGAACTTAAATACAGACGCAGTTGGTAGCACTGTTGCCTTGCAGCAAGAAGGTCCTGGGTTCGATTCCCGACCGGGGGTCTTTCTGCATGGAGTTTGCATTTTCTCCCCGTGCATGCGTGGGTTCTCACCGGGTACTCCGGCTTCCTCCCACAGTCCAAAGACATGCCTGTTAGGTTAATTGGTCACTCTAAATTGTCCTTAGGTGTATGAATGAGTGTGTTGCCCTGCGATGGACTGGCGACCTGTCCAGGGTGTACCCCGGCTCTTGCCCATAGACTGCTGGAGATAGGCACCAGCTTCCCCGCGACCCACTATGGAATAAGTTGTAGAAAATTACTGACTGACTGACAGTTTACAAGGTTCCTACACAGTCTGGAGCAATCTAAAATGTGATTAAAAGGTTTTCCACGTCCAAATATTAGCCTTCCTTCCTTCCTTCCTTCTTTTATCCCTCAAACCCTTCCTCCATGTGTCCGTTTGTTGCTTTCTTCCATCCATCCATCCATGTTGACGAGGTACAAGCAGCCTGGTAACCTTTACTTTAATTTTATTGTATTAGACGGGGGACGGGGTCTTGTTCCACAACATTTATTTCTGTTTTTACCACAGAAGTACCAACCTGGACTTTCAACTAACAGGTGCTGTCTTAGCATCAACCCTTTAACTGCCATCTGTAAGGTGCTGAGTAAATGTCACATTTTTAGCCAGCTTAGCTTAAACAGCTGAAGCAAAGAACCTCAACATCAACCAGAACCTGCATGTGTGCTGGGAAAATATGAACTGACTGTATCATCCATTAATTATTGCGGCGCTTTCACAATCGCTGTTGCTCGGGCGGATTTTTAAAAACAATTTGTACGAGTGTTTATAAACCCTGTTGGTTCTGCTTGAAACCGTGTGTATAACTCTTGTCTGCAGCACTGCTTCTGAATGCCAGAGGTGGAAAATGTCAGCTGATGTTGTAGATAAATAAATTATATTGGGGATATTCTGAGATCTGTTTGCAGAGATAAAGAGACAAAATATGATTTATCCCAGAATTCAACAGAACCTGGATCAAAACCTTACTGAAGGATGGACATGTCAGAACTAGTTCGAGCATCTTGATGTTTGAAGTATCTACATTTTTAAATCGGGTTATTACACAGATCAGGACAACCATTATTCAACTTTAAATTCATACATTTTGGACTTTTTTTATTGTTTTCAGCGAAGAAGCTTGACTGCTGTAGAAAATAACTGCTGTTTATGAATTAAAAACTTCATAAAAATCAGAAAAATCTGTAAATGTGCATCCAGGAACGTGACCCTTGTATGATGGCGGTTTTTCATATCTGAGAAATTTGATTTTCTTACTTTTTATGTTTGGGTGAAGACATAGATAAGAAAAACTGGAGACATTCTTTGTCTCCTATGTGTATTTGCTTATCAAAGTGAAAAAATGCTAAAACTTTACTCCAACAATAACAAAAATGATCGTATAAAGTCAGAGTGGATTGGACTTCACAAGCTGTGGTGTCTCTGCCTGCACCCTAATGAATTAGCTGCCAAAAACAATGTAAAAGGAAGAAATCCCCCCAGTCAGAGGCTTTTTATCCTTGGACACATCCAGTCTGTAGAGATTATGTGAGGCGCAGCTAACGATCTGCTGGCATTGGTTTTATATTTACTCTACAGCCATAAAAAAACAAGAAGTGAGAAGTTTACTTTGGAGATTTATAAATCTGCATTGTTTCAAATAAATTACTGATTCACTGATCATCTAAGTCATTGAGATGCATCTGTCGCTTCTCAGTTGTGATCCATAGTATGAAACCGATCATAGGAATCTGAATAAAAGCGGTTTTGGTTTGTTTTCTTCCCTAATTTGATGTAACGTGATACATCTGATAGTGGCAGGTATGACGGGCCGATCACCCTCCCTCTCGGCCTCAGATATAATTAATCCCTGTCATATCTGTCCTCTGTACTTGTATCCTCATTTGCTTTCAGGGCTTGCCATCCTGCTGATAAGTCATATCAGCCTTTATGACACGGGATGATTTAATGTTAGCTGCACATGTAAAGGTGAAGCTGTCTGGCAGCTTATCTGGGCAGAAACTTCATGCTGACTGCATTTCTGTCTGCTGGATTCTGTTTTTGCCCTGTAGGCCCTTATCGCTGCATTTTATTACCGTCAGTTAATGTGTTTATTCAAGTTGAGGCATCAGGTGAGAGTTAAGCCCTGTGCTGGTATTTAAATTCACAGACTTTGAATATTTCCTAGATTTCAGAAAAGTTTGAGAGGAACAAATGAGGCGGTATTGTTTTTTTTTTCCTCAGTACTTCTGTTGGATTAACGTTGGAACATAAGCTTTCTACTTGAAGGTTTATTATCGAATCTCACACTGGAGAAATATTTTCCTTCTAGGCAAAACAGAACAGAAAGAATAAAACACCCATTTTAAATAAACTCCAGATCACCATGAGTTCAGATTTCCCAAAGACGTAACGGAGGAAGGGAAGAAAAAACAACATTCAGAGCAGGTTTTATTTAGTGAGGAAACGAAACACCTTTCACCTCAGATGTCCTTAATAACCTGTTCAATACATTTTATTCTTTCAACCAAATGTTCTCTGTTTCATAAGCTTATATACATTCATTTATATATCTATTTATTTGTAAATATAAAGTCTGACTGCTGACATACTAGGAAAAGACGTTCTGGGCTAAGGTTTAATTCTTATTTGGCTCCAACAAGTCTTAATAAAAACCGAAGCAAAACATTAAAACTTGTAAACCCTGTTTCCAACCCAGATCCCGATAATGGATCAGACCCACTGACTAAACCAGCACATACTTAAAACCTTCAGTCACATTTCCAGCCTGTGTTTTGATGCATAAAACATTCTTCTGTCTCTTGGCTTCACGTGGTTTTTACTTCAAGCGCCTGATTCTGGTTCTAATTTCTGATTTACAACCCCAGAGAAACTCGACATCGCCTCCTTCCTCTAAACCTCTGGATCCTTATTTGTGTCCTTAGATGAACCGTCCAGCCCCAGCATCGACCAGGACAGCACCCACATTCCTGCTTCCGTGGTGATCTCTTCGACGCCCCTCATCGCCACCATCCCACCCAGCCCCACGTCTTCGTCTCCTCTCATTCGGCGCCACCTGTCACATGATCAAGGTATGATCAAACTCTACAGATACATTTAAATCACTAGTTTCAGAGCAGTTTTAATGTAATTATGTGTCCATTTCTGTTATAGATTCTCTTCACCTCACAATTATTGGGTCAGACTCTGGTACCAAATCTGAACGGTCCAAGTCGTACGATGAAGGTATCGATAACTACCATGAAGAAAGCAGAGGGTGAGTTACAGCAATATCCTTAAATGTACAGTAGGATTACTTCATAATCCCTGAAAAAGGGTTCTAATTAACACAATCGGTCTCATTTAGACACAAATCTGTTTTCATGTTATTGGACTGCACTATGAAATCGTTTTTGTACAATTTTTATTTTTCTAAATGCCATCATATAGCAGAGACCCAAAAATTAAAAAGGAGCCTAAATTTAATATTAGTTGAAAGATTTTAGCAAAGCCACTGCAAAAAGTATTTAAGCTTAACATGAAATTTTGGATTTCTAATTAATTCCACAATATTCCACTTTAACAGCAGATTAAATCTTAATCCTCCCATTGTGTTCTCATTTTCGTCAGTATGGAAATCATAAGGCTCTCCATAGTTTAGCACCATCGATGAGGAGCTAATTTATTTTTCAAACTAACTATCCCTACAGTTGTGGCACGTGTGCCAATAATTCAGAAGCAAGCCGTTCTTTAAAGCCCAGTTCGAATTTGACATACAATTTTCAATTTACATTTTTAATCCATTACCTTGAAAACCAAAACCTTTTTTTTTTTTTAATTTGCGTACACAGGAGAAGATGAGACACCTAACAGGTAACATTTCTTTGGCGTTATCGTCCTGGGCAGTTATGATACATCTGAGACGTCGAGTTGAAAACTAGGTTTGTCTAAGTTGATAAAAGAAGCAAGGCTGAAACGATAACAAGGATAGACTGTAGACTTTAGCTAACTGTAGCCGTTAGTATTAGTTTAAGCATAGCAGCGACTATGCTAATGCTATTTGTTATGCTAATCAAGGATGCTGATCTTTATAGCAAGGTGCAATGTTAAGTCTGTCATTTTCTACCGCTTATTCCATAGTGGGTCACGGGGAAGCTGGTGCCTATCTCCAGCAGTCTACGGGCAAGAGGCGGGGTTCACCCTGGACAGGTCGCCAATACATCGCAGGGCAACACACAAACAACCATGGACACACTCATTCATACACCTAAGGGCAATTTAGAGTGACCAGTTAACCTAACAGGCATGTCTTTGGACTGTGGGAGGAAGCCGGAGTACCCGGTGAGAACCCACGCATGCACGGGGAGAACATGCAAACTCCATGCAGAAAGACCCCCGGCCGGGAATCAAACCCAGGACCTTCTTGCTGCAAGGCAACAGTACTACCAACTGCCCCACAGTGCAGCAAGGTGCATTGTTAATGCTAATTATTAGCAGTTGCGTTAGCATGCTAAATGGTCTATTTGAAAACTTTCCAACCTCTTTACGTGACATGAGCTGCACGGTGGCGCTGTTGGTAGCACTGTTGTCCTGCAGCAAGAAGGTTCCAGGTTCAAATACAAGCCTGGATGGAGGTGCACGTTCTCCCGGTGCATGTGTGGGTTCTCTTCAGGGTACTCCTGCTTCCTTCCTCATGGTCTTTAAATTGTCCTTAGGTATTAGTGTGTGCATGGTTGCTTGTCTTGTGTGTGTCTGTGTTGCCCTGTGACGGACTGGCGGGCTGTCCAGGATAGACGCCAGCTCCCTCGCAACCCTGCAAGGATAAGTGGGTATAGACGATGGAGGTACACTGTACCACATGACAGATTTCTGGTGGACTTCATTGTGATTTTCACAAATAACCAAACAGTTTGTGTTTACATAATAGAGTATAATACAGAAAAAATCAAATAAACCAATCACATATTCACACATACACAGGCTGACCAGTCATTAATTAAAGGGGATGGTGCTTTCAGACTGGTTAAACCAAATAGGCTGTGGGCTGAACCACTTCAAATTTAAAGGGGAAATCATCCTACACACCTAGCAGTAGTTTGTTCCCAAAGGTGCATAGGAGAATGCAGACAAGTTAAAATTACACATAGAACTCTAAAAGTATTCATTTCATGTTAAAAAAACTTGAACTAGATAACAGCAACTAACATCACCATCTCCATGCACCTTGGGAATCAGTGAAGTTGTGCCAGAAACCTTTCGATCTCGAGTCAAAGAACCAACATGTGACTGAAGATTAATGTTGATCCGACCTTTTTTAATTGAAATTCACCATCGAGTTTCAGTTATCTTCAGTGGTTTGGTGGTAGAATGAAAACAACTATTGTCCTTTTATGTGCAGCGAGTCTCTCACATTCATTTATTAGGAGTGTCCAGCTCTTGGATCTCCCAACAGCAACAGTGACTAAGCCTTTTTCGCCCCCTTTAAAAACAACCAAACTCACTGGGTTTTAGTGTTTGTTTGCTTAGGCCGCACTTGCACTCAGAGAACACACTGATGTTTGTCTGAACCATAAAAACAGCTTTAATGAGCTGTTATAAGGCAGTACTCCAGACCAGTTAAAATGCAACAGCTCTTTCAAGTCTCCTAATGTTTCATGTTTTATCTCTACCACATAGGAGGTCTTTGCTTCCCGGTTTGAAAGGCTTGAGGAAGGTAAGTTGTCCATCGCAGGACAGTCCCAGCTGTCCTTACATGACTGGTTTATCAGCTTTTTAGTTCACACCCACAAGATAAATGTTCAGCCACTGGAATGTGAATATATTATGGAAAACACAGAAGGCTGTATAGTCAACACCAGGTGAATAATTGATAGGAAAAAATATATTATGTTATCTTTTTTTGCTTTCATAAAATGTTCCTACCTTGGTCAGAATTTGCATGTGTTTACTAATCTTTTCTTTATTGAACTTTTATTGTGTTGTTTTTATATTCCAGGCTGTGGACAGGTCATCAGAGGATTCTGGGTCCAGGCGAGATTCCTCATCAGACATCTTCTGTGATGCCACCAAGGAGGGTTTACTACATTTTAAGCAGCTTCATGCAGATAAGGGAAAGGTGTGTACTGTCTCTGCATCATAAAAGAGAGCCCTCGGCACATAAAACACGCACCTGACCTACTCTAGCTTTATTGGCAGTAACAGCCTGCCGTTCTGTGTACACTATGAGGTCTCAGGCTACTCAATTGGTAATGGTTTCACTCTGCAGCGCGTCGGAGGAGGAAATCGACAGTGGAAACAGATGTACGCCGTGCTGAGAGGCCACTACCTCTGCCTGTATAAAGACAAGAAGGAGGGCCAAGCTCACGCCAGCTGCCAAACCATAGAGGAGCCCCTGCAGATTAGCATCAAGGCCTGTCTGATCGACATCTCCTACAGTGACACAAAGCGCAAGAACGTCTTGAGGCTGACCACGTCAGATTGCGAGTATCTGTTCCAGGCTGAGGACCGAGAGGATATGCTGGCCTGGATCAGAGTCATACAGGAGAGCAGCAATCTGGATGAGGAGGTATAAAGCTTTGGGATGGATTTCACTTCATCCTTTGCTACTACCCATATGTTGTGTATATTTGGCCTAGGGTTAAGGTTATTTAGGTTTAGGTTTTTACCCACACCAAGCAACTAACTTATTGTAATGCTCTTGACACTGGTGGTGAAATTTGCCTTGGGTCCACTGCTGCTCTGGCTTCAACCAAAAGGATCTCATCCATCAGCTGTAATAAACAATCTGTGCACGACAATAAACACCACACCCTGCTAAGGCTTCTTGCACATATAAATCAACTCCTCGTGGAATAAAGCTCCATGCTGGGGAGAAGAACGTTCACCTCCATGATGCGCCTGCATTCAGCTGTGCTGGTTGCTGGGAGACTAAGGTTTTTCAAGTTGCTGAATGTAAGGTGTATCTGTCAGGCTGTCCAAAAAACTTTGGCTTCATATTTTTTAATAAAGAGGAGAGACAAAAATGGTTTGTGGATTATTCCACTTAAATTCCTGAATAAGCACATCCCCTTAGAACTATAGGCGAGGTTAAAATAATTACACATAATGACACACTCTATGGTACTCAAAACTGCACAGAAAACCCTCTTCGTGTCCATCTTTCTTGCTGCTAAGCTAATGAAAATACTGATGGTGTTTCCTGCTCCACAGCATAGCAGACACTGATGGTGGAGCTGCAGAAACCTCCCATATATATAGGAAAATGAAGCACATTGTTAGGAAACATCCTTTTGCAGAAGTGATAGTACTTTTCTTGTTGCAACAGGGAAAACATATTTGAAAAGTACTAAAAGAGCAGCAGCATCATAATTGCCTTCATACTCAGGGCGATTTTTTTTAGATTTGTCGCAATTCAACAACGTTTCAGCACAGTCATGGAGACTGTAGGGGTGTCTAACCCTGTAAAAAAGGATCCAGACACATTTTAGTCCCGACCATTCATAGTGTTCCAATTCCAATAGTTTAACCCGTGTCACCTAATTGCAGCTGGTTATATAAAGATATCACCTTTAAAGCTTTGGAAACACCATCTGAAGTTTAAAAAATATCTGTTTGCGTCTTACATCTTCTTTTCTTCTTTTCCAGAACGCAGCTTTCACCAGCCATGACCTCATCAGCCGGAGGATCAAGGAGTACAACACCTTGATGAGGTAAGGAGAAGACAGGGACATCTTCAGTTGTTGGAGTCATTCGATTTGATCTGAAATCTCTCAGTTTAACATTTATCCGCCTATTTCCTTCAGCCCGACAGGCAGCAAGCCTGAGCCGTCACCCAGAGCCTCACGCCAGTCGCTCAGCATCAGACAGACGCTGCTGGGAAGTAAAGGAGAGCCCAAAGCAACGAGTCCGCACTCACCCAAACCCGACCAGGAGAGGAAGAACATGCACAAAGGTGGGAAAACTTTTGTAAATCCGAGTTTGTAGAGCTTCATTTAGCCGGAAAAATTCAAATAATATTAAAATATGATGTAGAATCATCACAGGTTACCAACAGCAAGCCTAACAAGCTGAAAAAAACTTTAGGGTATAGTAAGTGCTGATGTTGTCCTCTGTGTGCGCAGATGACACCAGTCCTCCCAAAGACAAAGGGACATGGAGAAAGGGCATCCCTGGGCTTATGAGGAAACCTTTTGAGAAGAAGCCATCTCCTGGAGTCACATTTGGAGTCAGGCTGGATGACTGCCCTCCTGCACAGACCAACAAGGTGCAACAAATCTGTCTAGTAGAGTCCAGAATCTGCAGCCCAAAGCTCTGATGTTGTGTGTTAATATCTCAGAAACCATTAAATATTGATATGGGAAAGATAAAATTATTAAGGCTTAGTAATCTCAGTGTATGTAAACTTTTGAATTTGAAAAGTAATAAAAAATAAAATTCTCTCCTATTTTGGCATTCAGCAAATAGAAATAATTTCAAAAATCATATCTGATCTAAAACAGGAAAAGTTTCTTCTGATTTGATTTTTTTATACAGTATGTAAATATCCGGTTTCTGATATGAAATGGGTTTGAATAAAAATGTGCACGATACTGTATGTTTGTACATAAAGCTTCATGAGGAGTAGCCTCATCGGTTATTTATGGCTTTCTGTCCAGTTTGTGCCTCTAATCGTGGAGGTTTGCTGTAAGCTGGTGGAGGAGAGGGGGCTGGAGTACACGGGCATCTACAGGGTCCCCGGAAACAACGCTGCCATCTCCAACATGCAGGAGGAGCTCAATAACAAGGGCATGGGTGACATCGATATCCAGGATGATGTGAGTGTCCTTTATCGAACTGTGCTGCTTTAATTAAACCCTCCTTGTTGTCTTAAAATACCTGCAGGACAAAGCTGCAAATCGTCCCTGTCAGGGCAGCTGTAGCACCTGCCAGGGTTTCACTTATTGGCTTTTAAAAATAAAAAAAACAACAGTATAAATCCTTTCTCCTGCAGAAATGGAGGGACCTCAATGTGATCAGCAGCTTACTGAAATCCTTCTTTCGAAAGCTTCCTGAGCCCCTGTTTACTAACGGTAAGCTGGTTCTGCTCGCCATCTGGTGGTCACAACTGGGAACTGCAGTTCTATAAAAGTGTTCTGTTCCCCTGCAGATAGGTACGCAGATTTCATTGAAGCCAACAGAATAGAGGATCCCGTGAAGAGACTCAAGGTGCTGAAGAGACTGGTGAGTAAAACGGATGAAATTCACCTCAAAATAAGGGGAAAAAGTTAGAAAATACTTAATGTCTGTTGACGGCCTGCAGCTTCATGAGCTACCGGATCATCACTATGAGACCCTGAAGTTCCTCTCAGCTCATCTGAAAACTGTAGCTGAGAACTCAGAGAAAAACAAGGTTATCATCTCATAATTTTCACACTTTTTCTTTAGGATTAGGCGTAACTTAAGACCTAAAATACATCTCTGGTTTCCTTTTAATGTCAGATGGAGCCGAGGAACCTGGCCATCGTGTTTGGCCCCACCCTGGTGCGCACCACCGACGACAACATGACCCACATGGTGACGCACATGCCCGACCAGTACAGGATAGTGGAAACACTCATTCAGAACGTGAGCCTCTGATCCTTCAGTGACCATGCTTTTACACGTGTTAACCGGAGCTTCACCTCTTACTGTGTTTTCTCCCTACAGTACGACTGGTTCTTCACTGACGATGGAAATGGAGATCCAGTGGTGAGTTAACTCTGTTCAGGATGTAAAGGCAGTTTAATCTAGATTTGGGGTCTAGATTTAGATAGATTTTTAGCCGTTCTCTGAAGTGTTTTCATCCAGTAATCAACATTGAAATTCTAGAACAGTATGACCCTAATGTTCTGGACCCGGGACAAGATAATCTGCGATGGGCCTTCACCCATGACATTCTGTAACTATTAGAAAATAATGAATATTTACCTTTTTTCGATCTTCCTGCTGTATAAACAATGACACAAATTCCAAAAATAAATAAGTTAACAAATTGTTACATTATTACATTGGTATATGTAATAATTTAAGTAAAATTGGAAATATATATATCAAAGAAATACGTTTTTTCAATACATTTTAAGGTCTTGATTTATTCCTTTATGCAGTAATTAAATTGGGGAAAATAGTCAACTCTTGTGAGAATAAGGAAAGAAATGCAAGCGCCTTTTTTCAACCCAAAACTCGCAGTTTCAGGGACTAAAACATTTTTTCAGTTTATTTTAATGTTAATGAACTTCATTTTTAATGCAGCTAAGACACCATGTGATGTACAGGACCCTCCATATTTATGTACACCTCTGGTAAAGATGAGTAGAAATCCTGAAAATTAACTAATCTTCCAAAATTAGACTTTCATACGAGATTAAGATTTTCTTAAACTAAATTACTAGTTGCCCTATTAACAGCACTACAGAATAAATGTGACTGAACCATTTTATTGTATTTATAATTTGCTTTTATAGTTGAACAAAATTTCTAGGAACATTTAATTAGTGATCTATGACTTTCTGTTCACCTGGGAGTATAAATACGTCATGACACACGGGTCTTGCCTCTTAGCTAATATTCAAAATGGGAACGTCAAGAATAGAGAGTGGAGGATGATAAGGGATGTCACATTAAACCTGCACAGCTCACTGCAAAGAGTGGCACCTCAAGTCTTCATAACAACCGTTAGATGCTATCTCCATGGTGACCGGTTGTTAGGCGCGATGCCAGAAAAGAGCTTTTCCTGTCCTAGATTAACGAACGTAAACATGTGGAGTGGCTCAAGTCTACTGGCTTCTGCCAGAAAACTTAAAACGGATCATGATTAGGTCTTTCAGCAGGATAATGATCCAATCATCAGACAATAGATCAGCCTCTTCCCATGACCATCTCAGTCCCAGACCTAAACCCTGTAGAAAACCTGCAGAGTAAGCCAAAGAAAAGTATAGCTGGCTTGGGATGATATTCAGATTAAATATCCTGTTTAATATGATACAAACATGTTATTTGGATATATAGAAGCTAAAAAGAGAAATAAGTCATTTTTTTCTTTTTGTCGAAACATAGTTTTGAAGTCCTGAAATTTTCATCACCAAATGAATAACAGCAGTCAAACATTTACGCTCTGCTCTTTCACGTCTTTCAGACCGTTTCCCCTGAAGAGAGCGTCGTCGAGTCTCAGCCCGTCCCCAACATCGACCACCTGCTCACCAACATCGGTCGCACCGGCACGTCGCAGGGTGACGTATCAGGTAACGTGCTGCCTCCGCCGCTGGTGAGCCGTCCTCTGTCCTTTCCATCCACCACGGTCAAAGACGGGCACGTTTCTGTTTAAAAAAACATTAAAAATTATGTTGATGATAATGCAGCTTCTCCCTTTGCTTCTTTGGCTTCTGCAATTTATCTGCATCTCTAAGAAGGATGCATAAAAATGCAGTGTTTCCTGTTTTGCTGTAACTTCGATAAACTTTGCTAAATTATTTGTACTCCTTAAGCTTTTTACACATTTGTGTCATGTAATAATAATATAACCTTTGACCTGTTTTATTGGGATTATATGCGAAAGACCAACACAAAGTAGTGGATAATTGTAAAGTGAAGAAACAAGGTTTTAAATGTAGTTTTTTTTTATTTTATTAAGTTTTATTTTGATCTTTTTATTTATTCTTTTTTAACCAGGGCTAATTATGTTTTACAGTTATTATTGTACTGAGTAGAAAAGCACAACCAGGGACAAGGTCAGCAAATCTGGCTTTAAATCCTGTAAGTAACATATCGGTAATATGTTGAGCTGTAACAATGTTGCAACGGCATTGTTCCTGACAAATAAACCAACAGATAGATAAATAAATATTTAGAGAAGTCAGGTGTATACGTTATATATATATATATGTATACTGTATCTAATATATATATGAGTGTTATATATATATATAAAGGATAATATAGTATATATATATATATATATATATATATATATATAATATATATATATATATATGTAATATCATATGTATATATATATCTTATATATCTTGTATGTTTATTCTATATATATCTAGTATATATATATGTATGTATTATATGATATATATATATAATATATAGTCTATATATACGTGGTATGTATATATATAGTATGTTTCTATATCTATAACATATATATTATGTATGACGGTATATATAGATATCAAAAAAAAAAGATATATATATATATATAGATATATATATATGTATATACATACAGTATACATATATATATATACTTACCGTATACACCTGACTTCTCTAAATATTTATTTATCTATCTGTTGGTTTATAGCTACAAAAGGACCCTCAGACTGGGGCGGAGGTTCTTCTTCCAGCAGGACAGCGACCCTGAGCATACAGTCAGACCCACAATGAAATGGTTCCAATCTAAGTGTATTCATTTGTTTTAATGGCCTAATTAAAGAATCGTGGCAAGAGTTGACAGTTGATGCTCAGAGCTGCTCTCTATCCAATCTGTCTCGGCTCGAGCTATGTTGAAAAAAATAATGGTTGAATAATGTTCTACTTTGTGTTGATCTACCGCATAAGATCTACATACATTAAATACATTAAAGTTTCCGGTGACAAAATATGACAAAGTTCAAGGAGTATAAATACTTTAGCAGGGTGCTGAAAAGTAAAGCGATAAAAGATGAAATTTCCTGCTGATCTTGTTGTGGGCTGTGCTCCCCTCTCCCTCTTTATCCTGCCTACTGTTGCACTAACTCGGCATGTTCTTCACATCAGTGCAGATGTTTTTACAGTAAAAGGCGACCTCTGATCCCTCTGTCTCTAGTGAGGCTCTGTCGGGTGTCCTAACGGCTTTCCCAGCATTCACACATACTGATCTTGACACAGGCCAAGTGGGCGGAGTCTATCACGCCATGATGTCTCTGATGGACTCTGTACTGTCCGTGATGGACAGCTGGAACTGTAGGAAGAAGGAGGACTGTTGCCCGCACTGTAGCTGCCTAGTCTGCAGGAACCCGCAGGTGTTTTAAATCCAAAAACGAACGGGAAGATGAGGCGAAACTTAGAAAATCAAAACAAAAAAAAAAGAAACCCGGGGAAGCAGAACGGCTACACGGTACAGTCCCCGGTGATGTGGGTTTTCTGTCAGAGTATACCTTACGCAGGCCGTTGCTGCTGTCTGAAAGGCTCTCCGCTGTCTCTCCTCACTGTCTTACAAGCTGGCCTACAGGATAGATAGCATGGTATGGTTTCTACTTCCAGTCAGTGTGCACCTCCATACACTTTACCATTTGTACTGTACTTAAGGGGAGCGGAGGGGGGCTCGGCTGTAAAGCACAAATTTTAAAGCTGGACGTGAAATGATTATTATGAGGTAATCACTGATCATAGGATCCCTCACCCACACTCATCTCTCTCATGTAGCGTCCTCCTGTCTCATATAGCTAGCCCCTCTGTGACCCCCCTGTCACTTTTCTTTTACTTCGGTGGCCATCTCTGTTTGTGTCCCGTTTCATCTCACCTTTAAGCTGCCCTATCAGTTAAATAACGAACTATATCACCTGTTCTTTCAGAACTATCGCTCAGTTACTGATTAAAAGGATAGGTCTACATTTTTGAGCTGCGATTCTGTCAAGTTTTACTGGTCTTCCTGGTAAATAAATATGTAAAAACCCTCAAAATTAAATCTTCTTTTAATACAATAGCAAAATCCCAAACTAAAATAAACACAAAAAAACTTTTATTTGAGTACATGTATTCAACAGGTAAATTCTGTTCATAAAACAATTTTTTTAACCTGTTAAACATCATATCTGATTGCTGTTTGGTGTTTTATTAAGTTTCCTACCATTGGAATAAAGATGTAAGTCAGCAATAGTTGGAATTCTGGCATCTGATTACGTCTGATAGGATTATTCATTTAATAAACTAAACTTGTCACTTATACTGGTTCCCCTGCTGATGATTCTTTGTACTATCACCTTGCGCCAGTAGGACAGAACCTGGTCTTCTATAACAGTATATAAGGGCTCTTTGACCATTACTCTATGCTATCTAGGTCATCCAGAGTCCTGGGTTTGCTCTTATAATCTGTACTGTTCAGCCCATCCCACAGGCTTTTTTTAATAGGATTTAGGTCTGTGGGACTGAGATGGGCATGAAGAAGACATATTTTCTTTTGGCCGGTTGAACATTTCTGTTTTTATATAGACAAATGTTTCCGTTTTCTGGCAAAGATAGATTCCTGCAGTAAAAAAGCAGCTTCAGCAATTAACAATTTTCTGCAAATTTTAATAAATTTTATTTTATCTACATCATCGCAGCAAACTGGGTTGTTGGTAGTAATTATTGAAGTGCAGCCAAAGAAGATGCGGTCTCAGTTAATGTGCCTTCTTCTAACTGTCACCATCCTTGTTGCATGGCACATTATCCACTCTGCTGCTCTTCAAATCTGCTACCTTAGACTGCCTCACTCTCTGCGGAGACTCCTTGCTTTCAATGTTCAGGTGTGTGTGTCAGAGTCGGAAAAGAACATCCCATCCCGGGCGGACGTGGAGCTCATCTGTATGTCTGTGCAGCATGGCCTGTCGTCTGCTTATCAGTCTTGTCCAGTGTTTTCTCACCTCGTTTTCATGCTCTCATTCATCAACATAACACTTTATTTTATTTTAATTCATTCCCCTGTGTTGTACCACCTCTTTCGTGTTATTTTTTTACACGTAAGTCATCTAATGTTGTTCTTTTTGGTCTTTTTTCCCCCACAGATTCACCAACTAGTGACTCAGCTAAATCTAAGGTGAGTGCGTCGAGGTCACCGATAGTTTAGGGTTACAGGCACTAAAAAGAAAGTTGCATGACGTAAATGCTTCAAAGGTATACAGCTATAAATCGCTGGCTCTGCTTTTTAAGAATCGGTTCCCTGTACCTCGTATCTCAATAAAGGGCTTTAAGTTTTAATTATTAATATAAACATGAGCAAGTATCAGTAATTACGCTTAAAAAGTTTTTTTTTAATGTACCTAATAGTTAACTGAAAGTGATAAATCTGCTTTTTGGTTCTGAGCTGAAATCTTAAGTCCAAGAACACTAAGATAGTAAAGATGCTTCAGGGAGGTGCTAATTAGTTATATAAAGGACTGAAATTGCCATAATTGAGAGTATAAAATGTACATAAAAACCCTAGTAAATACTTTATCATGTTAAATAAAATTATGAAAATGTAACATTTTATCCTATATCTTTGTTTCCTTTTCATTCTTTTTTTTTTTAAACAATAGTAATTTTATGTATTTTTATACTATTTATTTGTTGCAATTCCCCCCCTTTTTAAGAAACAGCTCTACAAATGTCTGAGTGTGGTGCAGTGAGACAGTGGTGAGGTGTGTGGTAGGAGCGACAGATGGTTTCAAGGTGGGGGGTGGGGTCAGCTTTGAGCTCCTAGTTTGCACTGGTGATAGACAGGTTGATAGAGGAGCTGAAGCTGGACTTCCTTTATACTTTGTTGTTGCAATATTCCTGTCTTTATTCCAGCCTGATAATGGAAATTAGGAAGCTGGAAAAAAATGAATAGATTTTAAACATGTGTAAATATCTGAAAGGCATTGCTGTAGTTTTGGTTCTGCAGATTGTGACATTGCACTCAGTGGAGCTCATTTGGGTCTAGAAGGAGGTGCTGCTTCTTGCTGCACTGCTGCTTTCTCGCAACTCCTCCTCAGCTTCATGGCATTGCTTGTGCCTCTGCAGCTTCTGCTTTACCTGCTTCTGTTTCAAGGCTGCATGGCAACAATAATAATGTGCATCCTCATTATGATGCTGCTAATGTTCCTCTTTCTGTCCACCTCTGTGGTCGGTGCTTCTCAAGACCAGGTGGAGTACTGATCTAAGGAATGATGGCTTATTTGTCTCCTTATTTTGTCTTTTCTCAGTTTAAAATGACCCATTTTGAATTCTTTTCTTTTTCTCTGCCCAATCTCCATTTTTCCTGCAGGTTTCCTGGGGTTCTGGGAAGGACCAGTGCAGCCGAGAGCTTCTGGTCTCCTCCATCTTTGCTGCCGCCAGCCGCAAAAGAGGGAGGTCAAGGGAGAAGCCGCAGCCTAGCAGCTCAGATGATGATCTCGATGCCGTGTTCCCCAGAAAGGAAGTTCCTGGCCAAAAACTGAACCACCACTCGCTGCAGACCAAGGCTCCAAGCCAGACCCGTCCCAACCCCGCCACCAAGCCGAGAGCTGAGGAGAAGAAGGAGAACGGTAGAACTGTGGAGTTAACATTTAAAGCCAAGAGGGAGCACAGAAACTCGTCTTTACTGAAAGAAAAGACTCCACCCCGACGTCCCTCGCCTTCTCCCTCACCATTGCCAATTATCAGCGATCAAACAGCCGCCCAGAGGAAGATTTCCCTGTCGGACCCCCCATCCCAGCTGGAAGAAAACACCTCTGACCTTGGGACCATGAGCTCTGGGGCATCTGTCCCACGATCAAGACCCAAAAAGTGGACTGGTGGAGCTTTCATGGATCTGCCTGCGAGTGTGGGACTAGGAGCAGGGACGTCAGCCGGAGCTGAGGTGAGCTCCATCACCTCTGACTATTCTACCACCTCCTCCATCACATTCCTTACCGGCGCGGAGTCGAGCGTGCTCAGTCCGGAGCTACAGGGCGGGGAGGAGGCCGACGACGAGCGCAGCGAGCTCATCAGTGAGGGGCGACCCATGGAGACAGACAGCGAAAGTGAATTCCCCGTGTTCGCTCCCGGAGGTGGCAGCAGCCAGTCCACGCCTTGCCCGAAGCAGAGTCAGGAGAAAACTGATGCTGGGGGTAAAGGAGGCGTCCCAGAGGGGGCGGGCACACAGAGACAGGAAGCACGGCGCCTCTTTCCCACACACAGGATGATTGAATGCGACACCCTATCCAGAAGGTGGTCTCTAAGGCATAAAACTGACAGTGACTCGTCAGCAGAGGGGGCGGTGGGGAACGAGGGGAGAGCAGAGCCTTCCAACCGGTTTTCTCGAGTCTTGGAGGTGATGAAGAAAGGCCGGTCGTCAAGCAGCATCAGCTCCTCTTCACGCAGTGAGTCGGAGCGCCCTGAGCCGGCCTGGCACCTGAAAATCACAGAGCGGCTGAGGTTCAGGATACGATCATCTGCCGATGACATGTTCACCATAAAGGGCCAGGCTCCTGATGCTCGGAGCAAGAAGAAGAACATCCGCCGGAGGCACACCATGGGCGGGCAGAGAGACTTTGCAGAGCTAGCTGTTATTAACGATTGGAGGGAGCAGGGGGGCGTAGACCAGACAGCCGATCTGTCGGCTCTGGACCGCCTCAAGCCCAGGTGCTCCTCTCAGGACCATTCCATCAGAGACTGGATCACCCGCGAGTGCCTCAGAGGCTCCGAACCGAGTGCAGAGGTGGCTCCCAAAGCGGTGCCAGAGGACGATCATCCCGAAGCTCCGGACACTGTACCTGAAAAACCTCAGCCAACGAAGGCAGAGCAGGTTAATGGAGACGGGCTGCAGGACACAAATAAAGCCCAGCTGGGGTCGGACGCTCACCCACACAAACTCTCCAGAGCACAAGTTACCCGCTCTCGGTTTTACCAGTACCTGTAGGTGTAGAAACCGAAACTAAAGACAGAGCGAGTGTGTTCAAGTGTGAATGTGTGTATTTTAGCACAATATTTTTATACTAAAGTATACTTTCTGTATCTACTGTACATACTGTGTATAAGCTCTGATGATTGTTACTAAACTAATGTTATAGATGATTAAGTTCTCTGCCATACTGGAACAGACATGGAAAGGAAACATGAACTTTCTCCTGCAAAACTGACCCGAGAGTCTTTATTCTGTCATATGGACACAGATGAAAATGAAGATTTTCACAGCAGGAGGATTCATAGTTCTTCCTCATGTATGAAGAATGTTTTACTTTTTCTGGGCTAATACTAGACACTTGTGAGAATACTGTCTGTTTTTGTTCTGTTTGTACTTGAAGTACGCAGGAATACTAACGGCTGCTTTCTGAGCTGCGTTCTGTGGGAAGTTTTATTTCTGCAGCACACTCAACAACAGCCAGATATTAGCTGGAAGAACTGGAGGATGGTTATAGTTTTATCCCTAAAAAAAAAGGTTATGAAATGGTAATGATGAGATGCTGACGCTATAGTATGTAATGCTTTGGTACATTAGTTTTTATTTCCAAAAAAAGTATGTTTTTACCTGTGCAAGTTGTTCTTATCTGAAAAAGAAAAGTGCCTCTTTTGTTTTCTTTTTAAAAGCAGTTTTTATAAACAGTTATCATTCACAGAAGGATTGTTTGAAACAAAAACTCCAGTTTTCAGTGAAATCTACAACTCCAGCATTTGTTTCCCCACCCCTGCCTGTGTTTTTAAAGTGCAGTAAAAGGCACCAGCGCCTTTAACTGGAAGAAAAACAAACTAGGTTTGAAACCTGTATTATATGAATGTTTGCTGCAGTAGAGCATGGGTTCAGTCCCCCCCTTCCCAACAAACACTGGAAATAAATAAAAATCTTAAGTATATTTTGGCATTGTTGCAGATTTTTATTTCTGAAATCCTATTGCACATTAAACACAGGAAGACATGTAAATGTCTGTTCACTGACCTCATATTCTTTTCTGTTATCTAAAACATTAGTGGGGAACCTTTGGCCTGTGGACATTATACTGCCCTCAGAACCCTTTTATCTGGTCCGTCACACAATTTAAGAAAAATAAATTAAATAATTAAAGCTTGGGGGAGAATAAAAGGTATTTCTGCTATAAAAATGTGAATATAATAATATAATGTAACCCTAACCCTAATTATATAGACAGAGTTGTCCATCATCACAACTGTGGAGGAAAGAAAAGTGGATGTTAAAGGGTGCATTTTTTAAGAGAAATAGAAGAGCAAATGTTTTTTGTCGATGTGAAAAGAAAAACCTGGGTGTTTCGTTTCACTAGGTGGTGCTGAGAGTCAAGGAAAAAGTCCATTATGGAGCTGTGTTACAGGAGTAGGCCTGTAAACTGTAAGAGTTGAGAGGACAGATGAGTGCCCACAAAGCTGCTGTGCTTCGCCGCAGTTTAAATTCACATCACTTAACAAATTCCACATCACAATTGTTCGAACTCATTAGTGGTTTTACTGTTTTTCGCTGCTGGAAATACATAAAAAAATGATCACTTTAGATCTTTTCTTATGTTTAGCCTCTAGACTATTTTAGATTAGGGTTGTTAATGGGCCTGTGGCTCTTAAAACTGGGTCTGGTTTAGGGGTCAAACAAAGCATTGCCCCAGATGATTTTCGGGGATTTTTACAAGCAATGTAAAGGTTAAGCAAATCACAAACTATAATGTAAAGGATCTGTATTAAATGTAGGATATTCAAGTCCAGATTTATTTAGGTCTTACTGTTTTTTGAAACAAAATTGATGAAATGACACTTTGCTACACTGACGACCTTAGCACTGTGTTGTTTCCATGATTTGTTTAACATACAAATAGTAAAACATTTTCTAATGCAGCGGTTTCCACAGTCGAGGGTTTTGAGATCCTCTTCAGGGTGCTCAACAACTTTTCACAAATATGTGAAAAAGCACAGTGGAGAATCTGTGATGCTGTGGGCCTGTTTCTCTTGCGAAGGCCCTAGAACCTTTTATCCAGTGGATGGCATGACAGTTTCTTTTAAATGCCAGACTTGTTAACCTGTTAAGCCCTAAGGGTTTTAGAGAAATTTCCACCTGGAATTACATGACTGAAATAAATCAAGAATAGCTCCACAGGTATGAAGTCTAAATGCAAACTGTTGGAACCTGTATAAAGATGAGAAATAAAAGAATAATTTTCTAGTGAAACCGCTGTTGCAACTCTTACTATGTCTGATTTACTTGTGATTAAACAAAGACAAAATCCAATTTTTTGAACCCTTTTTTTGCAAAAAGAGAAGGGTTTTATGTTGCGTTTTGTTCAAAGTCACCTCTGAACAAAACGCAACATAAACCTGAAAGGGTGTGGCACAAAACAGTTGAATAAATCATGAAATTTCCACACAGATAAGTGACACTTTTGTTGACACGGTTAAGCCTGAATGACTGAAACTAATTATCCTTAAGGATGGTGATGACATTTATGCCTCGTGCTTTCAAGAGTGAGGCAACGTGAGCCAGACGCCCATCCAGTTCTGGACATTTTAGCAGAAGTCTGAAACAAACCTTCACCTGACAAGAGCTCAGGTAAGAAAACCTAACACTTGTTGGGGGTTTCACAATTGATATGTTTTTTTTAGCATTATTAAAGATTTCAGACACCTGACCTTGACAAAGTCCTCAGGTAAATTTTATTTATTTATTTAGTGAGCTATCCTTTTTGGTTTTTCTATGACTTTTTTGTACATTGTTGTTAAATATGAAAAGTAGCTAAAAAAGAAGCTGCTTTGTGAAAACAAAGGTCTTTAAGATTTATTTATTTTGTCAGAAAAAGCCAAAAAGACATTTTCCAGCAGCCAACGGGTGAAGGGGGGTTGTAACTTACTTGAACAAAAGTTGATTAATGCATGTAAAAAATAGAACATCCCTGTTGAAAAGCCAGATTTATTGTTTGTTTTCCTCAACCATGATAAGTCAATATCTTGTACAATTTAAATAAAAAACGGGCACATCTGTATTATTACATCTGCACTTACCTGGTCCAAAATTGTGCACACCCTTAAATGAATACTTTGTTTATGCACGTTTTGATGTAATTCCATCATTAAGTGTTCTTAATTCATCAGAGTAAATCTGTTTAACCAGGACTTGGTTTTCAGCATTGCAGCATGACCTAGCTAATTGTAATTGCGAATAAACAAGTGTGGGATGCTCTTCAGAGCACAAACTAAATAGCAAAAGGGATCATAGTAAAACATATTTATGCTATGTATGTTAGAGAACAGCAATTCTTAATGGATATAAGCGATATATTGACTGCTGATGGGTTATTGACATGGCAGGCAGATTATTGTGTCCAACTTCAATAATCTAATCTATTCACTACAGTATATTTTGTAAACTCATTTTACCTGGAATATAATTTTACTGCACTTAAACAGAAAACTGTTTATGTTTTGGCAGCTACTTTTACAAATACCAACTGAGCCGTTGAGATAACTGAAAATCTTTTCTACAATTTGGATGACGACTAATGTCATGGTGGCACAACCGAAAACCCGGGAGCTTTTAGCGTGAAGTTAAGAAATAATAACACTGAACCGGATATTGTATCATCTAGAAGAACCCAAATGACTTTACGGTTGAGCTGCATTTGTAGTTTGAAATATAGGAAAAAGAAAACCAAACTTCTGTTTCATGTTTTGTGCACCTACCATCGCAGATGATCCACCAGAATAAAATTACAAGAATGTTATTTTAATCTAAAACTTTTTGTTTTATTTAAAAATGCTGCATAGGGCGCAACCCATGTCTTCCCCTAATCTTTCTTCCCATTTCCAGTCAGCACATTTTCAGAAAAAATAAGAAATTAAAGGCCACTTGTGCCGCAAAAAAACTATATATAAAAAAAGTTGCATTTAAACTTGTAAGCAAAGTAAAAAGCTGAAACAGGGGTATGGTCAACATCTGTCTAATTTGAAATTAGTCCCAAAAGACAGGTGACTCAACCATTAGTTCACCTGTTTAAAAATAGTTGCACTATCTGAACTATTTTTAGAGGTTAAAGTTGACTATTAAACAATTAAACATATTTAAATACATTGGTTTAAACTCAAAAATATGCATTGCCTCTATTTAAATGATCCTTTAAAAATGCCCATATAGAAGCCATATTTTTTATGACTTTTGTGCTGTTTTTAGACCCTATTTATTTGATTAGTTTAGTTATTTAATCAACCAACAACCAGTCACAAGTCTGTTCCAAGAGAGCACATCTGATTTACCTGTAGTCATAGCTGGCAGATAGATTTCAAAGGAATCACTTCAAATGTATCAGTCAGGAGAATAATACAAAGAAATTACACAGGATTATACAGTAATTGTAAAATGAAACTACACCTTTGTTTAAGGGTTTCATCCACCGCAACATAATACAAAATTAAATTACTTGAAACAAACCTCAGTGTACAAAAACATAACAGACAAAAGGACCTGGTTTGAAGAGTTTATCTAATAAATCATGGAAAACACCCACACAAATATGCACAAAGTTCCTGTATGAGATTAAACTCGATGGTTCGAACTTTGCTCAAGCTGACACGCCTTGTCTTGAAAACAACAAAAAAAAAAGCCAAGTGTGTACAAAGAAAGGTGTGAGAATCATTGGTATGCAGGGGTCAGTTCTGAGTCCCGAAACGTGCAAACCTAACACTGGAGAAAACTGAAATGACATAAAACAGAAATGATTTTTGCAACATTTGGATAGCAAAATGACCTAGAAAACAATGGAAAAAGAGATGAAACAAATTTACACTGAAATGTTGTCGAAGTAGGTTTTCCTAACATTTATATATCTATATCCATAAGCCAAAGGCATCGTTTTCAGAGAGGCAAAGGGGGATCAAAAAGATCCCATTGTAGAAATTTATCAATCAGAAGATTTTCATAGGCAGCACCTTACATATACATGTACATCAGTAAACTGCTGTTATCTCCACTCTTAATTTCTACGGTGTTTTCTCCTAGCTCCAGAAGCAACAATGTCCCCTTCCTTCTTCATCCTCCTGCTGCTGCCTCTGATCTCAGCTCAGAGTTTTCACTGGGGTAGCTGTCCTACTCCATCTGTGCAGCCTGACTTTGACCTCCAGGAGGTAAAGCTTAGATATACTTTAATGCATCCACAGAAAACCATGTGTTTCTCATACATTATTATTTGTTTCTGTTAACAGTACATGGGAACCTGGTATGAGATAGAGAAGATCCCTTCTTACTTTGATTATGGAAAGTGCCTTGAGGTAAACTACTTACTAAAGAAAGATGGTACCGTCCAGGTGCTCAACTCTCATGTCATGTGAGTAATTCTGCTTTTCTTCTAACGTTTCAAGAAGTTGCTAGATTCTCTGACAGCAAAAAAATACATATTATAATACTTCATTTTAATGTATATTGATGTTACATGAATATGATTAGTGCTATATACCATTTCAGAAAGGATGAGAGACTTGAAAATCAAAAGAAGTTAGGAGAACAAGTCATATTCCTTTCACAGTTTTAATGACAGGGGAAAATATTTTATTAACTTTTATGTTTTGCCTAGTTGTATTAAACTAACAAGGGCATTTGTTTTGTTTTGTGACATTTTTAATCATTAAAATAGCTGGCTGTTTATCTGATGTCACATTTTCAAACTAAGCTCAGCAACTGATTTCTAATCTGCACTAATTTAATCCCCAAAATAAATGTCTATTCAAAGGCATAAATCTGTGAATTCTATTATATATAAAAATATTTTAAGGATGTACCCAAGGAATAAGCAGATTTCAGCTTTCTGCTGTTATTGTTTTCATTCTTAATTAAGCAAAGCTAACACAAGGCAAATCCTCAGGATATGTTGACCTAACATGTTTACCTTTTAGAACTACAATTTTAATGCTTTAGGTTTCAGAGGTACTTACAAATAAACTGTACATATGTGTGCAGTTTATAAACATATTAAACATATAAACATATGTTTATACTGATACACTAAAGCTAATGTATCTGTTTACATTTTTACCACATATAAGCTAACCAGTAAATTGTCAATTTTCACACTAATTCACAAAACAGAAGTTTAACTCCCAGAACTCCATATTTGTATGCTTTATCTATTCATAATAATACCGTTCCATAAAAACTCTTTTTTCCCAGTGTCTACACTGAGCTAAGTCAAGCTAACCAGCAAGTTTTCAGCTTCCTTCGCAGAAAGTAACATTTACTACCTAGGATAATATTTTAATGGCTTAGTTTTTTCACTTATGTATTTTGTTTATAAAATAAGAAAGCGAAACCCAAACTATTCTTATGTGTTTATGCTAAGCTAAGCTAAGCTAAGCTAAACTAAGCTAAGCTCAGCTAAACTAAGCTAAACTAAGCTAAACTAAGCTAAGCTAAGATAGGCTAAACTAAGTTAAGCTAAGCTAAGCTAAGCTAAGCTAGGCTAAACGAAGCTAAGCTAAGCTAAACTAAGCTAAAATAGGCTAAACGAAGCTAAGCTAAGCTAGGCTAAACTAAACTAAGCTAAACTAAGCTAGGCTAAGCTAAGCTAAGAAGATTGTGCACGTGTCTGTGCAGTGTGTTTATGCACAGTGTATTTATGCTAAGCGAAGCTATGCAAAGTTTAGCTGAAATAAGCTACATGTTCACATACACAAAAAACTTTTGTACCCCATGCCAATATTTTTATTGTTTAGGTTTAATGTATCAGAATCTAATTATATAAATTTTGTTCAAAACACAACATGTGGGACTGTTTAGTTAAACTTTTCGGTTTTTATGCTAAGCTATACAGGATGCTGTGCATGTTTATTGAACATAATGAAAAAAAATAACTTCTCCTGTCAGAACAATATTTTCAATGTTTACCTTTTAGTAAGAATTAACTCACCTTTGTTTCACTTTTCTAAATTTTTATGCTAAGCTAACTAGATGGTTTTCTTCATACACAAAAACATCTCTACCCCCTGACAATATATTTAATAGTTCCCCTTTGTTGATAAAAATAAGCTGAGTATGTTATTTATAGTGATGGACAAAAACTGAATAATTTCCCTTTTCCATTTATATCTGTTTTTTGACAAGCTAAGCTACTAAGCAGGGTCAGTTTACACAAGAAAGCTTTGACTACCTAGAGCAAACAATTTCGAATGCTTTTGTCTGCATTTAATAAATATAAACAATGTTTGTTTTATTTATTGAAGTAAAGTCAGAATATATCTTGTTGTTAGTGTTGTGCAATGGTAAGCTTACTAACAGGATTTAATTCCTTATAGTATGATATTAAGATATTTGCTAATAAACTCAGGTTTCTGTGGAAATTATGAGGAATCAGTTCTGGTTAAATATTGTGCAAGCCTCAATTATATGCCATCAAGTTCCTTAAAATTGTTACAGCAAAGGCGAGAAGATGGTGGTAGAAGGGACGGCTAAAGTTTTGGACCCTCGTGAACCAGGAAAACTTGGAGTCAGCTATGCACCTTGTAAGAAATTGTTGTTTGGATATCATTTCACCATCCTTCTCTTCTTTTTTATATCCTATTTTTTAATTTAAATGGTTTTAATTTTCTGTGTTACCCCTCAGTTACCCCCTACAGTCCATACTGGGTTCTGACTACTGACTACACCAATGTAACCACTGTGTATTCCTGCACTGACTTCCTGAGTCTGTTCCACCTCGACTTCGTCACTATTCTGTCACGCTCGCCCTCCCTGCCTAATGAGATAGTGCTTCATGCCAAAGAGCTGCTGATGAGTGAAGGAATTGATGTTTCTGAGATGGAGCCAACTAAGCAGGACTGCTACGAGGACCATGAGGAAAAATGAAAGCTAGGGAATGATATGTAGGCTTTTGTTCTTTTATACAATTGCCTGCTAAGTTAAACCTTTATACATTACCAACTCTTCAGAATTACTGTGTTTTTAATCTTTGTTTCTTCTTTGAACTAATGCGGATTACATTTTTTTTTACTATGATTTAGATTCACATTGTCTTCACCCTCTTCCCAGCTTTACTTCATGTGGTTGGCAACTTTTATTGGGGGACCGGGCTCTACAGATCTGACAAAACTCCTCGCTGTGGAACCTCACACCTTCTAAATCCTTTGTCGATTTCGTTGTAGATGTGAATAGTGCTAAAGCTCTACCGTTGCCATACCTATCTCCTATAATCACATATATGACTGTTGATTGCTGTCGTGCTCAATACTGTGCATTCTGTCATATCTCTTGACCTCTCAAACTTGCGTACACCAATCTCGCCATGTGTTATAACACGAATTCGTATGCAGTCAATTTCTGGCCTGAGCTCTTCAGCATGTGGGCTTCTGGTTCAGGGCTAGTGTTGTGGGGGTATATCAGTTGTGTGCTGGGAGCGGTGTGTCTTCTTTGCCTCGTGGGTATTAGCTCATGCGGGCTGTGCACGGTGGTGCAAGTTTGGGAAGCACGGTTGCCTTGCGCAAGAGGGCCCTGGGTTCGTGATTCCCATCTGCTGAGCTGTTGTGTTGCTGACATGTGGTCTGCTGTTTGTCGCAGATGCGATATCATATACCCCGGCCCGCGGGGTGGGCAAAAGTGCCTGTTCGTTTCTTCACCGTGTGTGTTAGCTTCATCTTCCTCCGGCATTACCCTGCCACATATAGCTAGTCTGCCTAAGACGGAACATGCATGTTCATGCTAGTACTTCGCGCTGTAGGGTCGGTGGAATCTAAATGCAAGTGTACTAAGCGCCTGGTCCGGGGGCAGAGTTCGTTTGTTGTTTACTCTGCACCGTAGGCGGATAGTGTGTACATACTCTCAACGGTCCTTAGTGTCGCCACGGCTGAGTCGTACCAGCAGCTCGTCACTGCGACGCCCAGATACCGCAACTGTGTCTGATAATGGACGACTATCGCAGACCCAGAACGCAGGGGCGCGAAAGATAGGTTAATAGCGCGTGCTGTATAACCCATCACTGCGGACTGGTTGTGTCTCCTTCAGGCGGTATGCACGCACTCACCTTCGGTTACCTAGTTCATCATTAACATGTTTTTCTTAAGGTCCCCTCTACACGCAGCGAGTTGCCCCTATGAACTACAGGATCTTAGATTGTGTTACATTTATTTCGGTGAAAGAGGACCTAGGCGACTATATGTGGACCCTCGGGACCGGACTCTCTCGGGGGGACCGGGTGCTGGTTGTTGACTGTATCACTTATAACTTCATGTGTACTAATGAGGCAATGATGCTCCATAATAGACGAAGAGTTAGTACAGGCTGTATGTAGGTACAGATATGAGAGCACATGCCGAAGGGGAGAAACAGGAATGAAATGGAAGACGATCATCTACTAACACCATGATCTTGTATAGTTAAGAAACTGGGGGGGAAGGGCATGTTAATCAAAATGGGAAAAATGAAAGGCAAGAGGCTAAAAAGACAGTAGAGAGAAACATGTGCAAGGGAGAGTGAAGAACAGAAAAGAAAACCAGAGATTAGGACGCAACCTGAGAGAAACAAAGGGGGGACAAGGGGGGGAGTCGTGCAAAAAGAAGGAAGTGAAATAGATAGGACCGGAGCAAGAAGGGACAGGCAACAAAGGGGGGCGCCAAAATCAGAGATCGCGTTTAAAACTGGGATATGTGCAGCAACCCTTAGTGAAAAAAGAAGAACAAAAGTGCTGGTTATGAAAACAACAAATGTACGACCTGTATGTGCAGTAATCAACCTTCATGGGTGAGATTTGTATCAATACCCACCATCCTCACCGTTGACCAATTACAGAGACAACAAATCGAAAATATAGTTTGTGTGGACTTGGGTAAAGAGCACAAAGCCAGATACTGTTCAACATGAAATATTGCTCATTTAAGGAAATTATATGAAAATTGTGGTTACATTAGTTCTTTGCATTTCCAAAAAACAAACGCAGAAATAGTGGGATATAAATGTACTGAAATTATATGCTTTCTGCAAGGACCATCAGCTCTTCCCTAGATGTCCTTGCAGTTCTGATCAGTGGCCTTCATCCTGGAGATATCGATTCCTTCTCTGACCAGCAGCTGTTTGGCGTAGTGCACCGTCTCCGCAGGCAGGAAGCGTGACCGCGAGAGGATCCAGGCATAGTCGACGTGGAACAGTCGGAGGATGTCCGTGCAGGAGTACACCACAGCCAGGCTGGTGTAGTCGGTGGTGAGGACCCAGTATGGGCTGTAGGGAGTGACTGTGAGCAAAGGCCATAGGAGTGAGTTTATATGCTGATTAAGGAGATCAAGGTAGTCATATATCAGATGTGAACCACAGTGATGTGTAATTCACAACCTCTGGCCTTTTACTCATAATACACCAGTTTGTCCTCAAATACTGACAAAAATAACAAATATCACTTTATTGGGTGCCATCAGAATCTTAATACTCATTATTAAAGACACTTACAGTATGAGAAGCTGACTCCAAGTTTGGCCATCTCCCTCATGTCGCGAATCACAGCCGTCCCTTCTGCCGTCCTCACTTTATCTTTACTGGAACATAGAAAAACAGAACGAGTTGGTCACTGGTTGCCATGGTGTTTTCCGCCTCTTCTGGAGAGAAGGAGGGATAGGAAGTCCACATGGCCACTCCTTTTATCAGACACAATAATTCAAGTATGTGCAACTTTTATGTTTCTATAGTGTTTTTATGTGATAGTTTGAATTGCTCTAAACATGACAATCCTTGAGCATCAGATGTTTGGAACCAGAAAAATCAAATCAAATCCAGAACCAATCAGAGAGCTCACAAAGTACTCACTAGAACTGGGAGTTCAGCACTCGGATGGTACCATCTTTCCTCAAGGCGTAGTTTGCCTCGATGCACTTTCCTCGTTCAAAGGAAGCAGGAAGCTTCTCTATCTCATACCACTTTCCCAGGTACTGGTGACAGAAATAGTGCCTTACTGCTGGGTAACTCATTCTCTATTTATGGACCCACAATGTTTTTACGTGTTTTACTTTTTCAACGTTGAAGGCGGGCTGCACTGCCGGATTGGGGCATGGACCCCAGTGAAAAGTCTGAGCCGAGATTAGAGGCAGCAGTAGGAGGACGAGGTAGACAGCAGACATGATTCCTGCAGGAAAAAACTGAAAGATTTAAAAGTTTGAATTATTTAATATTTACAGAAACTTATCAATAAAACAGAATATTGTAAATATGGTTAGACATGTCAATGGCTTTCTGCCAGTGGTACTGTAGGCAGCATGTTCCATCCATCTTAAAATAAACACAGTTACAAAACAGATTTCCTGGTTTGGATCATTATCCAGAGGTGAGGGTTGGAACCAGTGAACTAAAAAGATCCACCTTTCAGCTAATTTCTTCTACAAAGACAGTCAAGAGCCACACCTACTGCAGCCCAAAGCCCCAATCCTTATAGAAATATTAATTTTCATGCTGCCACCGTTTGTGAACCAGAAACGGAAACACTGGATCCCTTTGTTTAAGAATGGGACTCACCCCCGGAGCGGAGTGAACTCTGTTGTTTTCTGGTTGAAAACAAAGGTGTCAGATTTATGAGAGCTCTCACTCATCCAGGCTATAAACAGCTCTGGTGGTTAATACTTCCTTTGACATAAAATTCCCAGTAGGGGTTTTCAGTTCTGGCAAAATCTGCCAAGACATTTTCTGCTTATTTTCAGTTGCAGTTTGAAGCTGATTTTGATTATTGTGTAGTTGAATCAAGATATTTACATATACTTTATAAAGTACGCATTTTTTTCCTCATTGCTAATTTTCCCTCATTAGGTCTGTTAGGAATGCCAAAATCATTTGTTTTTGCTACATGCCAGAAAATTGAAAGTGAGGGAAAAACCCAGATGATGATTCAGCGCACTAAGCTTCTGACAGCTTAATCCACAGCATTTGAATTAACTGGAAACACACTGGTGGAGGTATTGTACACAGATTAAAAATGGAAGGAATCAGGAAGAGGTTTGTGGACCTTCATCTGTTTTGTTCATCTGTTTTCGGAGACCTGAAGGTCCAACGCTCAATTATGTGCAGAGCATCATGGGAATGTAAAGCCAGTCGTCTGGTTAGGAAGCAGACAGGCTGTGTGTCCTGGAGATTACCGTGTTTTGGATTGAAATGTGTGTATCAAGCCCAGAACAAAAGCAAAAGACCTTGTAAAGATGGTGGCTGAAGCTCAGCGTCATTTACTCAATGAAAAAGAAGAAGAGGTTCCACCAAAGTCATCATGAAAAGCCAGATTACAGTTTGCAAATGCACCCAGAGACAAAAAACGTAATAATGACCACTGATACATTTGGAGGAAAAGGTGGAAAGCTGGCAAGCCTGAGAAGATGTGGCAACATTGAAGCAATGTCTTGAAGACTTGAAGGAAGTTGGAAGCTTGGGCACAACAGGTCTTCCAAATGGACAATGACCTTACTTATAGCACCAAATTAGTTACAAAGTGGCTTCAGGACAACAAGGTCAATGTTTTGGGTAAACCTTCACATAGTCCTGATCTCAACTCCATAGAAAATTAATTCCAAAGTGTGTTTGAGCCAAGCGGCTTGCAAGCCTGACTCATTGTCACCAGTTCTGTCAGGAGGAGTGGGCCAAATTTACAGCAAACTATTGTGAAAAGCTTTTGGAAGGGCAGCAAAAACATGTGACCCAAATCATATAGTTTAAAAGGCAGTTCTACCAAATACTAAGGAAATGGATGTAAACTTATGAATTTAACGAATCTCTAGAATCCTAACTAACCTCTCAGACCATGCCTTTCTTTTACTCTTTATTGAACAACATAGGCTTTTTCTGTCTCTACTTATAGCTATTGCACACATTTCTCACGCTCTTCATGCAGGTTTTAAGAGAATCATAAAATATAACCTATAATATGATAGCTATAATATACCTATAATCTAATACATATAACCATAATATGGTGTCCATAAGAATCAACAATACAGTAGTTTAACAATGGTGTGACGTTACAGCTGCTTGTGTCTGGTCTTTAATATCAGCAACTAAAGGCAACACATGTTGAAGCTCTTCTGTCAGAATTAAACATCCCCATCCACACCTATTGGCACCTCTGGTAAAGAAAAATAGAAAACCTTCAACAGGTTCAGCTTTTATAATAGTATAATATCATATTGGCATTTTTTTTTTAAAGAAACCAGTATTTAACTTGAGTCATATTATTCGGTGGGGAAAATATCCTACACCTGAACACCAATGAAACACCTACTGACCCAAACAATTAATTTAAATGAAGCATTTTTTTAATTTATGATTTACTTTTTTAGGTTGATCGGAGTGTGGGTGACTGGTGGTGGTAGTAGGGGTTTGTCTTGTAACCGGTGGGTTGCTGGTTCAAACCCCCACTCCTCTCCGTCCTTCTCAGTTGCTGTGTCCTTGGGCAAGACACTTCACCCACCTTGCCTGATGACAGGGGTCAGAGGGCCTAGTGGCGCTGATTGTATGGCAGCCTCACTTCTGTCAGTCTGCCCCAGGGCAGCTGTGGCTACAATGTAGCTCACCACTGGCAGTGTGTAAATGGGTGGATGACAGATTGTAGCTTAAAGTACTTGATAAAGCGCTATACTAGTGCCTTTAACATTTCTGCAGATATGTATGACATACACACAAATGTTTTAGACTTTTTGTTGGTTTCCATTCATTTCCATTCATTTCTATGGCCTAACCCTGACCCTGACCCTAACCCTAGGTCTTCTGGAGTACCCTAGTTACCCTAAGTAGCCCTAGGTAGGTAACCCTAACCGAAACTCCATTCACACCTTAGTCCTAAACCTAACCCCTAATCAAATAACAGCATTGAAAACAGTAAGGACCAGGAAAATGTCCTCACTTTGCTGGTAAAAAAAAATAATAATAATGATAATAATAATATATATATATATATATATATATGTGTGTGTGTGTGTGTGTGATATATATATAATATATATATATATACACATATATATAATTTTAAAACCACAGATATATATATATATTAATTTTAAATATATGTTGTGTGGTGTGTGGTGTATATATAAAACTATTATATAAAACACATATAATATATATATACACACTTTATATATATATATAGAGAGAGAGAGAGAGAGAGAGAGAGAGAATTAATTAATTTTTACTAAGGTTATTATTTGTGGAAATTATTCATGCTGTGAAAATAGGATCGACAGCATAATCGAGCTGTAAGTTATCAGGCATGACATTGTTTTGGCAGGGCAGTGTAGATCTTACAGGCCCCCCAACCCATAAACATCTAGAATATTCTAGAAGTTTCTTCAACTGTGATGGAAGTTAAAAAAACACTTGCATACCTGTCTTAGTTTTACCTTTAAACACACATTGGGTTAATCATACTTGTCATGGTTGACTCCATGTTCATTATTATGTTGATGGATGGCAGGAAAAAATCCCCAATAGTCTTCAGAAAGTGTTTATCATTTGTTCGTTTGTCTTGTTTGACTGCATACATGGAGAAGCCACACCTGTTCTTCAGGTTTCAAGGTGCTGCTTTGGGTTAAAAACACCTACAGCTTGTTGACATTGTTTAACCCCATTATGAAACATGTTATTCAATGACATTTAAAGGGATTCCAGGCTATACATCATAAATTATAAAGATTATAACTTGTACAGCAGCATGATTAGTAACTGTAGAAAAATAATCTGATGTATGTTAAATTAATCCTTCTTAACAAGACAAAACAAAACAGAAAGCATGTTAACATATTGAAATAAAGATTTTCCCTCCTCTGTTCTCCAGCCTAAACTAATACCTAAGAAACATGTCCTTACCTGAGCGTGTGAAGCTGTGATTTCAGACGGTCTGAGTCTGATTCTCCAGATCTCTGGATCAATACGGACTCCTGTTTGCCTTGTTAAAGAGGCAGTCAACTAATTGTTACCATGCGCACATTCCCTCACTGAAGGAGTGCTGACTCAGTGGGGAAACAAACAGTTGGACTCATTCATATCACGTAACATTAACAGTACCGCCCCCATTATTGTCCTATAATAGTCACTGGAGTTACGGAACACATTTAGTCACTGTATGTCATGTTATATATTTTAAATGATAATCCTTAGCATATAGACACAGAACACAGAAACTGATTGCGGGTTAAAGGAAGTGCTTATCAAAGTGCTTGTACATAAGAGTGTATACAAATACAAAGAGATAACACATAAAAACAAATGACAAAAGCAGTTAAAATAAAAGAAGTTAAGAATAAGCAACGACAATTAAAGAGGTTTTTAACCTTGTTTTAAAGGAGCTCAGAGTGGGAGCAGTTCTGCAGTGTATTGGAAGCTTATTCCAGATTTTTGGGGCATAAAAACTGAAGGCTCCTTCACCGTGTTTAGCTCTAAATTGTTATGGATGTATGATTCTGTGCCCTTTTCTAATCATCTCTTTGCTGCCCAAATTAAATATCTCTGCCCTTGTTGCTTATATGCCACACCACTCACTGCTACAGCTTACACACCATAACTGCTGATATCACATAAGACGCAACACATAGTCAAGGATAAACTGATACAAGAGGATGACAACCTTAAGGAGGGTTAAGAACAGGCATAGATAAAAGCAGGACTCCCGGTCCATTCTTTGCTCCTCTCGGTTCTTCCCTAAGATGGGCTGAGGGGGGCCCGGTACCGAAGGTAAATGTCACTCTGTATCTGTTCAATTGTACACTCTGTACACTGATCATTTTGGCATTAAATCTTGATTTTATACTTAACCATTTCTCATTATTTCACAAGGTAAATACTTGGCTGGTTTTACTGGTTGGGTCTCGGAACTGGAGAGAAATGGACCCGGTGGTGCACAGGGAGGAAAGAGAGTAAAAACTCCCATTTTACAACAGTAGGGGCTCGTCCGACTGTCCAGGTTCCAAACGAGACCAACCCTGCAAGGAGGAAATCTTGGAATGATAAGTAGGTTTCATTCCAATGATCTTAAAGGTCATGATGGTTTGTAGCACTGAAGAAGATCAGAGATGTAATGAGGACTCTGACAAGTGAGTGCTTTGTAACCCTTTAATGAGATTTTAAACTCTATTCTCTGAGCTATAGGTAGCCAGAGTAAAGACCTCAGAACTGGACTGATATGCTGGTCTCTTCTTGTTTTTTGTAAGAACTCTAGCTGCAGCATTTAGAAGAAGTTAAGGTTGTCTAATTGATTTTTTAATAGTCCTGTGCAAACAGCGTTGCATAGTCAAATCTGCTAAAAACGAATACATGAACAAAATTTTCAGAGTCCTGTTGGGACATCAGTTGTCTAATTCTGGCAATGTTTTTTAGGTGGTCGGGATAATAAAATGTCATGATCAACCATGTTGAACCCTGTACTGAGATCAAGTGAGACCAGTATCGAGAATTTATATTTATATCACATCATATTCTATTATAAAGTCAATTGTGTACATATGCACATGTAAAAATATACTCGTTATTATTGAGCGCAATGTGTACTGAAGCCAAATTTCTTGTTTGTTTGTACAAACTTGGCAGTAAAGCTGATTCTGATTCTGATTCTTTGTCTTCATACCAAATAAAACATGTCTTCCATTGGGATTTTAGCGACTTTGATTCATCAAGGAAATTCATAGAGGTCCGTCATCTGTCCAGAATCATGCCATAAGCCTGTTGTGGCCCACAAAAAGGGAATGGTCGAGGTGCAACTTGCTAAGGGAGGAAGACCAGAACTGTCACATTCCCACCCTCATGCGTACACAAAACACCCACACAACCAACCTAAAGACACACAGGTGCTACAGAGCAGACACCACCGAGCACCGTACTCACAACCGACCACCTCACCCCACACCAACATGGAAAAAACTCACCTGGCAAGCAATCCCCGGCCGGCAGCACACACCCGGGGCCAACGGCATCCACCATGCCTCCGGAACCACACAAACACGCCACTGCAACGAGAGCCCAGGGAGAAACCACCAACCAGCTCAGCGCCATCGTCACCGCTCAGCCGATCTAAATCCAGGTGTTGTGCCATGACGCCTCACAATGCAAACCCCTCCGTACCACCTCCAGCCCACACACTCTGTAATCACACATCTATCAATGCTAAGTGGTCTGTCAATCACCTTGGGTGGTTCCAGGGGTGTCAAATCAGGTTCCAGAGATTGCCAATACTACCCCGGCCACCCCTCTAACCCTGCTGGAATACAGACTGGTTTATCTCCAACAGTTATTGTGTGTTCACTTTATACAGATGCTTTTTTATTTGTCTACACCAGGGGTATACAAGGTTCAGCCCCCGACCACAATTCAAATATTGGGCATATTTGGGCCCCCAGCACGGGCGGTTTATGCAGATGAGACTGTTTTTATTTTAAGCAGAACAACATTTTTATGAAAATTTTCTTAAAATGGAAAATGTTAGGAACAACAGAAAGCATTCATCTTTTAATGATCATGCTTTTTGATTTCCTTTTAATTTTATGGCAAATAGGGCCACAACTATCCAGCAAGTTTTACTCAGAAGGAGACCTGGGTGCACCAAGGTTAGTATTTTATTGAGTTATGAAACTTGACTCAATATACACCCACCCCTTAATATGTAAATAAGTACATATTAAGTTACAGTAATCATGAAGAAAAGTCTAGAGCTAAATGTGTTTTAGGTTTTACAACATTGTTGGACATTCTGAATAATGTGTTTTTGAGATGAGAAAAAAAAATCCATTTTTATGAAGTAGAGTTTTATTTTGCAAAGAGTCCCCGGTATTCTGCTAAGTGGGTGTGAAAAAACTGTATCAGAAAAACTGCGATCCAACAGCTCCACTTTAAGGGGAATAATGATCAAAATGATTCATTAAAGGAGGCATTTAGGATAACAGTGAAGATTAGGAGCTGAATAAGAAGGCCTGGTTTTCAGTGTGAGTTGTCTTGAGTTTATTTTCCCAGAAATCAAATATTTGACATAACACCAACTGAACAGTACATGTTCAGTTGGCCTTTTTCATAAGAGCTGCTCTGTAGGCTGTGTTTGCCCCTGCAGAGTGAATCCAGCCCTGCAAGGAAGGGTTTTAGCCATGTTACAGTGCAGTGTGATTGTCATGGACTAGGTTTGGCTGGCTGGGCTGGGCTGTGTGTGTATGCGTGTGCTGGAGCTGGACTACTTCTTCTTCTGCTGGCCTCCACACACCACAGCGGACCAGCGGACGAACTGCAGCGTTGCTTTGCAAACCTTCACAGAACTCTGAACAGGTAAAGATCTGGGCATTTTGTCTGATCGAAACATTTCTCAAACCCACAAACCTGAAATCAGGTAAGTATTTTTTTTGTTTGTTTTATAAGGAGGCCAAGATGAAGCTGTTGCTGATCAGCGCGCTTCTCTGCCTTTTTGCCTTCCATCTCAGTGGTGAGTTTCTTAATTTTAATGTTTAAACCTGCACTGATGCTTTATTGGATAAAAAGAAAATTGTATCTGAGCTTTAGTTTATTTATTGACCAAGTTGGATGCATGTGCTTCAAATCAGATGAATCTGTTGGAGAGTTTTAGTTATGAGTAGAAAGAGCAGTCTGTATGAATTCCTTCATGCTAAGGCCATTTATTCATGTCTGTGTGCTCAATCAGGGAAAAATATTTGCTGAGGGACCAGGTATCCCTGTAGTTCTCTAAGAAAGAACCCCCTTTTAGTTTTACAGCACTGAATCCCTTCTTTGTTCATGGAAAGCTGTGACATATTTGGGAATTTTAACACTTTTTTCCCTGTCTCTCTCTCTGCCTCACAGTGGCCAGATTGATCCCAGAAGGAGGTACTACACATCTTCCTCTTTATCTTCTCAGATCCTTCAAATGTCCATTTCTGTGTTGATTTGGCCACATGTTTTGGATCTTTATCTGCAGAAAAAACACAAAAATCATCTACAGTAGTCCTCTGGCAGAGGCCACCAGATTTCTTTTAAAAATGTCCAGGTTCAATAAGTGGTGAAGGTTTTATATTTAAAGCCAATGAAGGGGCATCATTGTAAAATCAAGAAAATGTATCACCTGTTAAGCTTGAATAGTTTTACACATCAGTATTTTAAACAATTAGATTTTAAATGTGATAATAACTTTGCCCCAGAGGGGATTAGTCAAATGATTTCAAAGCCACTCACAGCAGGAGTCATAACAAGGAGAGCTGTAGTCAGTCAGTCAGTTATTTTCGACCGCTTCTTCGATAGTGGGTTGCAGGGTAGCTGGTGCCTCCAGCAGTCTGTGGGCGGGAGGCGGGGTACACCCTGGACAGGTCGCCAGCTCATCGCAGGGCAACACAGAGACACACAGGGCAAACAACCAGGCGCACACTCAGTCACAGCTAATGACAGTTTGGAGAAACCAGTTAACCTAACAGTTTAACCTAATGTTTTATTTCATTTAAGCCTTATTTTACTGTAAGTTTTAAATGGATTTCTTTGCATTATTGGTTTTAAAGATAATTTTCTGAAAACCTCACCAGGGAATGGGCCTGCAAATTAGGCTTTAGCTAGAGGGCCCATAGACAGGACAGCAGTTTATTTTAATGCAATAATAATCTTCCCCGATCAAATACATTGGAAAAAGAAACAACAAATATTTATATTTGAAATGTTTCAAAGAGTTTACTCTGCCTTTGGAAGAGAAACAGGCCCACAGCATCACTGACTATCTGCCATACTTAAGAAAAGAATAGAAAAAAAACATTATTGTCCCACAGTGGGAAAATTCAGCAGTGAAATAACGGGCAAATAGAAGGATGGTAATTCAGTTAATGTGATATTTCGTCTAATTTTGTTTAATTTTTTTATTGATTTAGTTTAGCTGTTTTTTTTTTCTTTCAAAGACTTAGTGTAGAAGTACAACTTTGTAAGATTTATCTCTCTGGTTTTTGGGAATTTAAGCTATTCTAACAGATTCTCAGTCAAAAATTATACTTTTATAAAAGACGTTTAAATTAAGGTGTCGATAATTAATTGCTCTTGTTAAAAACCACAACTTTATTAAGGCTGTGACACCAGATGAGGCTCAGCCAAATTTGTCCTTTATTGCAAAAAAAAAAAACATTCATTGCATCTTTCTCACCGTATTTGTCTTAATACATTATCAAGAGAGATCAACACTTATCTTTAAAGGAAATTCTGCATAACAGAGCCTGTTGTTGAACTGATTTAAATAAATAAAACCTGATGAAAATATAAAAAATATTGCTCATGAAGGGAGCTCAAACTCAAACAGATGATGGTCATAAAGTGGTTTCTTTTCCTTTAAACCACCTGTCGTTTTTCTGTGTCCCACTCAGTTCCATATGATGAACCCCCAGCTGTTCCCTACTGGCCCTACTCCACCTCGGACTTCTGGAACTACATCGAATATTTCAGGTCTATCGGGGCCTACAACCATATCAATGATATGGCTCGGGCCTTCTACGCCCACCAGGCCCTCGGAGACACCCTGGGATACGAGACCAATGCAGGACATGAAGACTAAGAAAGGGAGACAGGAATGTTTGGGAAAAGAAATGAAAATATTCTGAAAAGCAAAAGGGAATACAGACACAGAGCCTTTGCATCTTCCTTAATTTTTTTTTAATTTGAAGCATAGCCTTGAATATAGATACTAGCGCAGCCCAGTTGGTAGGATTGCAAAATATATCCATGTACCACGTAAAAAATAAATAACATTTTGCTTCTAGGTAAAAGTGTCTAAGGAATCCATTCATGCATCTTTTTTTCTCTATCCATTGTCCTAAGATGCTTTGTCCTGTTCAACATTAAAGACGGAGCTGGATCGTATTGCCAGGCAAAAGGCGGAATGCACCTTGGATTACAATGTTGATAACATTCCTTGAATAAATTTATAATAATAGAATAATTTTATTCTAACTATTATCAGGGCAAAGAAGAACTGAGCACAAGCAGTTTGAAAAATAATATAAATAAAACAGGGGAAATACATTTCCAGGAGGTTTACAAATATTGCACCAAAATGTATTAGAGCAAAAGCAAGCAAATGAATCATTAGGCCCAAAGTCAAACTGCTCCTATATATTTAAATACTTTTTATTAATGAAAGAACATCTCATCATAAGACTGTAGAATCCTCACCTCAGCAAAATAAAAAAATTAAATTAAATTAAATTAAAAAGTTGTAAAAAATGTGATTATTTTTAGACACTTTTATTGATTGATATAATAAAACTTGATGAACGGTTATTATTCAGGATAGAACGCAACAATACAGAAGTTTGTGAAATAATTGTAAAAAATATAGAAACAAGACAATACTACTACAAATTAATAATAATTATTACTATTTGTAGTAATAGTAGTTGTAGCAGTAGGAGTTGTAGTAGAAGTAGTAGTATTTATCTGTGAGGTCTGAAAATAGAACTAAAAGGGCGTTCAACTATTTAAACTATGTAGTAAAATAATGATATTGTCACGGATGATGTGATCTCATTGTTTATTTCTCAATTCGTTTCTCAGTGTTGGTTCAGCGGACCGAATGTGACGGGCAAACGTTTGAGGCGAGCTCAATTAAGCGTCGCACACCGTTGTTTTGTTTACGAACCCCGGTGGGGGTTGGCCAGCTCTGTTACCAACGAACTGAGAGTGATTTAAAGGACTGACGTTTAGTGTTAACATGAAGCCTGCAGTGGACGAGATGTTTCCTGAAGGAGCTGGACCATACGTGGATCTGGACGAGGTCGGTTTAAGCTAACGAAGTCGAACTGAACAATGCTAATGCTAATGCTAATGCTAACAACAGTTAAAGGGTGCCGTATTCGAGTAAAAGACTGAGCCTCATTTTAAAATGAACAAACTTCTTGCGTCAGTATCAAAAATATATATTCGGGTGCAACCCAGTAGAAAGTCTTATTTTATTATTTATGTTAGGTCAAATTTCATGTTTACCAAATACTAGCTAGGCTATTTATCTAAAGTAATCCAAAAGCAGAAAACGCCTGCATTTGTAGCCTTCTGTGCAGTTTTTTTTAATTGTTATTATTAATATTATCATCATTATTATTATAAATTAAATTCAGCATCAAACAAATTATGGTGTAGTACAAAATGCCGATACTTGTGCAAAAAACCTAAAGCAAAATCCAAAAGCTTTGTATGAAAACTAAATTCACCCTCTCAGTTGAAACCAGAAAGTCAGTCAATCTTTAATCTCAGATTGTCTGATGTCACAGCGACTACATGCATGTTCACTCACAGACAATACATGTGGATTATCATTATTTAAGCCAGGGGTGCCCAAATTGGCGTCCTTTGGATTGATTATGTGTGGCCCCTGGTCGCAGTTTAAAAGTGTTACAAATTTGGCCCTCCAGCAAATGGAGTTGATGCAGATTGACACTTTTTGTATTTTTGTAGGATGAGGTTTTCATTTACAATTCATATTTTCTCAAATGGAAAATGTTTGGTACAACAAAAAGTGTTTTTCTTCTCTTAGCTACATGTTTGGTGTTTTTGCTACAAACATCCTGCGACTTTTTACTCACAAACCGACACTCATTCATTAAACCTTCTAGGAACTTTTTTAAGGCCAGCATAATAGAAAAAAAACATTCGACCCATTAAGTTTGGAAACTGTAAACCTTTCTTTTATTAAGACAAATATCTGAGACCAATTTTCTGACCTACAATAAATTGTTTCAGCATGTTTTTATTTATTGCTTCAGAGCAGGTAAAAAAAAAACTCACAATAAAAAATGCATTTTTAATAAAACATTATTTCCCTTCAGTACGTTTCAAAGCCAAAAGTTCGGACACGACTGATTTAAGCATTTTTACAAGATGTAGAAGAGATTGCAAAAAGTAGCACGAACTTGATTTACGTTATGTTCTGGTTGTACTCAAACATATTTGCACTTTTAAAGGGAATTACATTTGACATTTTATTTAGTTGTTATTAAGGATTCATTATGTATTTTGCTTTGTTCTTTATGTTTTGTTTTGAAACGGATACTATTTTGGAAACTAGAATAGTATTGTGATAATTATTGAAACTGTTCAATACGGAAAAAAAATATGGTGATGATTTGTTTTTATAAGCAACATCCAGCTCAACTTTGAACCACAGAGCAGCGGTCCTGTTTGTTTTCTCCTGAACTCAGGAATGACACTTGTGATGTTGCAGCCTGTTTAACACAAGAACTTCTGTGTATGATGGCTCTTGGTGCTCTGGCTGTAGCTGCAGTCCACCTTGAACTCTTCAATGGGCTTTACTTCACAATTCTCCATAGGCTGTAGTTGACCCTATTGCTTGTGCACCTTTTTCTTTGACACTTTTTCCTTCCAATAAACTTTCCATTAAGATGCTTGGATGCAGCACTGTGAATGGCAGGCTACTTTAGCAAAGACCTTTTGTGGCTCACCCTCCATTTGGAAGGTATCAAAGACGGTCTGTAGTACAGTCATGTCTGCAGTCTTATCTATGATTGTTCAGGCCATAACATTGGAAGATAACTAATATTTCTGTATTTCAAAAAACAATTTTTCATTGATCTTGTGCAATAAAAAATGAAAAGTTGGGTTTTTACTAGCTGTAACCCATGATCATCAAAATTAGCAGAAGCACATGCTGGAAAAATTACGTTTTATGTGTAATGAATCTATATAAAATGAGTTATACATTTTGAGTTGAATTACTAAAAAAAATAAACTTTTTAATTATATTCTATTATATTTAGATGTACTTTTCAACATTTAAATTTGATTAAGTGTTTTATCACCATAAGTTTATGTTCTTGTTTTGTCAGAATAAGCATAAAAATATGGACTGTTGCCATATTGATGCTTAAAGAAGGTAACTACTGAAAGATTAATGTAGTCATGTTGTTTTCATTCTCTGTTGGTTATCAGCTTCATATGCAGCCTGCATATATATTTTGTGCTTTGCTCGTCTTCGTCTAATGTGCTGTGATGTACTGCTGTGTGTTAACAGGCAGGGGGCAGCAGCGGCCTCCTGATGGACCTAGCAGCCAACGAGAAAGCCGTTCACTCAGATTTCTTTAATGGTAAGGCACAGATTTCGCCACCTCTGACCTGAAATATTGACTGTTCACAGACTCAAGTAACTTTCTTCAGACCTGAACTTCAGCTCTTCTTCGAATGTGACCTCAAACATCACAGAGATGGTTTAAGGACATTCAGAGACTCATTTTTTTGTCCTGAAACTCAGGCATCAACGTTTGTTTGCTCAGTTAAATCAAATGAATGCTTTGAGTGGCTTCTGTCAGCGTGCTTTCTTATAAAATACTAATAATAAAAATAAAATTTGAGAAGATCAGTGGTTCTTGGGTAAACACAAACCACAGAAACCTGGAAAGATGCCTGTATTTAAATGAGCAGCTTCATTTGACTGCAAAAGAAGTCAACTAAAGATTTTCCAGGGTAATTTAGAAACTCTACGCCTTCAAGGTAGAAACCAGATTGCTAAGCTCCAGGGAAATGTTGAGGTATGTTGTAAGCTTGTAATCTAGTTTGTTTCCTGAACCACATTGTTGTCTGACATGAACCTTTAAAAAAATCTTGTTGCTTCCCATCTGAACAGCAGCTAATGTGCGGGTGGAGCGCAGAAAGTACCGAGCTAAGCTGTTTTCTGTCTTGCAGCGCTGGCTCCCAGCTGAACCATTCTGATTCAGCAGCACATGACCTAAAAAGAAAAAGAGCTGATTGTTAAAAAGACGATGCTATTGCATGCTAAAGTCAGTTTATAGCTGCTTTCAGACCGAAAGTCAGCGGGACGCCTCGCCACAGTCAGTCAGTCAGCTGCTTTAAAATGCCTGCACACATCGGATCGCCTTCAGAAACTTGGTCCCCAAAGAGGTCTGAAGTGCTTCAGTAGAAAGCTCACCTGGTTCATCACTGAGCATGAGTTCAAAATCATTCCGCTTATGTCAAGGTTCCCACAAAGTCTTGAAAAGTCTGGAAAAGTAGTGCATTAGATTAACATTATCCTAAGTCTGGACAGGTAATGAGTTTGTTGTTTACAAACCTTATTCCTTATCTGCAGCCCTTCGACATTTCCACAGTTTCTAACGTTACAACCTGGAACTTTATGTGTTTTATTGGGATGTTATGTGGCAGCCAAACCCAACATGGTGCACAGTTGTGAAGTGGAAGTGATACAGTGATACAGTTGCATGTCTTCTGGGGTTTGTCTCTAGCGGCTTTGCTCGTATAGAGATTTAACGTTTTTGCCCATTCATATGAAAAAAACCCAGCATATGCTCAGTCAGGTTGGATGGAGAGTCTTGCCACATATTCTAAATAAGACTTAGGACCGGACTTTGACTGGGCTCTAACTGTATGTTTAGGGTTGTTGTCCTGCTGGAAGGGGAACCTCCATCCCAGTCTCAGGTTCTTTGCAGCCTCTGACAGGTTTTCTTTCAGGATTCCCCTGTTTTTAGTTCCATCCATCTTTGGGTTCACCCTGATTCATTTTCATCGTCTCTGCTGAAGAAAAGCCAGCCCACAGTAAAATGCTGCCACCATCATTTTCATGGTGTGGTTGGTTGGACCAGAGCACCTTCTTTAACATGTGTGCTGCGTCCCCTACATGGGACAATCCGCAAGCAGGACCTCTTCTGGCTTCTTTCAACAGTGGTTTTCTTCTTTACCCCTCTTTCATAAAGGCCAAATTTGACGAGTGCGCAGCTAATAATTGTCCGGTCAACAGATTCTCCCACCTGAGCTGTAGATCTCTGCAGCTACTCCAGAGTTACCGTTGGCCTCTTGGCTGCTTCACTGATTAATGCTCTCTTTGCTTGTTCAGTCAGTTTAGGTGGATGTTCTTGTCTTGGTAGTTTTGCAGTTGTCCGATACTCTCTCCATGTTCAGATGATGGACTGAACCGATCACTGTGAGATGTTCAAATCTTGGGACATTTTAGAACCTAACTCTGCTTTAAACTTCTCCACAACCTTCTCCCGGACCTGTCTGCTGTGTTCCTTGGTCTCCATGATGCTCTTTGTTCTCTAATCTTCTCTAACAAACCTCTGAGGTCTTTACAAAGCAGCTGCATTCACACTGAGATTACATTACACATAGATGCACTATTTTTACGGAGTTGATGACTTGAAGGCAATTGGTTGCACTAAGATCAAAGAACATAGATCACAAAACCCAACAAAATAAATGTTTTGCACTTAAATGTCTACAAAGTCGTAGAAACTGCTTGAAAAACGATGGCATTTTAAATGCGAATCATTAGCTGTAAAGTTACCTGACGTCATTGACGACACGCTTCACCTTTTCACTGCAGCCTCACTAATGATCACAGCCTCCAACCTGAAAAAGAGACGAGCAGCGCAACATGAAAACATGTTTTCAAGTCTGTCTGACACCTTTGATGAACAGCTGCAGCGTGTGATTAGCCGTTTCTCTGACTGTTTAGTTTTTTGGATTCATTAAAAGCAGCAGTGGAGTGTAAATTCATTGTAGCTGTCACAGAATAGGCATTGATTAAGTTCTGCTGGTTGAATCTGCTGGATGTGACATTAATTTATTTAATGTTTCTGCGAGAGTTGCTCGCACCTGAGCAGGATAAATCGAGCTGCAGAATTTGTTTCTCTTCCTCTGATGAGTTGAAAACCCAGTGGTTCCTATCTCTGCAGGATACATTTGCAGACATTGCTGATCAGGTTGCAACAGAGTCACTTAATGACATTTGGTTTTAGAGTCTGGGTTCTGTATCATGTGCAGTGCAGTGATGATAATATCAAACCATTGTCTGGTTAGAAGATGCTGTGACCTTTACCAGATCTCTGAAGGCAATACAGTATAAGGTCAACCCAGCACTGGAAAACAGTCAAGGAAGCTGCATTGGAATAAAAATATGTAGAGGAGACATTATTATTTAATGTACTTTTAAAAGTGCAATTACGTGTGCAAGTTTACTCTTTGCAAGAACTACAGTTAAAAACAAATTATTCATACATCTGGATTTAAAATAGTTTTTATTTAAACAAGAGGTTTGTTCCTGATCGGTAATGAGACAGGAGTCTATCCAAAAAATCTTACAACAACGTGAAAGGAGTATCAGCTTTAAAAAATGATTTCATTTTATTAAAAATGTACCTCCAGGTTGGAGGGGAGGAGTTCAAGTATCACCGGGTCTTGTACGAGTGAGGGGAGAATGGAGCGTGAGATTGACAGACGGATCGGTGCGGCCGCTGCAGTAAAGATCCGTTGTGGTGAAGGGAGCTGAGCTGAAAAGCGATTTACCGGTCGCTCTACCTTCCTACCCTCACTCCCAGTCAGAAGAAACATGTTGGTAAAATTAAAAGATTAATTTAAACTAAAATCTGCCAGTGGCATGGATAATTCTGGGCTTAACTGGTTCTAAATGTAGTTCAAACAGATTATAACTGAAGTATTCCCCAAAAAAGCTACTTCAGGGATTTTTTTTTAACCATTTTTTGTTTTTTCTGTTTATTTGGCCCCTGGCCATTCTCAGATCAGACTTTAACTGGACCCACAGTTCTTAATTTGGGTCTGGTTTGCAGATGACGTCTTGCTTCAACGCACACGATTACTACAAAGTTGTGCCGTTTCTAGAAACTTTATTTTGAAATGACCAAAATTACAATGCGTCAGTTCATACCTGCTGGGAGGATGTTTCACCACTTCTCCTCTTTCGGCCATCTTGATTTTTAAAAACAAGGCTGCAGGTTCAGCCATCGAAGAGGGTGGAAGCATACTTGCAAAGCAAAATATGCTGAACTAATAATACAAAAAAAAAAATCACATTTTTTTGTTGATTATGTTAGCTTTGTGATCGGTTGAAGCTAATATTGAATTAAAATACCTTACATTCATATCAGGCAGTTACTGGAGCGACCGACAGCAGTTTAAAACTGTGATTAAAAGTCACCAGGCACAGAGGATTCCTACTAGATACATTGGTGGGGATGTAACGATACATAAAACTCACAAGACTAAACGAGACACGATACTGAGTTTACGAGGAGAGATTTTGATAATACATTTGAAAAAAACTTCGAAGATCAGCTGAGGTGTAAAAGCACTTTTCAGCATTTTCTGTCTGTTCGGTTTTGTCTTCACAGGTGCTGCTGATTTAAGCGCCGCGCTGTGGTGGTTCTGAAGCTGTCTTTGCATTGTTCTAGTGTTAGCCGCAGTCTATGCAAATAGTTTTCTCCAGTGCTTACATATTATGCGTGTCTTGTCTGTCACTCTGTCGCCATTTATCGTTCCTACTGAAATCTCAAAATGCTGCCAAATGAAAGATTTAAGAGTAGTTGGGGCATCCTCTATTACAACTTCATCAGGAGAAGCCAAGATGGCCGCAACGGGCTAGTGCTCGCGACAGCATTCACCTCAACGAGAAAATCGTAATGTTTTAATCTCATGAAATCTGGTACGGTGAGATCCTGTTACACCCAAATGCATTGGACGACATTACCAACAGTAGCAGGAGTTTGAGGGCTTTGAATCGGGCCAGCAAGACGTGCACCAACCTGTAAATTCAATCCTGTAAAAGAAAAAGAAACAAAACAAAAGAAACAACCAACCAACAGAGTTTTACGATTATCAAGAAAAACTGGAAGCCAAGCATTTTTAGGACGATTGTTTTAAATTTGTAAAATTGTTTTAAAAAATATTCGTGTTGCATTTATCTTTGTCTCGCAAAGAAAAACATCTCATCATTTTCTTTTTGAGATTATATAACCAGATAAAATGTACGGGGGTGGCTACAGAAACTTTTATTTTTTAGTCTTTGTGCGAACAAAGTAAGGCAAAAACATTTTGGATCAGCATGTATTTGTTTGAATATTGGGGGAGGTTTTGGCTCATTTAAGGTAAGTGTCTCAGCTTGAGTGGGAGAAGGAACAAACATTTATTATATGCAGGATAATTAGCTGAGAAGGTAAGAGTCTGGTGGAAAACAGCTGGACTAATTTTAACCTTGCTGTTCTCTCCTTGTCTCCATCTTCCTCCTTTATTTTCTTTTCCTTTACAGACTTTGAGGATCTGTTCGACGACGATGACCTGCAGTGATCACAGCATCTGACCATCTTTGGGATTCTGAAGACATGTACATAACAGAAATGAAGAAAATCGGATTCTACTGCCTATAATTTCTCTTTTATTGGTACAGCCTCTCTCATATAAGTGATTCAGTACCCTGTTAAAATAAAGTCTTTATGTTTCCACAGAAAACTCAGTGCGAACCAGGTGTTTGTGAATTCTGAGAGTCTCATACATTCCAACTTTGGAGAAAATTATGAGTATGGTTTTAGGTTTGTCGTGTTTCAATCTGCTCCAACCAGGATTGTAGGTTTGTTGGTCATGAAGAACATCTGTTACCAAACATAATTACACACATAAATATTCAGTGAAGGCATAATAGGACAGGAATGAGACTGAAAAAAATTGAAAATCTTGGAATATATATATATTTCTGCCTCCTTTGAGATGTAATTTGATTTTTCTTCAGATTCTCATTTTTATTTGACCTCACTGCAGAGCTTTTCTGTCTGGACTGATCTAATTTTCAGGGACATTTGTGTAAGCTAATACAGGAAAAATAGCTGAGCTGCAACTAAAAATCTAAAGGGACCAACACAGAAAGAAAGCTTGCGTCTGTACGTTACATCCCCAAAAAAGACAATACAGGCAATTACACTGCTCAAAAAAATAAAGGGAACACTTAAACAACACAATATAACTCGAAGTAAATCAAACTTCTGTGAAATCAAACTGTCCACCTAGGAAGCAACACTGATTGACAATCAATTTCACCTGCTGTTGTACAAATGGAAAAGACAACAGGGGGAAATCTTTGGCGATTAGCAAGACACACTCAATAAAGGAGTGGTTCTGCAGGTGGGGACCACAGACCACTTCTCAGTACCTATGCTTTCTGGCTGATGTTTTGGTCACTTTTGAATGTTGGTGGTGCTTTCACTCTCGTGGTAGCATGAGACGGACTCTACAACCCACACAAGTGGCTCATCCAGAATGGCACATCAATGCGAGCTGTGGCAAGAAGGTTTGCTGTGTCTGTCAGCGTAGTGTCCAGAGCCTGGAGGCGCTACCAGGAGACAGACCAGTACACCAGGAGACGTGGAGGAGGCCGTAGGAGGGCAACAACCCAGCAGCAGGACCGCTACCTCCGCCTTTGTGCAAGGAGGAAGAGGAGGAGCACTGCCAGAGCCCTGCAAAATGACCTCCAGCAGGCCACAAATGTGCATGTGTCTGCACAAACGGTTAGAAACCGACTCCATGAGGATGGTAGGAGGGCCCGATGTCCACAAATGGGGGTTGTGCTCACAGCCCAACACCGTGCAGGATGCTTGGCATTTGCCAGAGAACACCAGGATTGGCAAATTCGCCACTGGCGCCCTGTGCTCTTCACAGATGAAAGCAGGTTCACACTGAGCACATGTGACAGACGTGACAGAGTCTGGAGACACAGTGGAGAGCGATCTGCTGCCTGCAACATCCTTCAGCATGACCAGTTTGGCAGTGGGTCAGTAATGGTGTGGGGTGGCATTTCTTTGGAGGGCCGCAAGGCCCTCCATGTGCTCGCCAGAGGTAGCCTGACTGCCATTAGGTACCGAGATGAGATCCTCAGACCCCTTGTGAGACCATATGCGGGTGCGGTTGGCCCTGGGTTCCTCCTAATGCAGGACAATGCTAGACCTCATGTGGCTGGAGTGTGTCAGCAGTTCCTACAAGATGAAGACACTGAAGCTATGGACTGGCCCGCCCGTTCCCCAGACCTGAATCTAATTGAGCACATCTGGGACATCATGTCTCGCTCCATTCACCAACGTCAGGTTGCACCACAAACTGTCCAGGAGTTGGCGGATGCTTTAACCCAGGTCTGGGAGGAGATCCCTCAGGAGACCATCCGCCGTCTCATCAGGAGCATGCCCAGGCGTTGTAGGGAGGTCATACAGACACGTGGAGGCCACACACAATACTGAGCCTCATTTTGACTTGTTTTAAGGACATTACATCAAAGTTGGATCAGCCTGTAGTGTGTTTTTCCACTTTAAATTTGTGTGTGACTCCAAATCCAGGCCTCCATTGGTTAATAAATTTGATTTCCATTGATGATTTTTGTGTGATTTCGTTGTCAGCACATTCAACTTTGTACAGAACAAAGTATTCAATGAGAATATTTCATTCATTCAGATCTAGGATGTGTTATTTGAGTGTTCCTTTTATTTTTTTGAGCAGTGTATATTTGTACAGCATCATCCATACACAAGTAAAACCGCTCTGAAGAGAAGAACAAAGGAAAACTTCTAAAGACAAATTACATGAAAAAGACTTTAATAAAGTACATAACAGGGTTAGTTGCAGCAATAGCTTCTTAGGTTACCTTGTCTAAGAGAGAGAGGATTAAACAGGGTTAAACGGAGAGAACGGCTCAAGTGTATCATCTATAGAAGGAGAACATCTAGTTATAGGCAGCAGTAGCTCAGCCAATGACCCCTCCAGGAATTCTTACAGCTGAACAAAACGCCACGCCGGCCTTAACTTGTGGAAAAATGAGGAACATAAAGTTAATGGCAGCAATAACTTTAGATAAGACTTAACTGGAGAGTAGTAGGAGAAAGTAGCAAAATGGGGAAATATAGTAAGTATTTCTTCCAGCAACCTAGAGATAGCTCAGGATAACCTAAGCCACTCTAACCATAAGCTTTATCAAAAAGGAAAGTTTTAAGCCTAGCCTTAAAAGTAGACAGGGTGTCTGCCTCATGGACTAAAACTGGGAGCTGGTTCCACCTGAGAGGAGCCTGAAATATAAGATATCGGCCTCTCATTCTACTTTTAGAAACTCTATGAACCACAAGTAAACCTGCAATCTAGGATCGAAGTTCTCTATTTGGAACATGTGGAGCAATCAAGTCTTTGATAAGGGATTATTAAGTGTTTTATATGTGAGAGGGAGGATTTTAAATTCTATTCTGGATTTAACAGAGCCAATGAAGCAAAACTAAATTAAATAAAACCATAATTTTTATCAAAACTCGCTGCTGCGTTTTTGATAAACTGAAAGCTTTTAATATTCCACATAATAAAGGGTTAAATGACTTATCCATAGCTAATTGTACCTCAACCAAATACTTTTTATAGCAATCAGCTGGTATAATTTTGACTGGCTGTTGGACCACTTTTCTTTGTTAAGCTGAAAGAGTTCATTTAAGTTGGTTGATTTGGTTTTTTTTGTGGGTTTTTTTTGTGGAATGGACCAGGCTTTTGAGCAAGGGTCTATAAATGTTTAGTTGGTTTGAGGTAGGTGCTTGGGTGAGAAACCACTCTAGAAGCTTAATGTTGCTCTGCAATTTCTATTTTAAAACAAGTTTTTATTTGTTTGGGTTCATTACCCTGTTCGAACATCTATTTCTGGCCAAGTTTCAACCTTTTGATCTAACCTTCCTTCCTAAGATGAAAGAAAATTGGTCATGATGTTCAAGATCAGTCCAGGAAACACCAAGGCCCAATACAACGCTGCAACAAAAGTGCCACTGTCTACAGTGAAGCCATTTTAACATCACCATTTGAGAGAGAGCCAACCCGGAAAGCCCTTGCTCCAAATCGAAACAATAAAGCATGAATAAAATGTAGAGCTGTCCTCAAGAACAAGTCCTGTGCTTTCTGGGGGATGGTTGTTTGTCAGAGTTGATGAAGATTGGGCTATTTACCAATATATCAAGAAGTATGGAGGGGGCAAGGTAAGGCTGTCAAACCTAAACGCTTCACAAATTGTCAAGTTTATTTATATAGCGCTTTTCAGCAACAAGGCACTCAAAGCACTTTGAGCATTGGTCTTGGTTCACTGCACAAATGCAACTTAATTATTTTGATAATCGATTAATCAGTCGATTATTTTTTCGATTGCTAAAGGTGCTTAATATGAGATGTTTTACAGAATTTGAACCAGGTGAAGCTAAAGCTATGCCACTTGAGCAGTTCTGGATAGAGCACATTTACCCAATAAAGAAAATGCTTAATCATCTTAAATGCAAAATGTATATATTTTTTTGTAACATTTTGGCCTAATTACTGCGCTGAGTCCATTGTTCTTTGAGCAAATGGTATGTTTTACAGCCTGTATACTCCAGTTAACAATAATTAAATTACTAAATCAGCTGATTATTTTAATAATCGATTAATCAAAATTAATCCGATAAAATATTTCAGCCCTAGTTGCAACATGACAATGATCCCATATACACGTTCAGACTGTTTTTTAATGAATAACGCAGGCTAATGTGTTAAGTTTAAGAGCCTTTTTCCAAAGCCTTGATTTTAACCCCTTTGAAAATTTGTTGACTAACCTTAAAGGTCCATGCTGGGATACCAACAAATTTAAATTAACTCTACAGATTATGCCAAGAAGGGGATGGTCAAACTCTCTCATGACATTCACATTTAACCCAGAGTTACTGGGTGTATGATCTTTATATTTGAGCCTGTGTGTATAATTGTAATCCTTTGTAAATTAGAGAAAATCCACAATAAATTCGAAACTGTTCATCCAGTTTCTGTTTTATAAAATTTGTCTTTTAAGACAGTTTATATAGCATATTGTACTGTCCAAGTTTGTTGGAGCCCACAAAAAAGAAAAGATGAACCCCCCACACACACACACACACACACACCGTGGCTATTTAGCTACAGTGTAAGTTTTAATGGATATTTGCATGAGCCAGTTTTCATATTGCTTTCTAAACCCACATACATCCAAAGGAATAGTGAAATACATGCCTCATTTCTCTGTTAACTACTGTAACATAATGTTTAGAAACTGATATTATACTAAAAACCAGATTTATTAAGGGTAAAATCTAATTCTGCATAGAAGTTATATATATCTTCCGTTAAAATTGTTTCAAGAATTATAAAGTAATTTCTGAAGCTGGTCTAGCTTTAAAACTCATAACTCTTTGGAGCATCAGAAGTGGATTATAGATACCCCCCATTAAATATGGTGATATTACATCATTCATCTGATCTGGGAGCATTTCCACTGTATTTGCTGTCAGTGTGTACCTGTGCTTCTTACAAGGCTGGCAAGTCTGAACAGACTGTAGCTGTGAAGGAAGCTGTAGATTATCAAATTCCTCATGTGTGGACCAGCTGTGGCTGGTTGTACGTTCTCAGTGGTTCGGCACACTGTGAGGTCCCTAAAATTGCCTATGTGGCACCTCAACTACCCTTCATTATTTCTTTGTGGTTCCTTACCTCTGTCCTGGCTTTCATCTTTGCTCTCCCTGTTTAAGAGTCATTGGTAGTCATGGATGCACTTTATTTAAAAAAAAGCTATTGGATTGTTGACTGATGCTGACATTTGTAGCATTTTGTTATTTATAATATTTGTCAATATAATGTTCCTGGTCCGGCAGGTGGGCTGGTAGCCATGGTGAGGGCATGGGTGAGATGGGATGAGTTTGCTATTAGTCACCGGCTTGAGGTGTGATGGGGGCGGGCAGGGAAGGTTTGAAGGGTTAGGTGCACATGCTGGGACCTGCTGGACCATGCAGTCCTAGGTAGTGTGGGGGGTCCCTTGGTCCTGGGCAGCTGGCTGGGAACTGACTGTGATTGGCTGCACCGAGTTCTCCTGGGATGCTCCTGCCAGGGGGTAGCTACCCTGAGGCACTGCTCTCTAATGTCGGCAGGGAACTCCAGGGGGTCCCTAGCCATGCTCTCCTCTGTGGTGATATGGGCGAGGGCAGAACAGAGCCTGGGCCAGTTGGAGAGCTGGTCCCAGGCAGGGGATTCATGAATTTATGCAAGATACACAACAATAGGGTTTTGGTGGACTATAGACCTTGCTGGCATGGTGGGAGTACCTGGCAGTGCTCCCTTGCTTTGCTTGAACCCATCCGGCACCTCAGTTTTAATGCATTTGAGACACATAGAGCTTTGGGGCTGACATGGGGGAGACTCTGCTGTCAGCAAGCAGTGGTGTCTCCAAAACACCACCTCCAACCCCTACAAAATGGTCATCTCAATTCACAGAATAAACAAAATTACAACAAGTGACACACCATACAAAAGTAAGTAAACATCACTGGTCCTCGAGAAAAATAAGCTGACGTCCAGATTGTTACCTGCAGCATCCGATCAGGCCAAACGCTTTACATCACATACAATGCAAGTCGCAGGAATCCTCATAGAGGCTAGGAGTTTTCCAACAGCTCCTCGTGCTGCATTCATGTACAGCTGGGGCTCTAGGTTGTCTAAAAATGAAAAACAAATACAAATTGATTTATACATGTTTTATTCTCAAATTTGAGAGAGTCTTATTCCGAAATGTCCAAACATCAACACTGACCATTTTCAAGTGATGCTATTGTTGTATAATGCATCTAACCAGGCATTGGTTATGCCTATTTACTCTACCTTATTCATTATAGAAAATCCAACCATTCTCCAGCCAGTTCTATACTTTCTACTTTTTAAAGTTTTTGAACATAATAGCAATCCAACTAATTTCAGAAATTGAGATTTTGTTTTCTGCTGCCCGAAGTAAAAAAGAATAGTTTTTATTTTTCTTCATTGAAACGTACCAAAACATACTGAACTGTGAAGTTAAAACCAGGATACATACCAAACCATGATTTTTGTGAACCATTACATCCCTAGTGTTTGGCTATTGTCGCATCTGTGTCGTATTTTTGTACTGTTTTTCAATAACCAGTGCACTAACTGTGTAAATGTCATAGTTTAAGGAAAATTGTGGTGAGATAAAGCTTCTAAGTCCCCCAGTGTCATGCCTATAAGCATGTTTACATTATGTGTGAGAGCTGCATTGAAACTGATGTGGCAAAAGTTTCCACATGTCTTAAAATCTGTAGCAGTCTAGCTTATCTGGTCATCAAATGGTGTATTTTATTGTGTCAAATGCATTGTAAGGTGATGCTGGAGTGTTGTTTTCCAATGCCATTGAAATGAAAGGTCATAGTGTCATGAAGGTATTGGTGAGTTGGAATCTTGGATTCCTAATATGGGAAAAAAACTCGTAATCACTGTTATTCTCTGGCAGAGTTTCCCAGTCAGCTAGGAAACCAGTCCTGACTAATGGCTCATAAGAAGAATGGTCCAAGTTATGAGCAGACTTATTCTTTTTAAAAGTAGCTTGTTTCTCTCCACAGTTGCCCACTGCTTGCTCAGGATAAGAAGGCACAGCAAACTGAAGATTCGATTCAGCCTGCTGATGTTCCACAAGGAATTACACAGGGTATAATACAGGGAATTAATTGGATTGACAATTTATCTGGGTCGAATAGCATTAAGTGTTATTTTTTAAATGAGAATATGGTGTGATGGAATTGACTGATTTACTGTTACTTGATTTAGATTTAATTAAATGTTACTTTTTCAACCAAAAACAGATGCAAGCAATTATTTTTTTCACTTAATTTCAAATAACTTCATAAATAAAAAAAACACTAACAAACGCAGCCTTTTTCCATCTTATTATTTCACGTCTCCCTCTCCTCTCCGAGCCCTCCCACTCACTTCTGTCCCTGCCTTTAATTACCAGGACTGTAAGACACCTCATTGGCCCAGAACTTTGAGCCAATCTTGTTGAGGTAGCCCCTCGACCCCCTCAGTTGGTCCATGTTTGGCTGAGACAATGTTTTCAGTTAAAAATCTTGTCAGTTCTTTCAGCCTGGCCAGTCTGTAAGGAGAGCTGCATCACACGGGTGAAGCAGGAGTCCCTGTTGTAAACAAATCACACAGACATCCGGAGTGTTTTAGGCCCCGTCGACTTCTTCCAATTCCAGACGGACACAGCAGTCAAAATAACCACAGGTAAGAGGTCAAACGTGGTGTAGCCTGTGTTTGCTCCAGGAGTTTTGGGTAATTTCCAAGGTTTCAAACAGAGATGAAAGTTTGTTCCAGTGGAAAATAACATCTGGTTTTGGTATTATGATGACAAAGGAGAGGCTTTAGCTGCAGCAGCACAGGTATTTAAAGGAGCTCATCTCAGCAGCAGTTCCAGGTGAGCAAAAAGCAGAGAGAGGAGTAAAGACTCCTTGTAGTGTTATGTAAGGCTGCTTCTACTGACTTCTCCTAGAAGAAGTAGCTAGATAGGAGAAATATTATTGACTAGAGGCCTAAACATGTCTTTTTACAGCCTAGTTGTTGCAGGAATAAATTAACTTGTACAATCAAGGTTGAACGTGCCTAAAAGCCTAACAGAGTGAAACAGTTAAACCATTCTTTTGAAAGTAAATCTTAGTTTTGTGTGGTTGATGCAGGAGTGGAAGAAGTCCAGTCATGGCTGAACGGAGGAGCTTCTATGGTGTGCTGATCACCACCCTTCTGGTCGTGATGCTGGTGCCCGGTGAGTACACAGCCAGGGATTACATGCATCATCAGTGTGCTGTAATATACAGTTTTAAAAGATAACTACAAGTGCGGAAGCATGTCTCCAAAGCTTCCTAGGATTAAAAGTTTAGTGAACTTGGAGCTCATTGTAAAGCACAATTTAAATGTCAGCCTGCAACTAAGGGTTTGTACGATGACAGCGAACAGCGGAAACAGCCTCAGGAGAGACCAACGCTTTGTTTTAACGGTTTATTTTGTCAGATAGCCCAAAGGTGTTCACTTTTATGCACACGAGAGCACAGAGTTTGCTATCTGGCTTAAAAATCTGTGACATTTCTAATTAAAACAAACTCAAAGACATTTCAAACTCCCATCTCAACCTGTGGATTTATATTTTGCCAGGTGAATTAATGCTGAGAGTATTTCTGCTCCGCAGGAGGGTTAAAATCTTCTCGACTCATCAGTTTCCATCAGCATTAGATAACTTTCTGAGTACTAGGGAAGAATATGAAAACACTAAGCCTGTACACGCTGCAAGATAAGCACATTTTGAATGTCATGTGGTACCAGGGTAAATGAGATTGCACCGATTTGAATGACAAAGCCGCTCTGTGGGACTGATACTCAGGTGAATTAAAAGGTCTCCGTTTGGAGTTAATTATTGATCAGAAATAAAAAGCATCTTTTGGGTTTGACACATTAAAACACCAACTGAATAGATGATAAATTCTTAGATTCATCTGAGCCTTTTGAAAAGGCAGGGGGGCTTTATTTATTATTTTTAATGTATTTTAGAGATTTCACATCAAAGCAGTATAGCTTTTTGAAGCCTAAAGAGAAACTGAATGCATGTAGTCTGGTTGATGTTTAATGAAAACGTGTTAAAGTCCTTTATGAACGCCACCCTCCACATTTAATTGGCAAGATGTGTGTAAAATCTTAAAATATAGATTTTATTGTAGCAGCAGCATACTCTCACACCGAACAAAGTGTTTATGATCTCTAATAGTGAGCTTTGGAGATATTTATCCTCCTTTAACATCTTTCCAAGATGATTTTGGGTCCTTTTTATATGCCTGTTTTTAATTTTTTTTATTAACAATTTTGATTTATGTAATTTAATTCATTCATTTATTTCATTAGTTAATTTGATTACTGTCATTTCATGGGGGCTAAGGCAAACTGTACAGTTTAATTACATTTATTTTGTTAGAATTGTTAGGCATTTTTTTATGTTATTTAATTTAAGTATAACCTTGTCAATGTTTATTTTATTATTGTATCCTCTCCTGCAGCTTAGGAAAACATTGCGGACAATGGAATATTGCCCCTGTTGCCTCATTACCTTCAATGAATTAACTGCATGATTGACCCAATCTTTGTTGCAGCAACAAATAAATAAAATGCTTTATTTATAGTTTTTGTTCTGGATTTATTTGGGGTGCCAATATTTATGTCATGAAAAACTATTATTTCCTGATGTGGGATTTTTTTTCCCCCGTGGAAGAAGTATTCTGAAATTAAAGGTTGGACCTTTTTGAGATTTTTCTGAGATTCAGCTGCTGCAATAAAAGATTGGTTCTGTACGTGTTCTGCTTTCTTGGCTGCATTACACAGATTCTGGACCTGAAAATTACACCCCTGACCATGGTTTGTTTAAAGAAACGGGCCTTTAGATCTTCTAAATAAATTATACCTATAAGTAATAGCTTCAAGTTGTACATCCCAAGGTTCTGTTTGTTGAAGCTCTTGACCTTCACATCGTAGCCGCAGCTCGCAGCTTGTACATCATGCCTCGACTCGACGGCGAGCCTCTGATATTCATAAATCATCGCTAAACATTTCCGCTCCTCTGCCACCTGTTTCCAATTCGCTCTCTGGAACCTGACTGGCATTTTGTTCTTTTTATAATAGTTTTAGACAGTTTAACTGAGGATGAGGGGAGGGGTGGGGGTGGGGGGGGGTTCCTTTCATCATTCCTGGTCCTGTTAAAAAATCAGTACCTGTCAGCATCACCTCCTGGTCTGCCATCTTAAAGCCCAGCTGTTTCCAGATGTGCAAGAAGCTTTTTTCTTTCTTTTTACAAGCTCATAAAAAACAATCCAGCGGATACACAGAGGCTACAACGTCTAACCCACCCACCCCCTGCCTCCACATCACCTCAGGTCACCTTCACTTCTCCTTCCCTTTAATTTAGCTTTCATCTGCACCTTCTGGCTTACTTCATCAAACCTTCTCCTCAGTTCCAAATATATATTGATGTGTCCTGCCACGTCATCCTGAATCTCTGGATCTTTTTAAGCCCCCCGCCCACCCGACTCTGTAAGGGATTAACACCTTTCCCCCGGGGAGATGAAAGGAACCAGGAGCAGAGCTGATTCTGCTGTTCCACTCTGCTGTATGGGGGTCACATGTACACACAGACAAACACACGTCGGTGCACATGCAACTTTTTGGATGCGCAATGGGAGGCTTGATGTTACAGGCGTCCCTGTAAAATCTACAAAGAGCTGCCGATGCAGTGCTTCAGGCAGAGCCAATTACTCCTACTTCATGAATGAAACGAGCCCCCAAGTGTTTCAGGTTTAATGTCATATTATCTTTGCATTAAAGAGAAATTAAAGATTCCTGAAAATGAAAAACAAGCAAAGTTTACCCAACTAACTTCTGGATATGACACATCTGCTCCTCCTTTTTTTCTCTGTTTGCAGCGTTCTTGTCTGCAGGGCCAGTTCTGCAGAAGTCCAAAAGAGATGGTAAATATGTCAGCTTTATCTTCCACTTCTAGCTTTAAAATACAGTCCTTGCCCTTCATTAACTTTTGAACATTTTATCATGTTACACCATAAATTGTATTGTATTTAATTGGAATTTTATGTGATAGACCAACTCGTGTATTCCTATTCAGCTCCTATCGAGTTAGTTTTTGTAGAACTACCTTTCGTTGCAGTGTGTGCATCTAGACACTGAACTTTTTTAAATCAGTTTTCAAGTCTTGCCACAGAATTTAGGTCTGGACATTGACTAGGCCATTTTAACACAGGCTGTATGCTTCAGGTTGTTGTCCTGGTGGAGGCGAACCTCTGCCGCACTCTCAATTTTGCAGCCTAATTGCCCTTTGATTTGCTCCATCCACCTTCCAATCAGCTCTGTAAAGCTTCCCTGCCCCTGCACAGAAAAGGATCCCCAAAGCATGATGCTGCCACCACCGTGTTTCACAGTGGGGACGGTGTGTTCAGGGTGAGATGCAGTTTTGCATGTAGGTCTACTCTGATCAGAGCATCTTCCTCTACATATTTGTTGTGTCCTCTTCATGACATATGGCAATCTGTAAACCAGACTTTCTGTTTGTTTCTTTCAACATTGGTTTTCTTCTTGCCACACTCTTCTATAAAGACCAGATCTGTTGAGAGCATGACTAACAGTTGTCCTGTCAACAGATTTTACTACCTCCAGAGTTATGGTGGGTCACTTGGCTGCTCTGATTCTTGCTCTTCTTGCTCGTTCTGTTAGTTTTGGTTGGAAGGTCATTTCTTGATAGGTTTGCAGTTGTGCCATACTCTTTGTATTGTTAGATGATGGACTGAACAGAGCTCTGTGTGATGTTCAAAGACTGGGATAGTATTTTATAACTTTATTTCTCCACGATGTTCTCGCTGACCTGTCTGCTGTGTCTCCACAGTCTGCGTGATTTATACTGAGATTAGATGGGAGAGTTGTGGCCTAGCAGTTGGAGAGGAGGGCATTTGCGTCCTGGAGAGGCCACAAGTGCCCTGGTTTGAATCCCACAGCCTGCCACTCTGGATCCATGAGCAAGACCCTTAGCCCCTGAATGCTCCCCGGGTGCCGCACAATGGCAGCCCACTGCTCCATAAGGGATGGGTTAAATACAGAGGACAACTTCTCCAGTGTGAGATCAATAAAGTCAAAATTATTATTATTATAATTAAATTACACACAGCTGGACTCGGTTTACTAATTACATGACTCCTAAGAGGAATAAGTCGCACTTGATTTTATTAAGGTGTATCAGAGTAAATACAGGCTAAATATAAATGCATACCAAATGTTCGATGACATAAAATCCCAGTAAAAACAACAAAGTTTGTGGTTGTAACGTGACGAAAAGGTTAAAAAAATGGTTTAAAGGGGAACTGATAATAGTACAAGGCACTGTAGATGAACATAAGCGTCTTGTTAGGTACTTTAAATATACAAGAGCTTCTGAGTGGTGACTTCCTGTCTGTGTCCTGTGCTCAGTGGGGGAGAGTATCCAGGAAAAGGCAGAAGCTGCAGCTTTACACAGGAGGCTGATCCGTAACCGCAGGAATATCAGCTGGTACAAACAGCACTCTGACTTCTGGGCCTGGTACAAGTACTTCACAGACAATGGCAACCAGGAGGCAGTGAGTCTGCACCAACACTCACACACAAATGATTCTGTTATTGGTATCATGGTTGGGATTAAGGTTTACAAAGGTTTTAAAACCTTATGGTTTCAAAACTGCTAAAAACTCCAACATACTGTTTCTACTTTTTAAATTCATTTTAAAGCATGAGCCAGAGAAAGTTTTAGAGTGATTGAAGTTTTCTTTCGACGTTTGAAGCATAGAGACCTATAAATCTAACAGTTTTTGGAGTAACCAGAGAGAATCAAAGCATTGGGAGAACATTCAAACCCCATGCAGAGAGACGCCAGGCCAGAATTCGAAACCAGGACTTTCTTGCTGCAAGGCAACAGTTGTCCCAACTATACGATGGAGTGTTAGGACCAGGCTAAGAGAATTTATTCTTTTTTTTTTTAATTACGAGAATAAAGTTGGAACTTTTATGAAAACTCTTACAAAAAAGAACAGTCTTCCATGTATTAAAGTGAGGAATGTTGAGCATCTTGTGAAGTTATACTTTAGTGTCGGTTTCACAAGTAAGGACATTCTTAATTTTTTAGCATCAAATTCTTTCCAGTGTTTGGACTTTGAAAGGATTGTGCCTGTTTCGAAAAAAGGACCACACGGATTTGGAAGAAATAGCTTGTTTTGTGGAAAAGGAGCTGTCATTACTTTATTCTCATAATGCTATGATCTTTTTCACATACTATTAGCCTAGGACTTTATTCTTTCAGCTTTCAGTGTGTTTCTGGCCTTTTAGGACTTGTGGTTTTCTGTTTAATCACACATAAAGGAAGAGTGCGTACAACCAAACTCTAATTTACTCCCATTGTTCTTCAGCTCTGAGATTTTCCTCTGAAACTGCCAGGAAAGGGTCTCATCTTTCTTGCATGTAAAACTGTAGACTCATACAGTTTTACATGTGTTCCCGCCAGAAGCTTCTGCAACACACAGAGTTGAACGGTGTTACTGTGGAGTACTAATCACAACCTCCTACTTAGAGATGTCTGAGTGTCGTGTTCTTACATTTCTCTGCAAGTTCTTCAATTTTATCTTAATCCATTCAATCCAAGCTCCAAACTCAAAATTTAAATAATTTTTAGCCAGTATGACTGTGACATATATTTCTATTTCTCCTGGAATTATCCAGTTTGTTTTTTTCCATTGCATCTCTTCCACATACAATAGGTCCTTGCAACAATTCTCCACTAATAAAACCTAGATTTAGGATCTTTTTGTCTAACTTTTCTGCTGTATTTGACGCTAGTGGAGGCAGCTAACCACTAACCCCCATCCTCCACCCCTAGGTTCAGGAAATGGACAAGATCTACCTGGCCTATCTGCAGAACAAGAACCGTGCTGAGGCGCGCCGGTCCTACAAGGCCTACTTGCGCCACTTGGGGGAGATTTACAAGTCCTGCGCCGATTCTGACGATCCCAGCTGTGTGGCATCTTATACAACCAGGCCCAAATCCAAACCAGAGCCCCCTAAACCAGCACCCATAAAGACATGTGACCCAACAAAGGATGCTCACTGCTTGTATATGGCTTTAGTCCAGGGCAAGAGCCCCTACCTGCCCCTGGTGGTCCCAGTTGCCCCTGCAGCACCAGTCAAGGCCCCCGCTCCTTTGTATGTTCGTGCTGCTGCTCAAGCGAAGGACCCAGCCTTAGGACATTATTACTATGCTCCATCTGCAGTGCCTTTCCTCACCAAGGTTAGATATTCTGTTTTAATCATGTGAGCACATTAAAGTAGAAATTGTCTGGTAACTGAAATCGGCTGAGTTTCAGCTTGATTGGCCCGACAGTCAAATATCACATTTCTTTCAGTATATGAAAATCTGTTCAGATTAAAGTTTTTGGGATCCTTGGTCATTAAAAAAAGAATTAGGACAGTTTCTTTCTCGTTAAACTTATGTCTGAGTGTCTATTTCTCCTTTTTCAGGAGCAGAAAGCTGAGCTGCTGCGTATCTGCTCTGCTGATGATGTGGAGTGTCTGCAGTACCACCTCAGAGCTTCCTATGGGTATCGTACCTCTGCTGGACCCCTCCAGTCGTACGGCCATCTGGGCTGTGACCCCAAGAAAGATCCTGCCTGCAAACCTAAACTAGTTCAAAAGGCCCCTTCAGGACTCTACATTCAGTACCCCAACTGTGATCCTCTCAGGGACCCCTACTGTGCCTATGCTGCCTCTCTTGTGGTATGTTTTTAAAATATATTTCTAATTCATTATATTGTATCTGCTCTTTCACTTTTCGCCAATGTTCTCAATGTAACAACTTAGTCTTATATGCCCCTCCAGGCTCCGCGGGCCCCCAACCCCCCAGCACCCGCTGGTCCTGGATCCTGCAACCCTCTTTTTGAAGATAACTGCAACCCTCTGACTGCCACCAGATTCTCCTCTCCCCCAGAGGAGTACAGAAGTAATGAAAGAGATGAAGCAGCTGCTATTCGTGCAGCTCCTCCTCCTGCTGAGCAGAATGACCCATATGCCATGTATAGGGATGCTTATGCTTATGCTAATGCTAACAGAGTTACTGATCCATACGCCATGTACCGCCAGCATCCAACCTCAGCCGCTCCTCAGTCTACTGACCCATACAGCATTCTTCGTCAATTCATGTCCCAAGCTCAGGATAATGACCCGTACGCCCCACGCATTTCTGCTCCTGAATCTAACCCTAATGATCCTTTCTCTGCTGTCCGGGATGCCATGAATCGTCAGCGCTCTCTCTCACCCAGGCAGCAGTACCCGTTTTCCAATCCCAGTTATGAGGAGCCACCTCAGGAGGAGCATCACCCTCTGGGACCTCCAGGTAAAACCAAAGAGGGCTATGATTGCTACATTGGTTACGATCGTGAATGCTTCCCAGTAAGGCCCAGCCAACCTCGCTCCGGAGCTTCTCATCGTACTCCCTTCCCCGCCGAGGCCTACCAACCCTACCAGAGCACAGATAGTGCCCGCAGCGGTGTCCTGGAGCCAGCCAACCCTCACTGCGACCCAGAGTATGACCCTGACTGCCGCCTGCGTCGGTTCCAGCCACAGCAACCCCAACCCGAACATCACACCGAGGAGGAGCATGGTCGGGACACAGGAGAATCAGAGCAGCATGGACAAGACCAGCAAGAGGCTGAGCCCTACCAAAGCGGTCAGGAGGAGCCTTATATGGCCTACCCGCCTCCCTCGCAGGGCATGCCCAGCCTCCAGGACATCCTCAGGAGCTACGGAGACCGCTTTCCCGAGCAGGATGACCACAGAGCTTACGCAGACGACTACCGCAAAAAGTAAAGGTGCGCATGCAAACAGAAAGACATAAAACACAAAGTCCAATGCGTTCATGTAGCTCAGACCTTGAACGCCTTATGCAGCAAGCAACCTGCTCTGACTGGTCCAGAAATGTGACATAGGTCAAGTCTGTAGAGGTAATGAGCAAGAACATGCACATAACGTCCAGATATAACCTCCGACTGAAGGAGCACGCTCAGAAACATTGCTGAAAATCGGTGGCTTTGTATGACTTTAGATGCTTCAAACCTATTCAGTTCCTTTGTTTTCTGCCTTCAACCTCATTCTCACACTAATAATTCTTTCAAACTTTGCTTCTGAATCTACGCTTTAAACATTTTAAAGTTTTATCTGTTGCTGTCAGTGATGGATTTTGTAAAGATTTTTTTTCTTCATTTTGAATGTTCCAATAAAAAACCCTCTAGAAGCTCTTGGTGCATTTTATTTAGAGGAACTCTTTGCAGCGACTGCACAGATATCACATAAACAACATATTTTTAATTAGATCCATTCTGCCTGCTTAATTATCACTTCTTGATAATGCAGACTTTTTATTTGATGGGTTCATTTTAAAACTCCTATGCACCATTCAGACACAAGGTAATTCAGAGTGCTTCACAGGAAAATAAAGGAGCAGAGGTAAAGATAATTACATTAAAAACAAGAAATGCATTAAAACAGCAGCAGAAGGATTTAGGCATTAGGTGGACAAAATAAAGTGTGAGTCAAAAGAAAATAATTAGACAAGACATGAAAATGAGCTAATAAAATAATCTCAGGAAAGCTGCAGTGAATACTAATGTTTTTAGTCCTGATTCACTGGAGTCAACAGTTAAAAATCTCACGTTTTGACGTTGGTATGCATCGGGTCCTACACCATTCAGTGTTTTAAAAACCCTTAGTAATTTTACAGGTCTTGGTCAGAACTCTGGCAGCTGACAGATTGATTTTATACAGAGACCCGTATAGACACAATTACAATAAAAAATGCAAAAATTTTCATCTAGGTCCAAAAAGCAGCTAGAGTCCATGCTTACTCTGAGGTTTTAGACTTAATGAGTCTACGTGTGTCTTAATCTTGCATTTTTGAGCCCATAAACAATTATTTCTGCTATTTCTGCAATGATTTAGAAGACTAGGAAAGACTCTGGTAATTTAGTGACACAAATATGAAGTTTTATGTCATCAGCAAAAGCATATAAGAAATGTTGTAGTTCTTAATAATCCGAGCAAAGGGAAGCACATTGGTGATGAATAAAAAGTGGCATGAGAACAAAGCCTTGAGGAATCCACCTGTGATTTGTTGTTCACTGAGATTCATAACTACCAAATGAAACAAAGTAGTACAATCTATCAACAAGGATCTTTGATCAACTGTGTCTAACACTTGCACTAAGATTCAGGAAAATAGTGATTGATGTACTGCTGTTAAATCATGGTGTTAAATAGTTTTTTTAATGAAAAGAGAGAAAATGTGTTGCCTTTTCAATGATTGTTGTCAATAATGCCAGGTTAGATGCAGGCTTGTCACTGAGGCCTCGAAGTTATGTTTCTTTAGCAGAGGTTTGATCACTGCGGTTTTCAGAATGACCTGAGACCTTTCCCATTTCTGTTTAGGATTAAAATTATTCTTTATCAAGAATCAATGTTAGATATGATTACTAGTGTAATTGACGTCCTATGTGCATAACTCAATCACACTTTGCTACTGTTGTGTACAAATTTTTAAAACTCCGTTAGAGATAATAATACACCCTTTCGTCAAACTTTTTGACAGGTGACCTTTGACCTTTAAGCGGGGGGTCATGGGTTTAATGGGGTGATGGGGAGGTCATGGCGGTCAACGGGGGTGGGTGTGACCGAGGGACGCGATAACCGTGCATGTTGATTGGATGTCGTCATGAGTGGCGAGACTTTAAATTGAAGGCCAAATTGAATAATAATACAGGGGTTGTGATTTAAGGTGTAACGGGGAAAAGTCCTTAGATGAGCCAATGCAAAAAAAAAACACAGGGGGTGTGTATGATATGAATAAAAACAGATAAAAAAAATGGTATTATCAGAAACTGTATGGAATCAACAGTAATTAAAATTAAAAAAAATGTTTTCAGGAGTTAATACATCTAAAAAAAAAATATAAAAATACATGCAGCCTTTATAACTTTAAGGTATGCTGAACTTAAATGCTGGCCTGTCACATGAAATTCCCTAATAAAGTGAACTGTGTAAAACTGACAGAATTGTAAGTTCATTTTTTGCTTTAACAGCCAGGACACTATTTGCCCCCTTAATATAATAAGGCAAAGTTTAAATCAGTTCATAATAGAAAGACCAAAAAAGAGCAATAAAAGATAATGATTCGCTAACCCCAATAGAATGAGCAGACCGCTCCGCTTCAGCATAAGACATCATTAAAAAAAGAACACAGTCCCTCCTCTGCTAAAATGTTTGAGTAAGAAGACAATCTGCTCCATTGCCGTCTAGACCGGTGTGTGCTGTCGTGTGTGTGATGTGTCGTGTGTGTGTGTTTGTGTGTGTGTGGTGAGGATGTGAGGAGTGAGTTGTGTGTGTGTATTGATTTGAGCTCTGGCTAACCCCTGTCCAAAGGTGCCAAGGCAGATGTTCATGAAAAGGTTGGGGCATTGGCTAAAATTGCCTATGTCAAAAGTGTACTCCCAAGCAGTGTCAGAGGTCACTGGGGTTCTCTCACCATTATCACATGCTTTTCCGATATCTAGGGGTTAGTAAGTGTGTGTGCTTGTGTGTGTGGGTTATGATTTGAGCCGCTGGCTACCCGTCCACAAGGTTGTCAAGGCAGATGTTCATGAACAGGGGTGGGGGGCCATTGCCTATGTCATAAAGTGGCCCTGCAGGCAATGTCAAAAGGTCACTGGTGTCTCACCATTATACACATGCTTTTTCGCACAAGTAAGGTGATGGTTATATACCCTTAAAAGTACAAAATCCTTTCCATATGTAGTGGGGGTAATTGGATCTCTTTTCAGCATTTCGGTGTGCGCCAATATAAAAAGCGTCTACTTTCAGAACTCAAAATAACCAGGATAGGAGAGACATCAGTGGCTTTCAACAAGCTCTGCAGAGTCCAACTCAGGCCTAAAAAAGGTTCAGAATCGTGTTACACTGAACAAATACTTGTAGAACTCTAGGTTGTAAAGAACTTGTTGCATTGAAAATACCAGTACAGAAAAAAACAACAAAACATTGTCGATACATATATTCAGGAAACGCAAATTTTCTGGAGTTCTTCTTCAACCTGCCTTCTAACGATTCACAGAAGTACAATACCGTCTCTTACAAGTAAGTAATCATCTTTAAGAAATCATTAATTGCATGTGAGTGTTCTCTAATATTGTTATTTATTTTTAATAATACACTATATATAGATTAATTATATACTATATATAATAATATAATATATATATAATATAATGCTTAAGTTAATTCTATATATATATGTATATTATATATATGGTATATGTATATAATAACGATCTAAATATCAATATATATATATAGATATCAGATTATATATAATATCATCATAAATATATGCTTCCTTTTTTTTACTAGGCCCCGCTGATGAATTGATGATTTATATCTTGACACAGAGCGAATACGGTAATTTAATGTTAAATGCAACAACACTTTTATAGTTAACGAATAAAAAAATCAGCTAACATTGAAAAAAAAAAAATCTTCTCATAGATTTGATGACAGACGTAAAAACCGACAGAACACGTTGGGAGGGTCACAGGCCTGAATCGTGCTTCTCCCAGACAGTCGAAGTTGAGAAAAGGGGGGACAGAGCTAGTACTAAAAAAAAAAACAAGATCCAAAATTACATCTGGACTTTCTTCTATCAAAGAAGAGAGAGAGTCTGATGCATTAAAAATACGCCCCCGCCAAAATTATCGTCATTTTCCTTGAAAGCACACCTGATAATAAAAAACTGTGCCCAAAACTGCTTTAATCCGGGAGAGAAAGTAAGTTCCAAAAAAACTATTTGTTTTTTGCGGTTTGGAATGTGAAATATTAGAGAATTGTTTTAAAGCCACAGGATAAAAACTGTTTACAGATTTTAAACGGAGAAACCTGAAAAGCAGAAAAGAAAACCACCTTTTGATCAAGCCAAAAAAACAAACAAAAAACTAAATAAAAAAAGGGAAAACTTGGAATAAGCAAAATGCAGGACCATCAAGCTGTTGAACGGGAAGGTAAAGGGGGGGAATATAAAATAACAAATAACCAATCTATATATATATAATATTTCAAGATTTTTTGTTTTTAAGCAAAAAGCATTTAGGTTCCAATAAAAATGTATTTATATTATAAAATTTGTTTAACAGAATTTTCACCAAAAGAGGCGGCCTTGAAGCCGCCCCTCCAGAAGGATACTTTTTTCAAAGAAATCAAAGGGACGGTGTTTCCAAGGAAACGGCATCAGTCCACGGCAAAAACCAAAAGGAAAGCGAAATCTGGAGCTATTTTTTCGCACAGAACAAAAAACCGCCCTCCAGTTAAGTTAAAAAAAAAACGCTCATTTTTCAAAAATTCGTTTATAAAAGGCCTGCAAGTATTAAAATTTTATTTGGGAATCAACTCCTCCTTAAAAAAAAAAACTCGCTTATTTTTAAAAAAAAAAAACTATTAAAACTATGGTTTAATTTTATGAAAACGCTGTGGATTGCGCGAAGGCCGAAGGTATAAAAACTTTATTTTATTTTGTTTTTCACAGAATATCTTAACCCCCAGCGAAAAAAGGCTGCGGGGGCCTTCTCTTGGCTTTGCATAACCAGAGCAAAACCCTTTAAAACGGATTAAATTGGAAACAGTTACGTTTAATTCTTACTTACTTAGATTAATTCGAATTCCTTTTTGTTTATTTTCCAACTTTTAATGTGTTTATGTCAATATATATAAAATTTTTTTTGTTCCATTCTCTTTACAGAGGTAAAAAACGTTGATGATAAAGAAGGTTCGGGTCGGGAACTGCACAGCAGCGCAGAAAGAAGGCCATCGGCCAAAGCTGCACGGGACCGTCGACAAAATAAAAGTTCATCCTTGGGAGCCTTTTGAACGCATGTCAGGTTCTGATACAGAAGCAGGTTCGGTGACATCCAAAGGTGATTTAAAAAAAAAAACTGAACTGATCACTGTGGGTTTTTTTTTTTTTTTTTTTTTGTTTTTTTTTTTCTTATTGCTCATATAAATGGATAAAAACGAAAATCAGACTTGCCCTGATGAAAATAAGGGATTAGTAAGCTGAGCTAATGAAATCCCAATAGCCTGCACATGTTTTAGACGAGGAGGAGGAGGAGGACGGAGGGAGGGAGGAGGGGGAGATGAGGGCAGGAATTGAAGCATCTCTTGTTAAACAAAACCCACGGTGACGTTTTAAGCTTACTAGAAAAAAAAAAAACATAATCTTGCTGATTTTAAAATAGACCGGGGGGCCTCCACACTGACAAAAAATTAAAGCCTTTTAACTACAAACCAAGCTCTTGAGAATTTTAAAATAGACCAATCGTCTTCCACCTGGCAGTCATCAAAAAAAACCGGGTCAGATATTTAGGAAAAAAACCCCTTTTTTCAAAAAATCATCCACAGTGCGGGGCACAAGCATGGGGGTAATGTCAATCAGGAGGTAGCGGTTTTCAGCTTCGGAATCAGATTGAAAGGTGATCCTCCAGCCGGTTTGTTGGAACGGAAAAACGTTTTTAATAACCATTGAAAAATAAAGGAGGGGGACCTTTTTAGGGAAATTTTCCACCCCCTTTGTCCTAGGTAAAAAAAACAACGTTCCAGATCTTGCAGCATTCTATACAAAAATCATGCGTGTTGTCATTGAATTAGGCCGACGTTGAAAGATCATTAAACCAGTTTAACCGGGGGAACGATTTGTACAGCTGGAATTAAGGTGGGTGTAAAATCTTTCAATCGTGGGACACGTCACATTACCTGTTAACCGATGATGGTAAATAGATGCCTGCCTGCTTTTCGAGGAAATTTTTTTGGAACGACTTTAGTACAATCAAAAATTGCTGATGCTGCCTGTAGACAATAACTTTGGGGAATTTCGTTCTTACAGGTAGTAAATTGATTTCCAGGAAGGGGGTTTCAAAAACGTAAAGGCCAAAAAAAAAAACGGAAAAACATCCCCTTTTGCCAATTTTTTGGAAAAAAAAACTGTTTAAATTAAGAAAATGCGTCCACCTGTATGGTTGTAGGTCTAAATTACCGGTAAAATTTCAAAGTTATGCTTTGCCATCTGCCTCGCACACATCTCTGGGGACCCTGAGCTTACTGATAGGGTCAGGTTTTGGGGGAGCTGAGGGGGAGGACAAACTGGCAGCATCAGGCAGGGTTTCCAAATGAGACAAACAGCTATTAACTTCTTTAAGTGATTATTGGTAAAAATTTGGAAAAAAAAAAAAAAAAAAAAACATTCAAAAGAGGAAAAAAAAAAATTGTTAAGGTTTTCACAGAACCACAAGGCTCTACAGCTCCATGTGTAAAAAATTGGAAAAACTGGTCCCTGATCGTTTCAAAAAACCCTCTCTTTTTATTTTGCTGTTATTTTAAGGTCACTACTATGGGAATAAAAAATCTCCAAAAAGTGTTTATAGGTCCAGGCAACATGTCTGTGCATATTGTTACAAAAGCGGTTAATGAAAAAAACTCCCCCCAAACAACAACCCCCACCTTGTTGAAGGATATTTGTCCAGTGTGTCATACATATCAATGTGCGGCCAAGGAAAAAAAAAAATTAACGACAAAAACCCTGTCGTCTGTTGCAGGATTGTAAACAGAAATACTGATTTTTTCGCAAATTCTTTATTGTCTCGCTAGGGGGGGGACACCAAGTGAAAAAAAAACAACCCCCTCGCAACAGATTTCTTAAATTTCTGGAAAGGGGGGGGGCCTAGAGTGACTGTGGAGTTTGGTAAAAAAAAAAAAAAATTGTGCAAGGGCGTGCAAAAAAAGGAATATCGGTTTTATTACGGATCAGTTAATAAGGGTAAAAACCATACGTTGTGTTTCATGTAAAAAAGCAGTATTTGCGGTGAGGAAAATATTTTTTCCCGGCTTAGGCGACGTTACATAGCGATCAACACCCAGTGGTTAACATTTTCCAGAACCATTTTTTTTGCAATACCATTAAAATCAGTTAGGCGGATGATACAAAACTGATTTTTTATGGGATTTTTGTAATTTGCCTTCATCAATGAGCGCCGGTGTTGCACATCACCCTTCTGGTCTGTTTGCCAAAAAAAACGTGAAGGTGATGAATGCCCACGGGCTGAGGGTTAAGGACGTGCCCCCAAAAAAAAAAAATTTGTTTCTTTTCCACTTTCAGAAGGGGCCGTGAGGTTACCAGAGGGTTTTGCTTAATAGCCCCATAATGCTCGCGGTTATGACCAGCTACCTTATTCTCATAAAGCTATGCCGTCGGTTAGTATAAGGGGACTCAATCTTCATCCATTTGTAAGGAAAGGTAAAAGTTTCTCTGGTTGAAACCGGACCCCTTGATTACAGGTTAAAATTAACATAATAGCTTGTCCTTTTCTTTGTTAGAAGCTGGGAGTTTGGGCCATGCCGAAAGCGTTAGGTTTTTTTACCGATCAAAAGCAAGTGTTTTTTTTCCCCCAGCTCTTCTCTCTGAAAAAAAAAAAAACAGCGCCTTCCAGTACGTGGGTTCATATTCCTGACTCCATTCCTGCCTACGCAGGTGGGGAACGGCATGGAGTCTTTTTTTTCAAGAAAACAAAAAAAAAAACAGGCCTTTTTAAAAATAAACAAGCTGGTTACCAGAGAAAGCCGAGGCAAAGGGGTCTTTTGGTACTTAAGGAAAAAAAGGGAAAAAGCTATTTCGTTAATTGTCAAAATTGGGAAGTTGGAAATTCCTTTTCGCAAGGGCTGCTTAAAAACATTTAAGGAAGGGACGAGGTTTTTAAAGGAAGGACCAAGTGGTGGATCCGTTTATAAAGAATCACGATAGCATCAGGCTTGCATGAAGGTTTTTTTAAACCCAATTTCCTTCCTCCTAAAGAAACCTTCGGGCAAAATCCCAAACCAACCTAGGGGGACTAATTAAAACAAAAACGTAGCCAGCAAAAAAGTTTTCTTCAGCCGGCGGTCTATACCAATGGGGGCCTCGGGTGATTGGGCATTTACAGCAGAACAAAAAAAAATAGAACATCCAAACATGCGTTACGTGAAAGTGGAAAAAACAAAAAAAAAAAAAAAACAAAAAAATTTGGCCCCGATTTATGTGGGATGATTTGCAGAATTTTGATTAAACGGGGTGTCAAAAGCGGCGTTTGAAAGTTACGGGCTGTTTTTTTCCCCAGGGATTGGTTAAAGTTTTTTGTGTTATTTCAACCTCAGGGGGGAAAAAAAGTGGGTTCTTATTGAGAGGGGGGGTTAGCGGGTTTGAAAAAACAGGGGTTTTAACGCAAAGGCCATGGTGAAGAGAACGCAAAAGGTTTGCTCCAAAAAAAACTGTTTATGCGCCTCAGGGGACTCGAAAAAGTTAATCTGGGGGAAAGCAATAAGTGGGGGGACTGAATTGAAAAAAAAAAAAAAACCCAACCCGAGGTGAATCTAAGGGCCTTTATTGAGAAAGTTAACGGGCAACCCCGAACTTGTTAACCCACCTCCGAGTATGCTCTGTATGGTGGACGCCAACTGCGCCAATGAGGGGGGGGGGGAAATGAAGGTACAAGCGGGGGCGGGTGAAAAGTGCAGTATGTTGGGAATTACAACATCCATCTGTAATCCCCTTATGTAAAATGCGCCGTAACTGAGTTACCCCCCCTCGGTCACCCCACCCATTCATTTACAAAAAGAATTTTGATGACCCCTTGCAAAAACATGCTAACTCTGGGGCATGATCAGAGCGGTGGTTTGTTTACCCAAAAAACACGATGCCTTTTTTTCCCTGTTTTGCACTTACAGGGACCTTTTCCAGTGAGGTAAAAAAAAAAAAAAAAACTTTTGTTCACTTCTCTTTTTGACCCGCGGCCACATGCGGCTGGAAAATAATCAAAAAAAAAACAGGGGGCCCTCCGTGTCATAGTTTGATGAGGGTAACAGAAAAGCCTCTGGGGAAAGGTGTGTTGGGGTGAGTGGTAGGGGTTTTTTTGTAAAGCGTGGCATTGTGGTTAAAAATCGCCCTTGCTAAAAATCCAACAGGAGTGTGGCATTTGAAAAAAAAAAAAAAAGAGCAAAGTGAACACAAAATCTTTTTCAAAGAGGGTATAATTAAACACTTTTTCTTCAAAAAACAAAAAAACAGAGCCGTTAGGATACCCGGTCTGGGAAGCGGTGGGGATAAGGAAAGAGCAAAAAGCAAAAAAGTTATGTAGAGGAAGGGACTACAAAAAACCTCCCATCCAGGGGTATTCCAATTAGGAACCCTGATAAAAAAACTTCGAGTTAAAACCCAAGCCAAAAAGGGGCAGGGTTGGCAAAAAAAAAAACTGTGTTTAAAAACAAAAAAAAAACAGGCTTTCTGGGGGAAAATTTCTTGGCCACAAAACAGAAAAAGTTTGATCTGGTTCTCAGGGGACCCACAGTTAAGTCCACTAAACCTGATGTGGGGGGGGGAATTTTTTTTTCACAACTTCATGTGGTTTTTTTTCTCGAGTAAATACAGGGGTTTTAACTTACTTTCCATTTCTCAACCCCGGGAAATGCTGTGTTAGTTGCAGTGGGAAACACTACAGCACGCCGGGGGACTAATACTGTCTCCCAAATAAAGACAAAACAATTTGTGTTATCGTTGCCAGCATTTTCACTTACGGGCGCTTTTATGCACGTTTAAAAAAAAAAACTTTAAGCAGCATGGAGGGCAATTTGGCAGCGGGGGGACAGCACTGGATTTTTAATATGGACACGGGGAACAGTTTTGTGATTTTAATGTGACAAAAAAATGGTGTTGAAAAAAAAACTTTTCCTTTGGGAAAGGCTTTGGCGAAATTAATTCTAGGAATTTAACGGAGAGTTAGAAATTGGGGGATTCTATTTTAGAGTTTGGCATCGGGGGGGACTAGGGTCCCCCAAAGAGTTATGCGCAATATCAAAACCCAAAACAAAAAAAACATAAAAAAAACAGGGTAGTGATGCCGGTTCTTTCAAAGGGGCAATCACTAGACGCATGGGGGGAAATGCAGTGAAGAGGGTCCAAATTTTGGGGGACAGCATCCAAAGGGGGGTTGAGAGGTATTTAGGCGGGGTCCAGAAGGAAAAGGTCATTTGGGAAAAAATTCCCCCCCACAGGGCAAGGGGGGGAACCAATCAGGAGGATAGAAGGGAGTATCAGCTTGACAAAAAAAAAAAAACGCCAAACAACAATTTCGTGGGGAAAAAAAAGGTGTTTTGGTTGGGTCTAATTGGATAAAGAAGCGTCTTTTTTCTGAAACGGGGACCAAAAAACCTTTTTTTTTTTTTTTCTGCCTTTGGGTTATTAGAGCATAAGAAAGAAGAGGAAGGAAAATAAAATAATAAAAAAAAACTAAAAATCTTAAAAAATAAAAAAAAAAAAAAAACTAAAAAAACAAAAAGGATTCTAACGGGAGGATTTGAATTTTGATTTCCTAGACATTTTTAGAAACGCTTTTCATGTTTTGAATGTAAGGAAACCAGGCCGCTGTTGCGAAAAAAAAATTTTCTTTGAAAAAAAGGGTATTTGAAAAAAAAAAAATTTGTGTTAGGTGGTTCATGTCATGGATGTTCGTTCCTGAAAAAAAAATATTTGTATGGGAATTACACTTCTTTTTTTTTTCAAACCCCATGTATGCTGGAATACAAAAGATGGAATAAACAAAATATTACTTTGTGAAAGGATTGCCCGTTCTTTTGAAGATGTGAAAAAACCTGAAGTTTCCCTCCAGATCAGGGGGAACTCATTGATCATTTTTAGGGGACGGAGTTAATTGCCCCAAGACTCCAGGATTGGAATGAAAAACGTGATGAAAGAGGTTCCTTTTACCAACAAAAGGTTTCGTTGCCACCATTCGTAATGATGAGGGGTATGATGGGTTGAACTAGAATGTTTTCATCAGGAAATAAAAAAATTCAGTTCGCCACCCATTTATTTGAAAACAAAAACTGCGAAATTATAATTTTGGGTGTTGTTTTTAAGAAAAACCCGAGAAGATAAAAAAACTGTGCAGCTGAAGATTAACGGGGCCCCGGGGCCCCAAAAAGGTTTTTCCATCTCAAAAGGTCTCTTCTGGAAAGGGCGTTTTGGAAAAAGAAGGGGAAAGAGACGCTTTAATGGGGATAATTAAACCAATCGATTTAACACCCAACTGCCCAAGAACATTTCAGACTGGGATGAAACGGGGAAACTTCCCTCCACATTGGGCCACGCTGGTGTACGTTGCCCAAAAAAAAAAAAAAAAAAAAACAAAGTAAAGTTCAAATCAAATGTCCTGCGCGGTTAGTAAAAAAAAAAAGCAGAAAATAATACCCATTTATTCAGAGGCTATGATACCAAAAAGCTTACTTCTCAAGAAAAAAAAAAAAACGTAAAAAAGATATTCTCGGCCACCCCCACTTGGGCTCCACCCGAATTTTTCTTTCAGGGCCTCTGTGTGAAGATTGCTCTGAATTATTTTTAAAAAAAAAGGTAAAACATTAAAAACCTTTTTCACCCTCTTCAAAAAACACGAAAAAAAATGAAGAAAGCAGGTAGAAAACTCATCAGGACTGTTGGTGATAAAAAGAAAAAAAAAAAAAAAACGCATATTAAAAACGTAACAAAAACAGCGCGCTTCTCAAAAAAAAGTTAAGGAGCGTGGTTTTATTCTTTCCCATGTCTTAAAAAAAGGGCAAACTTGCCTGCCCTTGATCGGGTGAATCTAGTGGGAGGGGTTAAAATCAGAAGAAGGGGATTAAAATGTCTCTTCAGAAAAAACATCGGGGCAGAAGATGTTTTTTCTTCCCATGTCCCCTAATCAATTTTTCCAAAAGGTTTTGGGGACCCCAGTTCAGGGGAACACGTCCACATCAGACCAGGACGGCGGCAGGAGAAAATTTGGATGCAGACATGGAGAGAAATTAAATTAAAAAAAAAACGTCCCGGTTTGTCTCTTTGTGAAAAAAAATCAAGGACAAAATATGGATGCGTTGTTTTGCAGGGAGGGTTTACCTGACCCCTATTAATTTGGCAAAGGTGTGGAAAGAAGGGGAAAAAAAACCCAGCGGGTTAGTTTGACCAATGCACCTGTGTGGGGAATCATCAAGCGAGGTTCTTGAAAGCAGAGGGCGGTCCCAAGGGGGGAAAAAAAAAAATAAAACAAAAGGGGGGGCCGGGGGGCAGGACGGGAGGCCCCCGCTTGTCAGAATCAGGTTGTTATGGGATTGGTGAAAAAAAGCCTTTACCGCAGGGGCATAAAACGTAAAAAAAAAAAAAGCTCGAGTAACCATTTTTTGAATAAAAAAAAAAATTTATTTCTGAAAAAAGAAAGTGAGAGTTGGACTTCGCGAAGGTTGAAATTTGTTAATTAATAAAGGGAAAAGTTTGTGAAAAAGGGCTTTCCCCACATGATTGACTTGTTGAAAAAAAAAATATAAAAAATCTCATGCTTCCATTTAACAAAAAAAACAATATGGGAGGAAAAACCCCTACCCCCCGAGGATGCGTCAGGACTTTCTACATACCTTGTCAGAGTAAAAACCATTTTCCATATTCTTCAGTCAAATAAACCCACTTATTGGCTCGGGGATGGGAAATAAATAGGACGGCGTTCAAAAAAAAAAAAACAAAAACAAGAGGGAGGAGGGGGGCCATTTCTATGAAACAAGCTGAAAAAAAACAACCCTCCCATTGTTAAAGCGCACAGAAGGGGAAAAAAAAAACAAAGGAAGAAGGGATGGGGCAAGATAAAAACACTCTTGTCTCCCCCCAGTTGGGTCGAGATCCGAGCCAGGGGGAAGGGGGGGGGGGGGGACCCAAAAAAATTGCGCCTGGAATTCGAAGCAAAAAAAAAGTATAGTTCGTAAAAAGGATTTTTGACACAAACTTCCCGAAGGAATTAACCCAATTTTCACCATAAAAAAAAAAAAAAAAAAAAAACAAAAAAACTGTCTATAAGGAAAAAGAAAAAAAAAAAATTGAAAAAAAAAAACCATTGGAAAACCCCATTCTGTTATTCAATAAACAATCTTTAATTGAGTTTATATTTTTTCAAGTCTAGCCTGTTCTCTAAACTTCAACACCACAGATTTACAAAATTTAAAATCATAAGAAAAACAAAAAAAAAAAAAAACGAAAAACACAATGAAAAAAAAAAGGGGGGACCAATTAAAAACATTCATAACACAATCCCAGGAAACAAACCATTTTTCAAAGGAAAAAAAACAAAAACAAAAAAAAAACATGTTTCCGTGAAGTATAAAAAAAATTTTGTAGACCCCTTTATTAATGACCCCCAAAAAATTTTCTGATTAATTTTTTCAAACAAGAAAAAATTAGGACACCCATTAAAAAATCATTTCTTTAACAACAATCTCCGGGTGGGAAATTTTGACAACCCCACTTGGCTTGCAAGTGGATTAAAAATCCGGCACGTCCCATTTTGGGGGACCATTAAGGATGGGGGAAAAAAAAAAATGCAAATGGTGGGGACTGCCCCACACAAGGTGGGGACAGGGGGGAGTTTGGGCTTTGAAAAGCTGGTGGATTATTATGATACAAATCTTTTTTTGAGGGGATCTGGTTCTTCTAAAAATGTTACGGATTTAACTTGACGGGTAGGGGGAAATCGGAAAATCTGTGGAGGAAATCCATAATAGAGTCAAAAAAAAGGCTGGGCTTGGAAACCCTTTCTCATCCCAAAAAAGTCCAGAGTTAAAAAAACCAGTGCTCTACAGGCGCCCGGCCTGGTTCTGAATATGGGCCATGTGTATTTCACTATTAAGAAGGGGCGGAGCCCCTGGGAAATGTGTCCAGGAAAGGCCGGCGGCAGCTGATCGAAGCGCCCCATACGGACGTGGGATAACCCAAAACTCCCAGCCCATGGATGATGAAGGGCAGGGTTTCTAATTTCCATGATTAAATTCATGTCTGATAGGTAATTTTAATAAAATCGACCAGCCACACGGCCTCTTTGAACAAATCTTCTAAAAAAATTTAGCAAGTCCATTAAAAAAAAAAAACCAACGCGTAGATGATCCAGCGCGGGGTTGTATTTAGGCAGCGGTTTTTTCTGAAACGGGCATTTCCATTTCTTAAAAAATTCCCGTGCTGGGATAAAAACTGGAGGGAAGAGGGGGGGGGGCAATTCTGCGTCACTCTCCCCCCCGCGGTCTAAGATATTAAATGTTGAAATAGGAGGGGAGTATCCTTGATTAAAATTCCTGGACGGTGTTATGCTAAACGGGGGAAAGATTTCTTTTTAAGGATGTCGTCCTTGTTTAAAGCACGTAAAAACAACGTTGTGGATTTAAACTTCTTTCTCACTGAAATTGCCTGCGTTAAAATGGGCGGAGCCGTAGCAGGGGGGGATATTGTTACCCATTCCTTACCAACCCCAAGGGCTAAAAAATATTCCATATTCAAAAAAAATGGATAAAGTCCAAAAACGGAATTGGAGATCCGTTTTCTGTAAAAAAGGGCATTATGAATTCACAGTAAAAAACGGCCAATCAACCAAACAATTAACTTGGGAAACGAACGCCTAAGAAAAGATTCTCTTTTGGTTGGCGCACACCCTTGGGAAATTTTCAGGGATGGGGGAAATATGTTTTTAACAAATTTTTTCAGTTGAAAGTGGGGAATGCGAGAGGCCAATTGGCTTTTCTAAACGTGCGGGGGCAGGAGTTCCCCAAAATCGGAAACGGCGGGAGGATGAACTTTTTCTTTAAACTTTTTTTGAGATGAAAAAAAAAAAAGGGGTAGCGGCTTCCTAATAATTCCTGAAGTTTGAAAAAGTGGGAAATCTTCTTGCTGGCCATGAGAACCAAAAAAAAACAAAAAAAGGGCATCGGTAGCTCTCGTAAGTTTAAATTTTGAGTCAAAAAACAGGAGGTTTAAAAAGAAGGTATCTTCGCAGGAAAAAAAAATATGTCTGTCCATGCAAGGGGGGAGCTAGGAGATGCTACTCCCCTTGGGGGGGGAAAATTTTGCGTAAAAGCTGCTTCTGCCCTGTCAGGACTTGGTTAGCGACCGTTTAGTTTTCAACGATAGAGGTTTTTAAGAGCCACCGGCTGGTCTTTTATTAAAAAAGGGGGACCAGGGAAAGGCTAAAAAAAAAACCTGGTTTTTAAAAGAAAAAATTCCTCAGAAAAAAGTTTTTTAAACAATGTCTCAAATCATGGCCCTTAATACGATGCGTGGGCGCTGCGAAATTGTTGAAAAAATCAAAATCGAGCCCCCCGAGGGAATTGTGGGGGGGAACAAACTTCACACTGATTTGGGAAAAGATGGTGTTTTTTAAAGGGTAGTGAATTGGAGCCCTACAGGTGGCATCATCCGGAAGGGGGTTTGTTTCAATTCCTTCGTTAGTAATTTTTTCAACTCTTGAGGATGCAAACAGCGTGGGTCATTGAGTTCCCAGGTATTTTCTCCGTCTCCCGGGAATGAAAAAAAAACTCGAATTCGGGGGGGCCTCCATTTTCAGTGATTTGCTGACAAAGGGGGCGGAATTCTCGGGTGTTAAATTTTTATATTCGAATCGGGATAGCTGCGTTCATCGGGGCTGAAAAATAAAAGTCCAGAGCCTCTGCAGTGTGCACTTCTGGATGATTTGTTATGTAAAAGAGCCCCATATTTTAAAAATAATAATCAAAAACTTGCTGAAGGGACTTCCTTACTCTTCGTTTTGTTCCCAGATATCCGGGTACTGAAATCTTTCCTTTTTTCGTGCTTTGCGTTTTAAACCGCCCTGCTAAAAATAAACGGGAATTCACCAGGGTGCAGTACTTGTCTGGGTCCTTTTGGATAATAAAAACCATAAAAAAAATTTCTGAAAACCTCTTGACCCTTGTGTGTTGTAGGAAAAAACCCTCATTTTTTACTCCCACGGGGGCTTCTACCTATGAAACGTCCGAAAGCGATATTTGATTTTTTTGCCGCTGTTTTCAGGATGGGGGTTTTTGGCAATAAGGCAAAATCTGTTTTTTTTAACCAGAGGGGGATAAAGGCAAAGCGAAAATAAATTTCTTGAAAAAAATAAATGAATCTTTTCCAATTTTACGCAATCCATAACAATTACCGGAAGCGCTCCGTAAAAAAAAACCCTCGTAAGGAATTTACCGCTGATTGGGGACTTACAAAATTAAAATTTACAACAAAACACCGATTCGGATCACGTCCTCAGGGGGGGGGACTTAGCTGTTCTGCCATGTTCTTCCTCTTGTTGCTGGTGCCCCACAGTGTTGAAAGGATTCCAGGGGGGAATTATGGAATTTTGATGCACCAGTCGGCTTTAGTGTTTATAAATATGGTTCTGGGGCAACACATAGTTATACAAAAATAAAAAAAAAAAATTTATCTCAAGTCGTTACGGTTTGTGATTAAATCACAGTTCGGAAAGTGTAAAGTCTACGATGGTATTTTCCATAAGGACGGAAAAAATTCAAACCAGGAACGTTTTTGGTTTCCGATTCAAAGTTTTATCTATATGGAATTTATTTTTTTTTTAAATGTATGTTCTTTTATGAAAAAAAACTGGAAAAGAGGTCAGTGGGCGGGTTAAAAATGGGGGGACAGGAGTAAACCATAATCACGAAAGTCGCCTTGTACTGATGGCGTCCGTAGTAAAGTTTTTTTTTTCCCAAAAAAAAAAAGTTGTCGCCAACTATTTGCGGGCTGGGGAACGACGTCGCTGTAAAAAAAACAGTATTAGAGGCTAGAAAAAAAAAACGCGCCCTTTATAATTTCAGCTGCGAAAAAAGGCAGCCCAAGTGTTGGTTGCCAGTTTACCCTGGGCAAAATCCATTCCCCCGGCTTTCACATAATCCTTATACGCCTAAGGGGAGTGTCGAAGGGAAGCGTTAAATTTTTGCCATACTGGGGGACCGCCTTGCCATGAACAATGGAAAAACTCTTTTGGGAAAAAAAACTTTGCTGAATTTTTCAAAACGGGGATAATCGCGGTTTAATTTTTATACATGGAATAAAAAAACAAATTTCTATTTTCTTGTCTCGGGGGAGCGTTGGGCAAAAGCAAATGCCCGTCAAGTGGTGGGGCCTCCTCTAAATTCTTTTGGCATATAGTGATATCCGCAAATTCACCTGCATTCTCCATTCAAAAGTAGGTCAGAAATATACGGGCTTAAAAAAATTTATGACATGTATGGAGGGTATGAAAAAATCCCTCCTTGCTATGGCCAACCAGTCATTGAGGTCTTCTAAAGTTCAAAATATGTTTGAAAGCTAAATTTATAGGAAAAAAAAAACTTGAACTTTGGTAATGAATTTTTTTAACACAACACTTTTTTCTTGCTAGCGGTTAGAGGGAAAAGGGGTAACGTAGGAAGGCCATCATTTCCTTCTTACCTGGACGGTTCAATGGTTGTGTTCAAAAAAACTGTGAGGTGTTAGTTGCACAGGACCCTTTTTTATAATGTTCGAAGGTTCATTCAAAAAACCTTCGATCAAAACTGTTGGGAAAATTCTTCAGGGCCAGTTTTTTTCCAAGCTTTACAAAAAAAAAAAATCAACACAAACATTGTTTGACACCCCTTGGGAATGTTGCGTCGTTTTTAAAATTTTTTTTCACTTGATACAATTTTCTTGTCGTTAACAATGGCTTACTTTTTGAAGTTTCTTTCAGTTGTAAAAAAAGAAACCCCTGGATAGCTTCCCCGTTCCCAAGGCCTTTGGGAGTTGTATACAGGAAGGGAAGAATCGGGGTATCAGCTATGTACACTTGCTTTAAAAAACCCACTTACAATCCCGTTAAAAAAAAAAAAACTCTAGTACAATAATTTACTTTCGCAGAGTCAAAAAAAACTTCCACGGGATTCTTGGAGGATATCTGACAAGAAATTCCCCCCCTTGTTAAAAAAAACGGTTGGTTTCCCACGGAAGGGTATCCGTGCAATTAAATTCTTTTGGAACTTGGGGGGACCATCATACAAGGGATTTCTTTGAAGACACTTGAAAAGGCAATTTTCTGAGGGGTCAACTTTTCAAAGGACTCATTTTAATGCTGGTGTGGTAGGTGTGGTTAGTAACTTTGAACTAAGGTTTGCAGGGAGGATCAAAACGTATCGCCCGGGTGTGGTTAGCTGTAAAAAATCAATCTCCACAATTCCTTGGTTTTTTAATGTGCGGTTAAATCTCTCGGGACCAAAGGGGGAAGCCTTTGCTTCCAACTCGCTGTCCGAAATGTTTTCAATTTTTTACCGTGTGTCCTCCATTTTAAAAAAACCTAAAAATTTCTTCCGTTAAAAAATTCTTACCGGAGGGAGTTGAAGGTTTTTGGGAATCTGACTTTTTCTTTAAAAAAACTGATCAAAAAGGGTCCTTTACCCACCTCAGGATGTTTTCCCTTTCTCAAAAAAACGTAGTACAGACGCCCTTGTTTTGCGGAAAAAAAAAAGAATGTCAAATGGGGGGACGGTTAATAAAAATAATTATAGCCAGCATTTTCATGCGCCCAGAGGCCTTGCAGTCACCAGGAGGCATCCAAAGCCTGGAAAAAAAAAAAAAAAAAAAAAAAAAAACTGTTTCAATGGGGGGGTCTTGGGTGACCAAAAAAAAAACCTCTGTTGCTTGGAAATTTTTATCTGCGGGGTTTATGTCAGAGGGAAATATAGGTATCTTCTCCTGGATAAAAAAAAAAAAATTCTGTAAACCTTTTTCAAACCGGCAAAAAACCGTTCTTTCCCGTTTCAATCTTTTGCATTAACCCTCCATCCAAACCTAATCTATAACCCCCAAAAAAATAAAATTCCCGGAAAATTTGAAAGGTGTTGCTTAATAGTTTTAATTTCTTTCCCATCAAAAACCCGTCTTCCTTGCCCAATCTCTGCTCCATGCTCCACTTCTGATTTGATTACTTGTTAAATAATGAGAAAAAAAAACAAAAAAAAAAAAAAACACAACCGGAGGGGTTAGCATTTAATTCCTTTTTTTTTGTATTTTATTAGTAAAGGGAAAAAAACAAAAACAAACAATTCAGGGAAATAACAGGAATAAAATTCAAAAAAACAGGTGCAATGCTTGTTGTAAAAAAACAACAAAAAAAAAAAACCACCTTTTTTGGGAAAGGTAATATTGTTTCCAACCTTTTAATGTATTTAATTAAATAAAAAAAAAAAGACAGGAAAAAATTCAAGATAATGCAGATTAATTCAAAACACTTACAAAGCTTTTTTAAAAAAAAAAAACACTTTGGGGTAAGGGTAAATCTGTTCCACTTTAATTGTCTTTAATAATAAAAAAAAGGAAGATAAAAAAAATCAGATAATTGCAGATTAAAATTTTCCAAAAAAACTTCACAAGCTTTTTAAAAAACAAACAACTTTTTTGGGGTAACAGGTTAAAATTTATGTTTCCCCCCCACTGTGGGGAAAAGGTTATTATGGTTCCCACTTTAAATTCGAAATTTTAAATAATAAAAAAAAGGGAAGAAAAAAAAATTTAGATAAAATGCAGATTAATTAAAAACTACTGGAAACTAAAAAAAAAAGATTACAAAAACAAAAACAAAGTCATCAAAAACACGGTGAGATTCAGTTTGTTCAGTCCGAGGCAACTTTTGAAAAAAGAGAGTTCTAAGTTGTTGAGGTTCTTTAATCCCTTCGGTGAAAGCGATCGTAAACACCTCAAGCTAATTTTCTGCACCTTTGTTTTGGATTGGGGCCTTTGTTTTACGATTTTCAGTCATATTAAAAAAAAAAAAAACCGGTCTCAGGGGGTCAATCGTTTTTCACTCGAAAGTTTATCTGCTTTTGTATGCGTCTGGAAAAAGTATCAGAAGATCTGAATAGCAGGAAAATTGGGGGAGTTTTGGGGGCTATGAAAGTCGTCCGGGCACGGATGCGGTTAAAAGTTGACTTGGTAATTAAACATCTGCCCCCAAAATAACTCAAGGCATTTGTGGCTGGACGCGGCTCGGGTTGGGTTTCTTATGCCACCCGTCCCGGCAGTGGGTTTCGCGGAACATAGTGTCAAAAAAAATAGGTTATGTTGAAATAAGAAGTTATGCTGTAGTTGCCGCATTTCCTCCAAGACCCACCTTCTTGTTTTCCAGGCTTGGATTTTTACTCGCGGTCTACAGACCTCTGGCCATTGAATAAGCAGCGGGATTGGTGGGGAGTAGAGGTTGGAGGTGGAAAAAAGGGCGGTGATTACATTTTTCATGTTTGTAATTTTCCCTGCTAAGGTGATGGCAGGGGGAACTGAAAAAAAGTGGGTCTCAGAGAACGGATGGGAAACGCTGTGGTGGGGATGGTGAGAAGGGAAAGAGCGGTCCGGGGAAAAAGCCGGGATTGATACGGTCCAAATGTTGAAAAGTTTCATCTGCTCAGGAGAGTAGTGAAAATTCTCTTCGCTCCGGTGGTGTAGAAGGGTTTCCATGCTTGATGTTTGGTCAATCATTCTCAGGGATTCGTGTTTCTTTTCAGTAGTCCTAGTGGAGGCATTTGCTTGTTAATTCTCCAAAAAGTAATATCTCATATAGGAAAGGGGGCGGGCGTTCCTCAGAAGAGGGTCTGTTTTTAGGACGTAAAAACAGGGAAAAAACGTTCAGGCCGTTTTGTTTTTCACCGGGGACATTGGACCAACCGATCCAACTGCTGAGGTTGGTGGAAAAGTGGGGAAAAGGGACGGTTTCCAATTTCAAACCCATTTCTTCTTGGGGGCCCAAGGGCTTTCAAAAATGGACAGAAGCCAGCATTGTCTTGAAAGATTGTGCCAAACAGTCATGAATTGGAACGCCTCCAGCAACAAAAACAGATTCTGGAGGGGGGGTTCAACCGGGTTGTTCTTGCGTTCGACTTGCCCGAAAGAGGGGGGTGGGGGACCAGGGCACGACCAATTTTTCCTGTGATTTTTTTTGAAACCCCACACTGCGCTAAAGAGAGGTTCTTCTGTTCAGCTATTTTCAAAACAATTCGTGATGGGCCATATTGAAAAAAAAAAACATTTTCTCGCCCGTTTTGGCAGGGTTGAAAGGGAGGGACAGTTCATTTTCTTATTCATCCTCCCTGTTCTGCAAATTGGGGGGGGGGCGGGGACCTGTTTCAGGGGCTATCCATTAAAGGGTGCGGGAAATGTGCAAAAGGGGCCTAAACACAAGCCAGTCAATTGTGGGTGAGAGACACAGGAGCCAAGATCATAAAATAAAACCTCGTCTGAATTCCAATTGATACAGGCCACAAGGGATGTATCTTCCTATTTTATTACATGAAAAAAAAAAAAAAAAATACCCCAGGGCTACCCTTCAGGCCATAATGGCCTAAAAAGAAACCACTTTTCCTGCAGAGTTCAATCCAAAAAAAAAAAACCGGCGGTCTTTGTAACATTGCAAAAGGGTATAGTATGTTGATTTTCTTTAGGGCATTTTTAATTTTCAAAAAACGGATGAATCGCTGCGAGACGGTCACTGGGTTCGCCCACAGATGATCGACCTCTGTGGGCGAAAAAAAAAAAAAAAAAACCGAGAATTTCTTTGTTTTCAAAAAAGGTCGGTTTTTTGGAGTTGAAGTTGGATCCTCAATCATCGGATAGGAAGCATGTTATGAACGGGAATTCAGATAGGTGGGTCTTCAGATGAGGAAAAGTAGATGATCAGTTGTTTGTTTTCCAATTTTAATTCATCATCTTGGAAAAGGCATGCGGTTTTCTCCCTCTTGGCTTGACGAATTAACTTCTCTTAACTCTAACCCAATTGCGAAAAAGGATGTTCTTTTTTCCAAAACGAAGCTGCCATGTAAAAAAAGTTGGCAAAGCAGGTTTATGCCTGTATTTAAAGCAAACTCTAAAACACATTGGTCTCATTGGGTTATTCAAGGTTTAACGAACCTTACAAACACACCCCTGTATTATTATTGGCTCATCTAAGGACTTCCCCGTTACACCCTTAAACACACCCCTGTATTATTATTGGCTCATTTAAAGTCTTGCCACTCATGACGACATCCAATCAACATGCACGGTTACGCCCCCTCGGTCACACCCCCGTTGACCCCATGACCTCCCCATCCCCCATAAACCCATGACCCCCCTTAAAGGTCAAAGGTCACCTGTCAAAAATGTTTGACGAAAGGTTGTCTTATTATCTCTTCCATTCATATCAATACTGGCAACACATAAGATATCGCTGCAAGAATGTTTGTCATGGTGACTCTTGTTTGCCATCAAAGCGATGTTTAAATAAGAAACTGACTGTGATCCTGTTTGAACAGCAAATGAAAGGAATGAGGATGTTCATCACAGTAAGCATAAATCCGTTTAACTATCAAATCCTTTGAATGTTTAGGACTCTCTGTTAGTCCTCCGCCAAATTAATAAGCAGCTTAAATTATGTCAGATGAATCTAACAAAAGTTAAATTACGTTTTAAAATGCTGAGTCAGCAAAAAGTTAGACTAAATCAAAATTGAAAACTACTGATGCACAACAATGATAAACTGCCTAAAGTTTATCATGTAGCTAAAATCATTAGATTAATCATTAGATTAAAATACCCCACATTCTTTAAAGCAATGGCTCATGGAAGTTTTAAACTCTGACTTTTCTAACTTCTACTAGCAGCTAGCGGTGCTGCACCACTAATGCTAGCTTGCCTATAAACAGAAAAAAAGATTCATTTTTATCAAGTGATTTTGTCACTTGCTTTTAAGTGCAACAACTAACAAAATTTATGAACTTTGTAAAAAAAAAAAAAGAAGGAAATTCTTTGCTACTGTTAGCACAACAATTCTGTTAAAGGGGACTTGTCATGCAAAATCCACTTTTTTAACCCTAAAAGGATTTTTTTTTGTGTACTTGGAGTCTGTAGGAGGGCAGAAAGGTTGAAAGGTTTAGTCTTTCCAGATGCTGTGTAGATATCTTTATTTTCTGTTTGAGTCATATTTTTCAATCCATTCAGTTTTCTCTATTCATTATTACATCTTTGAACTGTTACATCACAGTAATTGCTGCAGAACAGCTAAACAAGGTCATGGGGTTCTGGCTGATCTGCCATTTTGATTCCTCGCTGTGATTTTGTAGTCCAAGCTCAAATACACCACAGCTGCAAGTGGTGCAAGGCTAAATGTTTGGTTGTTTGGTGTATTAACCCACACAACTCATTACACCGTCCTCTAGCATCAGAACCGCTTCGAAGTGCCTTGCCTTCAAGGACGAGTATGAGCAACCTCCGCCAGTATTAAAAAAGATTTGACGAAAGACAAAACAAACATTATTTTGGACATGAATTTATTGTGTTATGATGTCCTGGGCATTGTTTTGATAGCAGTAGCATCGTGGCCTCTACTTATTTTAGTTCTGTGTGTTGCTTTTAGCTCCTTAAGGACATAACTGTACTGTGTGTTTTGAATATTATTTTTACATAAACAGTTTTGCATGTTTTTGCCATTTTTGTCTTGTTTCTGCGCTGCTAGATAATTGTATCTCTGTTATCAAACTACAAAAATGGCTGAACGGATTAAAGTTGATCGCTCTTCGACCTGGAGGCATTTAAAGAGACGGCACCATAACGGGTTGCTCTCAGACCACCTCAGAACAAGGAGTAGAGACCAAAGCACTGCAGTTCCACGTTACATAAACCACAACTACATGATTTAAGGATGGAAAGGAAGGATTTAAAAGCATGACATGTTACCTTTAAGTTAAATTGTCCAGCATTTCATCACTGAGTTTCTCTACCCTAAATAATACACTGAGAGATGTGGATGAATAAAGGAAGTAAATCCTGGCACCTTCCGATTTAGGCTGATAACTCTTAGCTGACTTGGCCTTTAAAAACATATAATTAAACATTTGTTTAAATTCATTTGACATAATTCAAGCTGCTTAAATCAATTTTAATTTGGTGGAGGACTAATAGAGAGTCCTAAATACTCAATGGATTTGACAGTTAAACCGATTAAAGCTTACTTTGATAAACATCGTCATTCCTTTCATTTGCTGTTAAAGCAGGATCAGAGTCAGTTTCTTATTTATTACAGTGCTTATTCAATGCAAATCCATTCGGAAGAATAAATTAACTAAATTAGGAAGCAGCAAGTGAATTCAGGAAAAATTACACTGCTCTGAAGAACTATTAAAAAGACCAGAAATAGGACCATCATCTTGGTGCACTGAGGGGGAAATGCCAAGTTGAGATAAAAGCAAATCTGACAATCAATAACATCAAAGATAATACAGTTGGGAATATTTCAAAAGTTCTTTAAGATTTTGTGAGCAGAACTGAGGTACATCAAACACTACAGGAAATTAATTAAAAATAGTCTATGTCCAGAATATTGAGGAACAAGGCTAGAAAATTGGGATGAAGGCAGCTTCTATTTTATATGGGACATTTAACTAATGCTAAACATAACAGTTAACCTTTAAAGTCTACTGTACGTTTGTTATTACCGATTCATTTTGCTAACGAAAATATAGCTACGATGACCAAGTATCTTTACCAGTAAAACACAACTGTTTGTATTCAGTTTCTTATATTCTGACATCATCAGGTGGGAACAGTAAGATTTTTAGAACAAATGCTGCTCACAAACACTGCTGGTGAATTAATTAGTTTGGTTAAGTAATAAAACTGAAAGCACATCAATGCAGGAAGTGGGGGCTTCTAGGTGCTGCAAATCAGTTCAACAGTGACTTTACATTTAAATAAATAAAGCAACAACAAATAACACCATACGTTTCATTAAAAAAATACTAATATTGCTTTCAGAGTACTGATAAAAATAGAAGATAATCCATCAGAAACTAAAGCTTTGCATTTTTTGGTTTTACATACGTTAGTGCTAGCTAGCAGCCTTACAAAGTAAGGAAAGCAGCAGTTAAATTTAGTAATTGTTCGAAACATTATCATTGATAACAAATTAAAGAATAACACCCGGATAAAAAAGAACACAAGATATCATTAAGTGGGTGGTGGACCAATATATAGACAAGGGCGATGGAGCCACAGAGTGAGTTAAGTTGTCTTTAATACGATTTACAGGCTGATGCAGGACTAGGAACACAGGTTACAGACATGGAGAAGATAAAAAAAAACAGGATGAACCAGTGGTGAGCAATGAAAACCAGAGGGTATAAATATAGAGGGAGGGTGGAGAATGGACCAACGAACAAGGGGGGCTAATCAGGAGAAATATGGAGCAGCTGATGACAGGAAGTATGCAGTCAACTGAAGGAGTGAGGCTAATTAACATGGAAGAGCAGGGACTTGGAGGGAGTCTAACAGAACTCTAAATGTACAGGAATACAAGAAATATGTAAACAATGGGAGTAACTAAAGAACATAAACAGGGTGGAAACAGATCTACGACATTCAAACCAAAACGCCAAACACAGGAATCCAAGAAAATAATTTTTACACAAGAATGAATTATGAATCTAAACTAACATGAAAAACAGCAACTAAACAGAAAAGTTGCAGAGAAACAGGCAAGAAACTGTAAACACAAACATCTAAAACAGGAGGATAATGACACAAGAATGAACTCAGAAGTATACACAGGAATTAATTAAAATGGCAACACTAAGAAAATATAAACAAGAGGGAAATGAATATAAGGGAGACGTGAAAGAAACTCAACACTTAAGGAGCATAACATTTAGTTTATTTTACTTTTTCTTGGTTTAGTTTATATTGGCTTAATTTAGAACCGCATAGCTTAGGTTGTCTTGTCTCATCTAAGTATTATTTATTTTCTCTACTTGATGCAAAAAAACTTTTTCTGTTGATTACAGCAACACCAATTCATACAGTAATGTGTAGTATGTTTCAAATTACCAGGATATTCAGCTGTTAAATATATTTAGTCTTTTTTGCTACAAAGCAAAAATATCTGGCTTTACAGAAGAGGTGATTCCATATTTTTTGCCCAGGGTTCTTCTTTAATTCATTTGAGTTCCAAATAAACCATCCAAAATTTCACATATTTGTCTTAATCGTGTTTCAAATACTGAGGCTTACAGAGACTGAATCCCTTCAGAGTAAACTTACAACATGGAGAACAGGGATCAGCCTTAGTGCATATTTTCCCTCTATATTATGAGGAAATAAATTATGCATATCAGAGCAACACAGAACAGTCCTGGAGGCTTTGTCTGCATGGTCTGCTCGGTGTTCACACTCATTAACTTAGCATTTCTAGCTGTCGCTCCAGCATTTGCTCGGTTTTTCGTACAGAGAACAGAATGTGGGAAAAAAGCGTCAAATTTCAACACAATGATCAGACTTTAATGTAAATCGGGTTATAAGATGGGTTCAACTAATAAAACAGGAGACTGAAGACAAATTAAACAGCAAACCTGGGGTTAAGCTTTTAATCTTTTCTAAGCAAAAAGAGGAGTTTGTAATGCAAGTTTTCAGTGTTTAATTTTAGATGACACCATGACTTTTTCCAAGAGAAAGAAGGTCCTCAACTATTGAAAAGGAGGCATTGGCTAATACATTGAGATATTATCTCATCGGAAAGGAGTTTGTACTTGAGACTGATCATCGTGCTTTAGAATGGATCCACAATATGAAAGACACTAACATAATAACAGGATGGACTTATCTCTCCTGCCACTTTGTTTTCACGTCCAGTATAGAGCAGGACACAAGGATGTCATAGCTGACTTCCTGTCCCATGACTCAGAGGAGAAACGGTCTTAAGGGGAGGGGAGTGTGACAAAGTGGGTGAGAACACCATTTGGCCAGAGAGTTTAGGATATTATTTTCACAACATTCTTGTTTGTTTTGATTTAGCCACCTCATCCTGTAGTCTGCAAATAATTACTATCCCAGATCTGTTTATGTTTTGCATCTTTACAGATTTCTATGACATCTTGGTTTAAAGCTGCACAGTGGCGCAGTTGGTAGCACTGTTGCCTTGCAGCAAGAAGGTCCTGGGTTCTGGGGTCTTTCTGCATGGAATTTGCATGTTCTCCCTGTGCATGCGTGGTTTCTCACTGGTTAATCTGGCTTCCTCCCACAGTCCAAACACATGACTGTTAGGTTAATTGGTTTCTCTAAATTGCCCTTGAATGTGTGTGCATGGTTGTTTGTCCTGTATGTCTCTGTGTTGCCCTGCGATGGACTGATGACCTGTCCAGGGTGTACCCCACCTCCCACCCATAGACTGCTGGAGATAGGCACCAAGATATACCACGGTATATCTTCTATAGAAGACATAGAAGATGAATGAATAATCTTAAACTAATTCTAAAACGTTTTGTTAAGTCCACCTTGGATTTATTTAGAGCAGTTAATTTGTGCATTTTATTTGGGGTTACTTACCTGACTTAGATGTGTTCCAGGAGCAAATGGGGAAAATGCTGCCTCACTTTCTATATTTATAGCTTCCTGTAGAAAGCTGATTTCACAGGAAGGGACCAAGTGAAGAGGGGGAAGAGAAGATGTTGAATTTAGCTACAGTTAAAGTTAGGCTTTTTGTTTGCCTTAGCTTTGGATATCTTATTGTTCTGTGATGAAATGGCTTAACTAAAAAGTTCTCACTAGCATAAAGTAGCATCAATAAGTAAATGATTGTGATGTTTAGTTATACCTGGTATTTGAAATATTCCGTTAGAGACCATTTTTTTGACTTTCCTGAGACTATTTAAGCAGAAGAATTTAGCTGTTCAGGAGGAGAGGACCAGGCCAGTGTAGCTGAGTGCACTTGACATTAATTTTGATTGACTTAAGTTCAGTTCAGTTAATTTGTGCATTGTTAAATTTTCAGTCAACAATTCTTTGGGATATTTGTAAATATTTCTTTGGTCACAATATTTTGTAAATTAACCTCCTGCTACGCTGGACATCTGCAAACCCCAATGTGATTTTAAAGCAAGTTACACTTTAGCCTAAGAATCTCCATAATAGAAATACCTGGTCCCATATGCAGAAAAGTTATTGCAGACATTTGTTACTTATACCCAGACTACGTTTATCACAATTTTCCAAAAGTTCAGTAAAAATCCATTTAGCTGAGAGAGTTCCTTTGAAAATAATAGGAAGAATCTTGTTTTAAATGTATCTTCTTACACAGGTCTAAAAGGCCAAACTTTCTCTTTTCTTTAAGAACTCACAGTTTTGGGTGAGCACATTACTCTCTGACAGCAGGTTTACTTTTCAATGATGTCTGAAAGTTCATTAGTAACCAGAAATTTCAGTTATGAGGCTCATCTCCAACCTCCTGCCAGTTTTCAGGCACTTTTTCTGTTTTCAAGACAAACCTTAAAACCCTCCTGCTTGTTATCATAGGGCTGCTTGAAACCAGACATGGCTTTAGTTATGCTGCAATAGCACTAGACTGCTGGAGCACTGGATTGTCACGGTGTGACATTTTGGTTTTTGTTTTAGGGTCTCTTGTGGTTTATTTTGTCTTGATGTTTTTATTTTGGTTTTTGTATTCAGTCTTATTAGGTTCACCTGCTCCCTCGGTCTCCCTGCGTCCATGTCACACCTGTTCCCTGTTTCTTTGATTGTCTACCCTTTGTTTCCCTCTCATGTCTCTCTGTATATTAGTTGGTCTGTGCTCTTTGTTCCCGGCTGGTTCCTCTGTTCATTCACACACTGTTCTGCCATGTTCACTACCCTGATTAGTTCTATGTGTGCTACTTCCTTCAGATCGCTGATTAAAGATGAAGATTCCTTTAATTATGCGGCTACCTGGCTCTTGTCTGCGCATTGGTCCACTAAAGCCGCAGAACCTGACATGGATACTGGTCCATGTACTTTTGCGTTCATTCTTTATTCTATTTTTGGAAGTGAAATCAAACTCTGGAAAGAATGTCAGTCTGGTTTTCTGATTTGTATAAATTATAGAAAAAACAGAAATGGCTTTATTTTGCTTTAAAATATCCATGTATGGTTCGTTCTTTGGTTTTTTCGCTTCATAATACGAGAAAAAACGAATAATGAGCTGTTTTTTAAGCTTTTTTGTTTTAAAATTAAATTAGAAAAAAGAAAATTCCAAAAATAAAGAAGGATGTTGTTTTCTATTTTTAACAAGTTTTCTATGTTTTTAGGTTACTATTTAGGGCATTTTGGCAGAGCCAGATTCAAGCAATGGCTGCACTCAAACCCAAAACTGATTACAGAACTTGTGCGAAATTCAGCACAAGCACAGATGTTACACCACTGGGGCTACATGGATATGGTGTTTCCACAGAGTTTCTTAGGTTCAGGTATGAGTCCTGTTAGGTTAGTGTTAGTGGACAGCAGACTGGTGAGGTGAATCTCCTGAGACAAGCGCACAGCCCATGTGTAGCAACTGTGCCTCCTGGAGTCAATCTACAGATAGAAGGGGGACAGATTATTTCAGGGAACAGAATTTTCCCAGGTTCTGTAATCATTGCATGTTCGAGTGCAGCCATTGCCACCTACCTTATAGGAATGTGCATGCGCACACCGATTATATGTCACAGGTCACTTACCTGAAAGCCCTCTCATCGAGACGTCCTTCCTGTGGAAGTTTCATTTGATTTAAGTCTTATTTAATTTATATTATGTCCTATTTTCCTTAGGTTTTATATTCTTGTTTTCGGTTTACATAACAGTGAGCTTGTAGCATGTAAATGACTTTAGTTTGCTTTTAAATATCGTTTTATGAGAAAACCCAAAAATTACTCCCACGTAAACTATAATCACGTATATATCCCCCTTTTTCTCTGGTCTTTTCCACCATCGTTCGTTTAAAAGGGGGAAATCGTTTTTAAAATCTTTTTTTTCACACTTAAATCATTCAGTTGTGGTCTATAGTTGTGGAACTGCAATGCTTTGCTTTGAATCAAGTTATTGTAGACTCCTTTAAAAAAGTCTGAGGCAAACTTGTTTTGGTGCTATCTCTATAAATGCTGTTAAGTCAAGTCAAGTCAAGTTTATTTATATAGCGCTTTTCAGGAACAAGGCACTCAAAGCGCTGTACATGAGGAAAAACATTTACAATGATCCCAAAAATAAAATTGACATTAAAAATCCTTGGGATTTTTACTGTTAAACTGGTTCTCCCCCAATTTTTATAATAGAGGTAATTTAGATCATTAGCCTCTGGGTAAGGAATTACCCTGTGCTAGAAAAAGATGTAATATTAATCCTTGAGGACACTGGTAGGGCAGCGTGGCCCCTCATTCAAATAGTAACTTATGGGCATACTGAAGTCAAAGTGAGAAAGCTGGGTCACGGGTATAAAAGATTTTAGTCCAAACTTTTTAAAATACTAACAAGTTTGGCTTTCACTGGTATAAATTGTTTATTACAACCTTTCTAAAAAATCAAAAAATCTCTGGTCATTGGTGAAAAAAACAGCTTTAGTCCAAATTTTCAAATACTAATAATTTCGTTTTGCTGGTAATCCTTTGAGAAATTAAAATCTTTGAAAAATACTGAAATACACATTTTGGAAAATAAGATGGAGGAAAAAAAAATTCAGATTTAGACTCTATTCTTAGCAGAATAATCTGAAAAAGTACAAAACCTCACAGGGGAGCAACACACACATAAGTAAAGATTTAGCAAGGGTCGGTGGAAAATTGAGGGGGCGAATATATAGGTCGAGTGTGTTTTCAAGAATTAGACTGCCCCCTGATAGAAGTGGCCTTGTCCCCAGAGAAAGAGGTGGAAGTTTTATCAATCGGCCCCATAGCCCCATCGCCCCAGCTGGTAGGGGAGTGCTGAGGCACTTCACGCCCCTCAAGGTCAAACAATCTCCACTTTTACCCGTTCGACCATTGTTGTAGTTTGATAACAATTATCGAGCACTGCAGAAACAAGACAAAAACGCCAAAAACAATGCAAAACTGTTGTATATGGCACAATACTACTTTTTTGAAAATGGCCAGATGTCTGTCAACACCAATAATTCATGTTAAAAAAAATTTGCTTCATTTTAGCGTTATTTGCAGCTTACCGCTTTGCTGTGTCTGTCGTTTCCACAGACAGAAGGAACTGACCCCTTAACCAGATGACGTATTTCAGCAAATCCTTCTTGATACTGGCAGAGGTTGCTGAAGAACTCATCCTTCAAGTAGAAATAGGAATTTCCCCACTGATGTGGGTATATTTCTATGAAAAATAAAATTTAACCAGGCACTTCAAAGAGGTTCTGATGCTAAGGGACAGTGTAATGAATTGTGTGGGTTAATACACCCAACAACCGAACATTTAGACTTATCCACTTGCAGCATAGGTATACTTAAGCGTGGAGTACAAAATGGCAGCGAGAAAAAAATATTGCGGATACGTGAAATTGATCAACCAGAAGTCAATGACCTTGTTTAGCTGTTTTGCAGCAAATACTGTGACGTAATAGTTAGAAGAACTAATAGAGAAAACTGAACAAACTGAAGAATATGACCCAAACAGAATATAAAGATATCTCCGCAACACATGGAGAGACTAAATTCAACTTTTCTGCACTTCTACAGACTCCAAGTACACAACAAAATATATTTATATTTTGCATATGTCCCCTTTCCTCCTTGCTACTTTTAACATTTGTTCACTTATGGAGCTCTCCTAAGGCCTAAGGTGATTCATGAATAGAAAGTACTCCCACCTTTTTGATCCACAAAAGTCACCATAAAGTAGCACCAGTGAGGAGAAAAACTACCTGAATGACAGCAGGAGCTGACGTGCTGGGGCACAATTCCCCACAAACATAAGAAGGTGTTTTTTCTGTCACTTTGTGCTCATAACAAGGATCTGGTAATAAAAGAGCTCTGAGGGGGTCAACCTCTCCCCATATTTCCAAATTAGTGACCTAAAGGAAGGACAAGCAAGACAACCTGATGGAGGGAAGGTGAAGAAGAAGTGAGAAGAAATGTGAGAATTATAATAAAGTGAAAGGTTGAGAAATGAAGGAACACAGCAGGTGTTTGACTGAAAAAGGACACGCTTGTGGCCTTTCGATGTGCAGGGATATTTCAGCACTGGTCACTGGTTATAGAACATGCTACCAAACTGTCAGGACTCGTTTCTTTTCCGAGTCACAAAAAGAGTACACAAAAACAGAGCAGTGTCTTCATGCTGAGATGTGCAGGGCGTTAAGGTCACATATGACTTAATGCCCTTTAAATCAGGGATGAACTAAAGGTCCCTCATTAGTCTTATTACCAAGTCTGGCTCAGGGATATAGTAACTTAATTATAAGCTGTTACATGGTGACTTACCACACGGTTTGACTAAGTATAAAAGCATTTTTGTTGAATATTAACCTTTAAATGAGCATCTATAGAAATGAAAGGTATAAACAAGTTTTAATGAGGGGTTTTCTAATTAAAAACCAGTTTTCTAACCAGTCATTCACTTTTGCTCCTACAAAAAAGAAGCCTGCTTAAGTTTGTCATCCATCTTACTCACAAAGTCCTCTCAAAGCAGGATTTGAACCTCAAACTACGCTGCTGAGCAAACTGCAAGTATCTGTTTTGATGCAGTTCTGTGACCTTTAAAGGTCAAGTTTATCCACCATCCATTTGTATTTATGTTTAGCTAAATCTGAGCCAAAAGGCGCCAGATTCTTAAAGAACATCGCTGTTTGTGATACACCGTTACAATGAAATATTCACTCTCTCCTGAAAGCTGATGGTATTTTCAGTGCAGGCGATATAACAAGAAAATAACCATGGCTTTGCTTTACAGTGAACACAAAGGTAAAAAAAAGTAACACATCCTCTCTTTTGCTTATTGATGCTTGATAGTATAGCAAATGATTCCTGTAATCCTTTAATAAATTATTAAAACAATCTTGTAGGAGCTGTTCTACACCCATGTGGCTGTTGCGATGTGGGTGAGCCGTGTCTGAAAAACACTTTAGAACACTTATTTAAGTTTTTTCCTCCCTAATATAGTCCCTGTCTGCTCATATTCATTTGTGGATCAAAGAAGTCATTCAAGGTTGCATTATTTCCTAAATAATAATTAGGGAGGGGCAAATTGGAGTTTCAAAAATTTCTTTGTTCATTTGTTTGTATATAATTTGCTCTATTTGGTATTCATAAATGTTTTCTTTTTATGTTGTTGCTTCATCTTACCAATGGACTTCCAGTGCATTTGTTTAGTTGATAACTCCTTGTAGACTATTGTGGCAAATTTACCTAAAACCACCACACAGCCAAAACGGCGTACCTCTAAAACCTGTTAACGCATATTCACAACAAGGATCGGTTTGAAGACACTTCGTCGCCATCTAGTGGTCCGAACTATGCCTAATGTTGCCTTATTTGAGTCATTTGCATACTAAATACCTAAATATATGTTTTGTTTGTGTTATTTTCAAATTAACAGTCGCCACAAGAATCTGACTGCAAAAACGCAAATACATGTTTATATGTAATAGATGTAGGTATTAATAGATTAAAGTTTCTGAACCTGCCTCATTATGTTTGAAGATTGGACCGCTGATGGCAGCCTTGGCACTTCGCTCTCCAGGAAGCTGTATAATTTAAATTTAATTTGTGTTGCTCAGTGCTTTGTAACCTTGCATCTGAAAGGAACTTTATAAATAAACTTTGCTTACTTACTTACGTACATTTTGAATTCAGATTGAAATCTGACTTCTGTGCATGCATGGGTTTGTTCCAGGTACTGCGGCTTTCTGCTACAGACCAAAAACATGACTTTGAGGTAAAATGGTCTCTAAATTGCCCTTAGGTATGAGTGTGTCTGTGTGTGTGTGTGCATGATTGTATGTCCTGTGTGTCTCTTTGTGGCCCTGTGGTGTACTGGAAAGCTGTCCAGGGTGTATCCTGCCTTCATAATGTTTTTATTTTTCCATCCATTATATTTCTGATATTCAGTATAGTTAATATTAATTTATTCATAACCCAACCCTTTGCATTTAGACTCATTGGTGGGATCCAGCTGCTGTGATGTGCTGGGTTAGAAGTGCTGTTTTTATCACTTATATGATATTCCCCTGCTAGGGGTAGAAAGGAGAAGAAAGGTAAGGGGTAAGAAGATAGAGCAGGACTATTAGAGCTTGTGAAGAAGGATTAGTGGGATGGGTGGAAGGGTAAAGTGCTCGACCTATGTACAGAGCCTTAGTTCTCAACGCACACTGTCGCATGTTCGAGTCCTGGCCTGCTGACATTTACTACATGTCCTCCCCCCTCTCTCCATCCTATTTTCTGTCAACTCACTTTTAAAAAAATGTGAAAAATAAAGGCCACTAGGGGCTAAAAAGGGATGAGTGGGATAAGAAGAGGTCATAAAAGGGGTGCGGAAGAAGAGTGGACTGAATACGGTTGGTAAAGAGGGATAAGTACTGTAAGATGAGCGGGAGAGAGGGATAGAGAAGAAGAAATAATGAGAGAGTCATAAAGAGGAACATAGAGGATGAGGGGTGAGTGTGTTAAGAAAAGTGACAGAAATGTTTAGTGAAGAGTGTGTTGAGGCTTGTGAATTACATCACTGTTGATGCTTAAAGTCTCACTGGTTCACATTTAGGTTTGAGTACATATAGGTTTGAGTACTGGCACAATTCATAAACATTCACAGTCACGCACCCAAAAATCTGGAGGTCATACAACCACAGGCTGACATTTTATTAATGCAACCTGTCTACTTTGATACCAGATGCAACCCTGGTTTAATAAAGTCAATCAAGCAAAGTAGACGACAATCTCCAAATATCCTTTTGTAGAGCAAAGCCACCCTGGCACATATAGGCAACCAGCTTCTTCATGTGGTTTGCCTGACATGCCTTAATAAGACACATGGAAAAAAACAAACCAAAACAGTTACATACTGTGATGGATCTGCTGACATGTTTGCTGTGTTCCCGGACATGGTTTGTTGGAACCTTTAGTTGGGACCTCGTATGGCTTTTCTCTCACCAGTGGCTTTCTTCTTTCAACTCTTAAATAAAGGCCCCGTTTTCACAACAATTCTGAGTCCTTTCAAAAAGTTCCTATCGTTCGTCTATATACAGGGATTGGACAATGAAACTGAAACACCTGGTTTTAGAAAAAAAAATTTATTTTTATGGTGTAAGGCCTCCTTTTGCGGCCAATACAGCGTCAATTCGTCTTGGGAATGACATATACAAGTCCTGCACAGTGGTCAGAGGGATTTTAAGCCATTCTTCTTGCAGGATAGTGGCCAGGTCACTACGTGATACTGGTGGAGGAAAACGTTTCCTGACTCGCTCCTCCAAAACACCCCAAAGTGGCTCAATAACATTTAGATCTAGGGACTGTGCAGGCCATGGGAGATGTTCAACTTCACTTTCAAGTTCATCAAACCAATCTTTCACCAGTCTTGCTGTGTGTATTGGTGCATTGTCATCCTGATACACGGCACCGCCTTCAGGACACAATGTTTGAACCACTGGATGCACATGGTCCTCAAGAATGGTTCGGTAGACCTTGGCAGTGACGCGCCCATCTAGCACAAGTATTGGGCCAAGGGAATGCCATGATATGGCAGCCCAAACCATCACTGATCCACCCCCATGCTTCACTCTGGGCATGGAACAGTCTGGATGGTACACTTCTTTGGGGCTTCTCCACACCATAACTCTCCCGGATGTGAGGAAAACAGTAAAGGTGGACTCATCACAGAACAATACATGTTTCACATTGTCCACAGCCCAAGATTTGCGCTCCTTGCACCATTGAAACCGATGTTTGGCATTGGCATGAGTGACCAAAGGTTTGGCTATAGTAGCCCGGCCGTGTATATTGACCCTGTGGAGCTCCCGACGGACAGTTGTGGTGGAAACAGGAGAGTTGAGGTGCACATTTAATTCTGCCGTGATTTGGGCAGCCGTGGTTTTATGTTTTTTGGATACAATACGGGTTAGCACCCGAACAGCCCTTTCAGACAGCTTCCTCTTGCATCCACAGTTAATCCTGTTGGATGTGGTTCGTCCTTCTTGGTGATATGCTGACATTACTCTGGATACCGTGGCTCTTGATACATCACAAAGACTTGCTGTCTTGGTCACAGATGCGCCAGCAAGACATGCACCCACAATTTGTCTTCTTTTGAACTCTGGGATGTTACCCATAATGTTGTGTGCATTTCAATATTTTGAGCAAAACTGTGCTCTTACCCTGCTAATTGAACCTTCACACTCTGCTCTTACTGGTGCAATGTGCAATCAATGAAGACTGGCTACCAGGCTGGTCCAATTTAGCCATGAAACGTCCCACACTAATATGACAGGTGTTTCAGTTTCATTGTCCAACCCCTGTATATATACATATATATCCATCCATCAATGTTCTTCCACTTATCCGGGGTCGGGTTGCGGGGGCAGCAGCCTAAGGCGTCCAGGAGGCATCCTAACTAGATGCCCGAGCCACCTCAACTGGCTCCTCCGGACGTAGAGAAGCAGCGGCTCTGCTCCGAGTCCCTCCCGGATGACCGAGCTTTTCACGTGCTTGAACATGGTGTTAGTTATGGACAATCCATGATGAGCACAGAAGTCCAATAACAAAACACCACTCGGGTTCAGAACGGGAGGGCCAGTCCTCCCAACCACACCCCTCCAGGTCTCACTGTCATTGCCAGCGTGATCATTGAAGTCCCCCAGCAGAACAAGGGAGTCCCCCGGAGGCGTGCTCTCCAACACCCCCTCCCAGGACTCCAAAAAGGGTGGGTAGTCTGTACTGCTGCCCGGTGCATAAGCACAAACAACAGTCAGAACCCATCCCCCCACCCGTAGGCAGAGGGAGACTACCCGGGTGAACCCCAACGCACAGGCGCCGAGATGGAGGGCAACAAGTATGCCCACCCCAGCTCGGCGCCTCTCACCAGGGGCAACTCCAGAGTGGAAGAGTGTCCAACCCCTCTCAAGGAGCTCTCGTTCCAGAGCCAGAGCCATGCGTCGAGGTGAGCCCGACTATTTCTAGTCCGAACCTCTCTACCTCGCACACCAATTCAAGCTCTTTCCCCACCAGAGACGTGACATTCCACGTCCCAAGACCCTGCTTCTGCAGCCAAGGATCAGATCGTCAAGGTCTCCGCCTTCGGCCGCCACCCTTAACACATTGCACCCGACCCCTTTGGCCCTTCCCACGGGTGTTGAGCCCACCTGAAGGGGGACCCACGTTTGCTCTTTGGGCTGTGCCTGGCTGGGCTCCAATGGGTGAAAGCCCGGCCACCAGGTGCTCACCAGCGTGCCCCATGTCCAGGCCTGGATCCATTGTGGGGCCCCGGTGACCCGTGTCCGGGTGAGGGAACACTGTGTCCATCTTCGGTAATCATCATAAGGGGTCTGTTTGCCAAGCTTTGTCTGATCCCTCAACTAGGACGTGTTTGCCTTGGGTGACCCTACCAAGGGCATAAAGCCCTTGACAACATAGCTCCTAGGATCATTGGGACACTCAAACACCCCCACCACATAAAGGTGGCAGCCCAGCGAGGGGCAGGGAGGAGCTACCACCTATAAATAAATATATAATATAATATAATATATATATATACTATATATATATATATATATATTTTAAAATATAATATAATATATATAATATATATATTGTGTGTAATTTTTTGCCAAATTAATTTTTTGAAAACATTTTACAGTCTGTAAATATTATATATTGTTTGCATTTTTTTTTTACTTTTTATTCATGGTAATTTATTTATTTAATACTTTTTCTTTATTGCATTTTTGAAAGCATAACACAGGTCTCTCAAAAAAGGACACAAATAAACATTAAGAAAAAAAAAACAAACATGTAAGAATGCCATATAACTCAAATTTGCTTCTAAATTATCAATTAGGTCATCCTTAGCCTGTCGTTGATGGGTAGATAGTCAACTTTTCCCACTTTCCTCGGCACTGATCTTCTTGAGTCAACTGTTCCATTATATTTCTTTTACAATTTTTAGCCAGTCATCTTGTGTTGGTGGATCTGACTTATTCCACTTCCTCATGATTGCTTTCTTACGAGATACCAACAAAATTTAAGTAAATATTTGTCATCTTTTACCCAGGGTGGGCTCATCTTATCCTGATTGTGCAGGGTTGCTCACAGACTAAAACCCATGAGCTAATTTAGACCAAATTTACATGAAAATCACCATTAATTACACTGATATGTCATGAATGGAAGCCTGGGCAAAAATGTTTACGAATTTATATGTTTTTAAACCCTGTTTGAGGAGCTTGGGTGTGGTTTATTTAATGCATATAAAAAAGTAGCTATTAGTGAATATTTAATGGTTCCACAAGAGTCTGGTAGAAGCTTCTAACCTTGGTGTGATAGATGTCCCCTCCTCCTGCTGCTATCCTGGCAATGTACCTCTCTTCATCATGCCATCCTTTGCTTTGGGCTCTCATTCATCATTGTGGTGCTGAAATAGGAGCTACCGCCCCACCTAACGGTGCATCTGATTAAATGTGAATCACTTTGCAAAATTTAAAAAAGCACTGCCAGGCTAGTGCCTTCAAGTTTCTTTCCTGCAGAGCCAACTGGAAGGGTTTTCCAAAACTCGCTGCCATCCAACGGTTAATTCGCTTCTTTCTGAGCTCCAGCTTTTTAGCATTTAAGTAGGGAAAAGTGATGAAATGTTCTGGAATTAAATCTGAAGTGGCCGTGAAAGTGGAACAAAAGCCATTTGCTTGTGGTGTCACAGTACGTCCTAATATTTCTGTGTGAACATCTGAGCCTATTTGTTTCTGAGTGAGGCCTCTTTTTGTGCATATCCCAAATGTTTTATGACCAGGCCATCTGGAGCTGCGACGTGTGTCTCTGACTGTATGTTTTTGCACAATAAACGTTCACAACAGATGTTTAGATATCCAAAAGATGGACCCTCCTCTTCTTCCTTAAAAGTCATCCAATTCAAACGCTGGAGCAGAAAACAGACGTTTGGCAAAAAGACATGATAAGATCAATCCATCCATCCATCCATCCAGCCACCCACCCACGCACCCACCCATCAATCCATCCACCCACCCACCCATCCACCCATCCATCCACCCATCCACCCATCCATCCATCCATCCATCCATCCATACTTCCATGTGAAAAAAAACTTAACTTAAAATTTATTTGGAATTTAACAGATTTTTTAAAGTGTCTTTTAGCTGTTAAACTTCATGATTTCTAGTCAGAAATATTTTGTTAAGTCTACTAAAAATGTGCAAGTTTTCAAACTAGTTATATTGGTTAAATTTTAAGATGCAGCATTTAAAATTACTCATATTTAAACCTCAAAACTTCATAGATACATGAAATGCACTGAAACGTTTACTGGTTTTACTTTGTTTCTTGCAGACAAGAAGCCTTTTGTGTATCTTCTGCACTCAGAAGGAAAATAGTGCAACAAGGAGTTTGGCTGAGGGTTCGTCATTGTTTTCCAAAATTGCATTTCCTGGTGAGGAGAAAAGAAATAAAACCTGCAAAGTAAAAACTATCAGGAATGCTTTTCTTTCTTCTCGGCTTCAGAGGTCTGGATGGAGTCCATATGAGTGGATGCATGGGTTTTAATCAGCCTATTGTTCATGGATTACAACTGATTGTCTAATTTAACAGACTGATTTAAGTAGTGGAGAATCATGCATAGTTACAGCAGGAGTGTGTATTTGGATTCTGACACAATTGCACTAAAATTATACTGATGTCCGCCAGATTAATGCAAATTTATTGGCCACATTAAATACTTAGCTGTTTATTCATTTAGGTGTTGGCATGTAGTTTTTTTTTAGAATTAATATTTATTTATTATTTCCTCCAAAACTATAGAAATCTAGGGAAAACAAAATCTTTAATTATCAAGGGTTTCTTTTCCTGCTTAAGTTTTCAGCTACAAGCTTTTTGTTATGACTTTGACTGCTGTCTTACCAGAGTATATTCTTGTAAAATTTGTGTAATTTGTCATTTTTCCTCTCCAGCATTGTTTTTCAGCCACGTATCTCATTTGTAGCACAGCTCTCCTGTGAAACTGCTGTGAAGGGCTTTAGGAAAAAAAGGAAACAAATAAAAGGTTTAAGTGAAGATACTAACAGCAAAGATATTGTCCAGAAAATCAACATGAATTGGATTTTACCAAATGCTGTATTTTATATTCATGAAATTAAATGAAGCTTGGCTTCTTTTTAAATTATGTGGTTCTGTTTTAAAATTATGTTTTTCTGGCAGACATTGCTGTTCAAACTGAAGTATCTAAAGGGGCTCTTGTCAGTGCACCACATACAGAGGCTATAGTCCTTGATGAAGCTGTCCCGGGTTCAATTCCCGACCTGAGCCTGACATAATGTGCTGAGTTTTTGTAGGACCAAGGTGAGACGAACGCTCGGGAGCAGCAAGGTGAGTTGAAGAGTCTTTCCTTTAATAACAATAAACAAGAACAACTTACATGAGTAAGCCAGACAGTGAAATGGAGACATGGAGCCAAGAAGCAAGCAGGGTAGCATACAGGGTTGATAACAAGGATGTAAACAGGAGGAACAATGAAAACCAGGAAGCTAATAAACTGAGGGAAGTGGAGTATGAACCAATGAACAGACGCTTGAAGTAATCTGGAATAGGTATAGACCAGGGCTGCAGCGAGACCGAGGGAGTGTGACCAATTAGTATGACGAGTAGGGGGAAAACAGGGACATGAGAAACTGAACAGAATGTAAACAAAGGACTAGACTAAATAGCAAAACCAAGGGAAAAGAAGAAGGAACAAAACACAAACTCAAAAACCTAACACTGGCAGATCATGACAGAGCCATTTACTGCATGTTTTCCCCTTCTCTGCACTTCTTCCTGTCAAACTGCTAATGCAGGGGTGGGAAACTCAAATACACAGTGTGCCAAAATGAAAGACTTGAACAAAATTGCAGGCCAACCTTGACGTTTATTAAAAAACTGTTCATAGATTTTTTTGGTTACAGCTAAGTTAGCTCCGCACACGAGACCAACAGACTTTGTGAACACAGAGCCTGCTTTCTATCTGTCCAGAAAGCTTCAGTTTTCCACCTTTGTGTTTGGTCATTTTACAAAAGAAGTCTTCAGTTTGGTCCCTTTCAGATGAACTTCCCTTATGGGTAAATTTGATGCTTGTCATGCGCATAAATGTCAATTATTGGTGAAAACTTTAACATATCTTTTATTTTTTTAAAAGCAACAGTTTAAAGTTTTACTGTAGATTTTCTCCCAACCCACCAAGGGTCAGAATTATACATAAAAGGTTCACATATATACTTTATATTTGCAGTTGCCCTACAGCAACTAGATCCTAGGTTTAAATCCTGACCTGGGGCCTGGATGCTTTCAATTTAAATTATAATATTGTTTTTGGTCCTTATCTAAACTGTGTTTATCTCAATTTCTTTGGATCCAAACCCAACAGTGCATTTTGACTTTCCCAGCATGGTGAACAAACAGAACACCAAGACTAAAGAGCAAAAAGTGAAAACAGTCACATCCAAGAAGGACGAATGTTGGTCAAAGATACCGGAGAGGGTTTCTTTTCACTGATGTGAGGATGAGCAGCAGCATTTGTCCTCATCTCTCCGATCAGCCACGGCACAGGGAGAAGGGCAAAGGTGAAAGATGATAGATGATAGATGAAGAATAAACAAGCAGCACAAAGCCCTGAGCTCGTGTTGCATATTTGAGAGATGCCCAAGTGTGAATTCAGCCACCACAGTTCAGGTGCATCTGTTTGAGTGTAATTTTTTGATGAATATTCTCATTACACAACTTTGCCCTTTTGATGTTTCTTTCTTTTTGGAGGGGGAGAAAACACAAATCAGGTTGGTTTATCAAGCATATTTCATCATATTTTAGTCCTACAAGACCTACAAATCTTGACAGTCATAATTTATCATTGCCAATTCCTCTGCTTTTCAAACCAGATAGGTAATTTTACTTCACTTTTCTGACATCACGAAAGGCTTTGGAAGTAGGAGATGCATCTTCAACATCACTTATGGCTTTTAACAGGAATGTTTTCTTGACAAAAAATATTTTCTAGAGAGATTATGTCAAATTTATGCATGGTCCCTTCTTGGAAACACATTAAATGATAGAGTGAGGACTCTTACTGTGCTCAAAGATCCTTTGAAACCAGAAGAGGGCAGCTTTCTTCTTACCCACCAATTCTCTGTTAAATTATTTTTGCTCATAGATTACAAAACAATTAAAATCTTGGCTTAGCCAAAATGCTAATGTTATAATTTAAGCTAACATTAGCATTTAGGCTAATAATGTTAGCCAACATGCTCGCCCATATGCTAATATTAGCATTTAAGCTAACATTAACATTTTAGTTAATATTCAGTTATAAGGCTAAATTAACATATTCAATAGGGCGAGATAATGCTAGCCAACATGCTAGTGTTAGCCAAAATGTCACTGTTAGCATTTTAGCTAGCATTAACTTTTTACCTAATTTTAGCTTATACACTGCTGTTATAATACTGTTTCAACGAGTAGTTTTGAGGTAACTTCAGCTTGTTAAGCTGTTTTTTAGCTGATAAGTCTTCCTATTTAAACAGATGAAATGATCTTTTTGCTTTGCTAATGTTTCTGCTATTTCTGCTAATTTATCAGATTTCAGCTGATTTTCTGCTGTCAACTTTCCGCTAGCTCTCAGTAGAGAAATTGAGAGTTTCTGTTATCTGCTAATTCATTGAATTTCAGCCGATATTCTGCTGTCAAGCTTAGTGTCTTTCTTCCAGATTTCAGCAGAGTTTAGCCTTCTGCTTTCTGCTAATTCATTACATTTCAGAAGATTTACTGCTGTCAATTTCAGCTTGTTTCTGCCAGCTTTCAGCTAAACAATTCAGCTTACAGTATTCACACTGCATTTTAGCAGGAAAAACAAATTTTTCTAGTTACTTTAATGCTAACATTAGCATTTTGGCTAACACTGGCATGTTGGCTAACATTACCTGACTCCATTGAAAATTTTAATTTAGCCTTATAAGTGAATAGTAGCCTAAATGCTAACATTAGCTTAAATGCTAGCATTAGCATGTTCGCTAACACTAGCATGTCAGCTAACATCAACTTAGTCCATCTATAATGGTTATAACAGCTGTCGAGGTAGGAAAACTTTACTGGCCGTCCGTTAACTCCTATATTACTCCTCATCTCTCATCGACTTGTTTTATTTGGCACCCCAAAGGACAGTCTTTAGGAATCTTCAGGGAGAGGAGTACCATGCCTCCCTAATACACTGCCGGCTTCTCACGATACAGACAGAAAACACCTGCAAGCTTTAACCTTGAATAATAAACACTCATTGTGTAAAAACTGGACTCTATATTACTAGAGGCTACTGTTAAGGTTTTTTCTAACTATGAAAAGCATAACTCAAACTCCTAATAAAAATCAATCTGCAAAGTCCCAAATATATCTTAGTTTTGGCCACTAATAATAAGGAAGTTATATTTCCACACTAGTAATAATAAGGCCTTTCTATTTCCACAATTCCCCCTTTTGATCTCCACTAGGAGATCACTCCACATAGGGTGCAGCCAGCTCCAGCCCCTGAAGTCCGTCCGTCAAAGCACACATCTGATAAGTAGGAGGTTTAGATTCAGCACTCCCCTTCTCAATTGTGGCAGTGATGAAGCGAACCATCAGAGCCCTGATGCATGGTACACAGCAACAACCAAAGGTAACCTTTATGGCAACAAAAATAGCAATAGAAATCATTAATGACATGACTAAACCTTTCCATTTTCCAAACATATCAGTAAACCATTGCTCCAATGCATTGTCAATCCCTGAATGCTCGTGCATAGTTTTACTCAGAGTTCTCAATCCTTCTAAGGTTCGGGTGACAGATCCGTCAGGAGCTGTGTCATTGGGGATAAAAGTACAACACATACCTCCAAACATGGCACAGACACCCCCTTTTTCAGCTAGTAACATATCCAACGCCATTCGGTTTTGTATGGCCATGAGAGAGGTGGGTGCTAGTTGTTCTGAGAGACCTTCAACAGCATCTCGGGTTAAGTTGGCCAGTCGTAGTACATTGTAATGAATATAATTAATGCGGTCTACATTCTTGTTAAGAGTTATTGGAATAAACGCTGCTGTGATTCCTTTAGTATTAGCATGAATGGTCAATTTGGCGCCATAAGGGTCAGACGGGCTGCGCATAACTATAGAAGGGGGCTGTTTAATTTCGGTGCTCCCACTGGTGCCCTCTATTTTGGTTATTAGTGCGGCCGCTAGTACTGTAATTAAGCATGCCAGGAACTGACAATGCAACGGAACTTGCTGAAATTTAATCATCCTTTGAACTTTAATTAATACTTTCAGAGAGAAGATAAAATGAATTAAAGCAATATCAATATACACCTCTTACTCCAGAGGGGACAGAAGGATTCTTTTACATTAACTATGCTTTAGGCCCTTTAGGCTGCCTCTGCCTCACCTTTGCCTGAGGACTATTGCATGTCCTGCTTCTGTAGTCTCAGGGTGCTTAAAACCTTCTGATCCTCAGCAGGGATGTCTTGACCCCTTCTAAGTGGAGGATGTCTTCTCAGTCCTATAAATTAACTGCGTTTCTTAATTAAAAACAAACAATGTCTGGGTTCAATCACTACAATCCTAATGGCCCCTGAACAGTAAGCACAACAATAGATGAATATAAGAAAATACTAAAAATGCAAAAACATATAAAATATAACTTTTGTTAAGTAAAAACCATAAATTGAAAATGTTATTTTATTTTATTTTATTTCATTTTCTTGTGTTCTGTCGTCCTTTCATCCTCTGGGTGGCGCAGTCTCGCTGTTCGTTGGTCCCTTATACAGGTGACATCTTGTGCACTGGTGTCTGTTGGTCTTCTTTCTTCAACAACTAAGGTAGACTGCCACTTGTCTGATACAGCTGAGGGGATTATTCTGCCCCTTGTGATGAAGCTGTGTGTCCTCCAATCTCCTCCAGGGGTCTCCCTGGTTCTGGTGCCTCGGCGCACTGGCTCCAATGAAACCACGGGTCTCCTTTGCCCTTCAGCCTCACTGCGTGGGATGTCGTCTCGGTCACCTGATATGCTCCTGTGAACCTCGGCTCCACCCACTTTCACTTGATGACTCTCAACCACATCCACTCGACCTGGGGTGTTGTTGGTTCTCCTGTAGATCTCTCAGATCCTAGAAATTTTTTGTAGGTTTCCACCACCGTCTGTAGCTGTTATTCCATCCGGCATGTTGATTCCCTCGTGACTGTAGGTTATATTGGGTGCCTCCAAGATTTTGCTGATCCTGTGTTGTCTCGGAGCTGTCATGGTAAAACTTTGAGAGTTCACATATGCCACCACACTGTGAGTTGTTAAAACATTCAGAGGGTGTCCCATCACTAAGTGAGCTGTTTTTTGAATTAATTTTGCGAACCCTGCTGCACGTTGTGTGCATTGTGGGTGGCGTTTTTCCATGTTATCCATCATTACTGAAATGTACATCAGCACTCTCCTTTGTCCCCCTTTTTTCTGTAAAAACAAAACTCCATTTACTGCCAGTTTTGTTACAGAAACATCCAAAATGAAAATGGTGTGGTGTAGTCAGGGAGTGTAAGCTCCTGCAGCGTTGGGAGAGAAGCTGCTCTCTTCTGCGAAATGGCAAACAGAAAAAGGCAATTAGCCTAGATCAATGCATGTGTACCACTGCTGTGAAGGTTCAAGGTTGCGAGAGAACAACATAGGATTTGGGACAGGAACAGTAGAAGTCACCAGAACTGAATTATTGCTCTTAAATTATATGCCATGTGGTATTTTCCAGTACCTTTTTTTCTAACAGGAAGGCATGGGGTGTGTTCAATGATGAGCGTGAGGGTTCTAACACACCTGCTGCCTCAGGCCTTCAATGGTGTCTTTGATGCCTTCCTGAGCTTGTTTTTGTGTGGATACTGTGGGAACCCAAATAGGCGAGGAGATGCACCTGAAAAGAGACTGGGGCGCAGGGGGTTTAGTCCTACATCTGTGGGCCCTTCAGCCCATAAATGATAAGGTAGGCTCTGCAAAAGAGCTGCAGCTTTGGGATGATCTGTTTTTTTCTCTTCCATGATGAGGTGTGATCATCTCATGCTGCCAAACCAGACTTCGTCAGTAGCTGTACATTTTATACAGTATGTGTCTGTGCTGTTAGAATCCTTAAGGTTGGTGACTGAGGTGTCCTGCCAGCCCCAGCTGCAGAGAGCGCTTTACCACTCCGCCAATTCTTAGCTTGATGCTCAGGATGCAAAGAAAAGAGGAAACATGAGGAACAGCTTCATCTGACCATTAAATACCATTCTGCTTGGTCAGGTGTTAAATCAACTGTTGCAGCCACACCCTCAGGAGCCACTTAATATTTTTGGATTAAATAAAACCTTGTCCTACCTTCTACTGTTTCATTAAACAAACTGTGGTACCATTCAGTGTGACAACGGTCGTTAGAACAGAGTGACATGGGGCGAGGTGTAGGGCAGAGACTTTGAATCCAGGGTTTCACAGCTGATACACAGAGAAGATGCTGTTGGAGAAGAAGGTGCAGTCAGCAGTAAACCCAGTAGATGTCAGCATATTCCTCTGCAACTGGCTGTAAAAGATATTGTCCACGCTGAAGCATTTGTCCACATGCCAAAGAGGAACCCATCGGAAAAAGTTACTGTTAACCCATCAGGACCACACAGCACTGATGCTCCCAGCTTCACTAATAAGTCTCTGCCCCAGCAAATTAACAGGTGTGCTGGGTGAGCACACAAAAAGGGTGAGGAACTCTCTAAGTCCAATCTGAACAGGACAGTGGTCCAGTCACAGGCAGAATAGAATTTGTGCAGTCCTGAGAAAGCCCCATCAAGAGAACAGTCTTGGTAGAAAGCAGTGGTTTAGGAGGTTGCTGTGTATGGTGGAATAAGTGCGCCAGTGTCCACTAAAAAATTCAGACAGTTATCTCCCACCTGTGCAGGCAAACCATGGGGTCTGCCGTGCCCACGCTGCCTTGGTTCCTCCTCAGGGGTGTGCAGTTATGGGACTGTACAGAAGGATATCACCCATCTGTGGATACTGGCCCCTGCCAGGGCGTGGAGGAGGTGCCATACCCTGCATTAGGAGGTATCGTTACTCCCTGCTGTGACCCGAGGTGGCGGCAAGGTGCTTAGTCTCTTAGCAGGTGCGTGCCCAATGTCCAGACTGACCGCAGTTGTAGCACACAATCTCCTAGTGCTCCTTCTGCTGGCTCCACCCCTCCTCTGGTGCTCCACGCCATCCACCACGAAAACGCTGACCACCAACATGCCATCTACCTCCACGGACCGGGCCCACTGTACCTTAATTATAAAATTGGATAGGGTGGAGGAGGGGGTTAACCCACCTCCTTGCCCACTGACAGTCATAGAACATAGGGGGATCTTCTGTGTGCTGCTGGAGAGAGACGCAGCCGGTGAGGAACAGTTGGAGCTGCAGCTAAACATTACATTTTCCGTTTTATCCCTTTTTCTTCTTATTTAATTTCTTTTGGCCTATTGTCAGCTGCAATTTAGAAGCTGGTTTCTGTAGGTGCTCATTCTCCTCTTTTTTTATTTTTTCTCTGCTCCTGAGCTGTATGTAAATGGTGAATTAAATGTTTTTTCCCACTTGTGAAGTCTGTTCCCTGCAAATCAGGATTATTTTTATTCTTTTGGACACACGTCAACAGGAACTCCTTTTAATATGGCTTCCTAAACAGCTCTCCCATTCCTATCCCGTCCCCTTAGGATTAACTCCTGTGTGTCTCATCACGTGTCCACGCAGCACTTATGTGCCCTTGTTTGTGATTGGGGTCCCAACGAAATTGAGGGACTGCAATGGGTGCGCGTTGGCGGATATGATTTCTTATGCCTTCCCTAGGGCCCATTACACGTGTCAAGGGGTGCGTCTCAGGTCATTACTGCAATCAAGCATTATGTTCTATCTCCCTAGCAAACGAGGACGCCACAGGATCGCATCCAACATGCTCTAAAGTCACCTAAGGCCAGTTGCATGCCTTAGTCAATGTATCTAATTCCTGTAACAGACACGTCCACATCCTGCAATAGGTGCAAATTAACCACTAATGGCTGTACATATCTCCCAATGAAAAAGGACATAATTTTGTTATTCCAGCGGTGATGAGGTCCATATACGGACATTGAAATATTGGATTGACCGCTCTGGCTATGAAGTCAGTCATGGTTGGGTGTTTCTCTTAGACCTTTAAAACTGTTTTCTGTCATCTGTGAGAAGCTTTCTCATATAATTCGGTGCACTTTTGATTCAATTGTGTAACCCCTCTTAAAATCTAAGCATTTCCTGTGCTTCTGTCTCAGGCCATACTTCAGCGCCTTCACTCAACCAATCACTGCCAGAAGACACACTACTCTGCTCAACACTTCTCCTCCTCTGATACTTCTGGCTCAGGGATCCAATATCTTTCAGGAATATCTCCCCTTTACAGGAGTCCCCGCTTTTTCTGTCTGCCGGTTTCCCAGAGCTTGGGTGCCTACGGCCGGGTTTTCTGTATAGGTTGTGAGTCAGAGCCGCAGTGACGCTTCACCGGAACACTTTCAAAACACTTAATTTCTCTTTTAAAATTCCCCAGGGGGGTCTGGCGTACTCCTGTATGCGGGGGGTTCACGCATGTGTATTTTAGTGCTGCGGGGGAGAGAGTGTGGTTGGGCCTTCTGCAGCTCTCTCTATGCGGTCAACGAAGGGCTCATAACAGGGAGGTCCTCCCACTTGGGGTGTTCTGTGGATACTTGGACGGTCAGGGACAAAGGGTTGTAATGCGCACGTAAACTGGCCCTGATTTTTGTCTCCTCCTAATATATATCTTCCCACTTGCACATCTACCACTGGATATATACATGTGTGAGACTATAGGGGGGTGGGGACCACCGGCGGGGGTACGCTGTTTTTCCTGACTGCTTCTTTTGCGTTCTGTCCTTGCTGCAGTGGAATAATCCTACCACCAAAACCAACAAGCTACCCATTATGTCTCTCTGTTCCTGCGTCTTTGCTTCAACTTTACACTTTATTCCACCAAGTCGTCCTTTCTCATCAGCCTTAATCAACCAACATCGTATCTTTCAGATGCCTCTTATATTCTCAGTTTCAAAACCATCTACCTAAACGGTTCTTCTGCATCCATTCCTCCATTTTCTTTCAAAAAAAATCACTTCCCTTGACTCTTTTCTATAATTTCTGAACTTCCTTCTTTGTTTTTCCTCATGTTTTCCATAAGTCATACCAAACACAGTTACCTGGATCTAACAAAGGTATCCAGGGACCTGTTTCCCCATCCATGCTCACTCTTTTCCCCATCTAGTTCTCCTTCATGTTGCCTCAACTTGTGTCTTGTTTTGTTTGTTATATGTAATTCCACCACTCATATGCATGCAGTCAGTTTATAATATTTAATCACAGCTTCTACAATGAATCACCTCTTATGCCTTGTTGCTTTGGCAGTACAGTTTATAATATAATCACAGCTTATCCAATCACTCCACACTCAAGGTGGCAGCCATTCAAAGCCATTCGCCAGCCACTCAATTTTATTCTCTTCTCACTTATATGCACCCCCCAGTAAATCCAGTTAGACAAATACAAAAACAACAAATACAAATACAACAGGATATATAGCTTGCGCGCGCGGAGGGCCTTTAACCCTTCTACTCAGCGGGACTGTCTTTTTCAATCTCTCCTGGTCCAACCGCTGTGATGCCAAACCCGGTCTGACACCTAGGATCAACCCCCCGTTGACTCCCTGGAATTACTTTTACTTAATCTTATTATTACAGTTTCACCATTTAAGTATCTCAACTGCCTTCCCTCACCTGCCAATTCAGGGTCTCGGGGTCCTATCCCTGGCCACTTTGAGGCATCCTCAGTCCTTCGGGGAGGCTCTTACTAACCCCAGCCTAAATACCCCAGTCCTCGTCAGGACACACCATGATGCTACACCATCCATCCTGCATTTTCTAGAGAGAAAATGAATAGAAGGATGAAGGATGAAGATGGCTCCTGGGCTGTGAGGAATTCCATGTCCAACACCAGTTACAGCCTACAATAAAAACATGAGTGGAGCTGACCTTTCAGACCAGCTGATCCATTATTACTCCACACACAGAAAAACAAATCGCTGGTACAAGACCTTGTTGCTGCGCTGTCTGGACATTGCCACAACAAACAGGAACAGGCCAGCGTCACTAACATGCAGTGCAGCACCTCACTCTGTGTCTGCCCTCAGTCACCTTTTTAACATGACGGAGCATGATCCTGAACTACTCCCCATAACACGGAAACTGAATTGACATCAGAATGGAGAGGGGAACATTAATGTTGATCGTTTTTTGTAGAAAATATAATATTAAAGGCATGACACTACATGGGCAATCACTCAATGGACAATCACTCAATTGCTGACTTGATGTATAAGAGTTTAGATAGAAAATGATGTCTATGGGGTAAATTTGTCATCTTTTTTCACAAGGAGTCCTACTCAAAAGGGGCAAACACAACTCAATGAGAGCAGCGATACACATTCTTCATGGTCTTGGTTCTTGAGCATACAATGACTTTCATTTCATACACTGCATATTTTCCCATGGTGTCCTGTATTCCTTTACAGTAACTCTAGCAAATGTCACAGTTGAGACCAAAACACCAAGTGACAATATCTGAAAGCACATTCCCAAAGAGTTGAGCCAAATTATGACCTAACCTTTCTTTGGTATTTGTAATAGAATAAGTTGAAGGTTTTCTTAGGAATTAACTTGTCCTGATACTTTCATACTTTTCTTTTGTTTCATCTTGACAGCATCTACATGTATTTGATGCTTGAGCAGTTGTAGGACAATAGGGTGTTAAAGATGCTAGGAGGCCTAGGAATAACAAACCCACTCCTCCAACCTTTAAGTCTTTTGGTGCTTTGCACTGGTTATTTTATCAACCCCACTCATCTGGGAGGAGTTTTGGTGATATTCCTAAAACTGTTCCTAAATTTGAAACTTGCTGTGGAATAGTGTCAACATGCAATTTACAGGGGATGGTCAGTTAAGAGCCAAAAAGCATTTCAAAACAAGAGAGAGAAGGAGAAAAGTACGTGTAAGCAAGCGCACTTTTCGTTTGTGGTTAAGCTTTTAGATTTCACATTACAAGTCAAACCATAAGGGTTCCAAGATGAGCAGATACAATCACAGTCCTACCCACCAGCTAAACCAGAACTTCTGTAATGTGCACCTTAAGGTGGTTGATGAGAGCTTAAAACTGCTTTTTGTTGATCATATTCCTGAATGCCTCAAAGCTCTACAGCAGATGTCATATTGATTATAACACTAATTTTCTTAAATTTTCAGTATTTTAGGTGTACTCTCCTTATACAACCAAACAGGGCTCGTTAGAATTTTAATCTGGGATCTCTCACACCCAGAGTGAGAAGCCTACCCCTAGACTAGCGAGCCATTACCAACTGCCAGTCTTCTAATGCCCCATTTCCACTGGCTCGATTTGGCCCGACTCGGCTCCACTCCATTTCCATTACTGTTATTTCAGTACCGGTACCTACTTTTTGGGTACCTTCTTCTTAGCAGGGCTAAGCGAGGCCCAGTTGGTACTGTACGCGACGTGAACAGACGGCTGTTCACTGATTGGCCGTGGGCGCACCAGCCGTAAGAATCGACCAGCGTAAAAAAAACTACCGGCATTTTCAAACGTGCATTCAAGCGAGTGAGAGAAACATATAATGGAGTTCGCACAGTTACCCGGAAAAGTCACCCATTGGAGCAACGACAAGGTGCAACCCTTCTGGCGATCATAGGACACTGCAATATTCAGCGGCAGCTGAATAAATATGTAGGCAACAACTATTAGAAATAAAATGGGACCCAAATCTTTCCAAGTCTCTTAAAGGGAAAGGGAAATCTTAAATAAGAATAATAAAATGGATGTCAAAATCATACCCATCAAATCTGATTGTCAATGCAGTCAGCAGATTTAATCCCCAAGCAATAGACGTGTTACTTCTTGTTTTTGTAACGCGTTTCAGTCTTTTCTTCTTTACATTGGCGGTTGGGTGTTTTCATTCGTGGTTATGCAGCACAACACATGATGCTTTACAGCCGCGCCTCCAGGAGGTGTTCCCTTCAACAGAGCAAAAGCGGGTCAATGGAAATGCAAACAACAACGTGCCGAGCTGTTCCGGGCTGGCCAAATCGAGCCAATGGAAAAGGGGCATATTTGCTTTTTTTCCACTGTTTCATCAAAGCTAGGATTGTGGAGTGTAAGACAGATTTCTGAAGCTCATCCAGAGTTACAACAGGCGTCTTGATTCTCTGGATGGTTTTGATTGACTGAAGAGCGCTTTGGGAGTTGTTTAAAGCTAACCCTGCTTTAAACTTTACCACAATTCTATCCTAAACCTGCCTGCTGCGTTTCTTGGTCTTCATGATGCTGTTTGTTCCATAATGTTCTCTACCAAACCTCTGAGGTCTTCACAGGACAGCTGTGTTTATACTAAGAATAAATAACAAATGGTGGAATCCATTTACAAATGAATTGACATCAACAGCCAACCGGCTGCAGGAAGTAAAGGAGGCTGAATACAGATCCAGATAACACTTTAAAGATTATTAAGTGTAAAAGCTTTTTTTCATTCCACATTACAATTACACACTACTTTGTGTTGGGCTATCACATTGAACTCAAATCCATCACACTGAGGTTTGTAGCAGTAATGAGACAAAATCTGAACTGTTTAAGGTGTATTAATAGTGTTTAACGACAGTTTTAAGCTAATTCACAATGTGTTGAATGCAATGCTCTTACCTGAAGAGAAACATGAAGGCTGAAGCAGTTATGGAGAACAAGAGCACCTGGTGGGGAGCAGCAGGGGAAACAAAATCAGGACTAAATGAAGAAATATTTCTCTAGTAATTCGAACATGTCATCACCATGATGCCATAAGTTTAGGTATACAATAGTAAGTGATAAGATGGTACTCATAGATTGATGATAGTAATTTCTTCACACGGGTCAAAACTAAGGCTGCACAATACATCATGAATATATCATTATTGCAATATCAATGTGTGCAATATTCATTATGCAAGCGACTGGTTGGAGTGGAATAACTTTTGGTCAAGTGTTGTAAACTTGCATTTTACAAGCAAATATAACATTTAGCCAGAAAGACAGATGCTCACACAGACACAAATGGCATTGCCCAAAACACTAACAGTCACAGAGTGATGGAAGCACCGATGAGAACGAGGGGAAAGAAAATAGGAACATCGCGCAACTGATACTGTCATTGCAATATGTACCAGTATTATCGCCATCGCACATTTTTCTAATATCATGCAGAACTAGTCAAAATGAAAGCTGTTTTCATATCTGAATTTCAAAATAAGACTCATGCAGAATGTTTTACTTTGTGTTTTATTTGTTGCAACAGATTCAACCACAAAAAAAGAATAAATACGCAGCAGACCGCCTTTTCCCGACCTCTTTTGGTCTTACCTCTCCGTGTCTAACGGGTTTGACGACACCTCGAGTCACTGCCATGCGGAACAAAGTCTCACTAGCCTGGCAAAAAAAACAATGAACTCATCATAAATGTGCTTCGCACAGTAATCAGGTGTACTGCTTCACACCAGACAGATAATTTGCTCTTAAGTAGAATCTTACAAGATTTGCCATGTATATTGTCAGCAGACCTCTCCTGGTGGGGTGAAGAAAAGAGGGCGATATAAGAAGTTAAAGAACATGCATGATTATAATAAAAACCATCCAGCCTGTAAGATCCAAAATAATGCATTATTTTATTTCATTCAAGAGCAAAATATGCAAAAAACTTTAACAAAAAGACAAAAATTTCACCTGCTCTTACGCTCCAGGAGGATGGCAATGTAGGAGGCTGGCAAAGCTGCACCAAATCCAGAAGACCATGGATAAAACCCTCCAAGAAATTTCCTTATGAGACAAACATGTTTACTCTCAAAAACACCAACAGACAGTCCAGGCTTTTAAGTTAATTTGAATTCAAAGTTTTCAAAGACAATTCACAAAATTACCTTTTTTTATTGAAGTCTCACTTAACTTACACCTAAATGTACTTTCCACAAAGCTTCTGATAAAAGGAAATACTTCAGATGACCTTTACTATCATGCCATCTTAACTTAAGAGTATAATACTTAGATTAACAGATCAGTGAGATATTATGGGCTCAAAGGCAGAACTTTTTAAGAAACAAAATGTCTCTTGTTTTAGGTTTTGTTTTAAGGTCAGCTCACGACAGCAGGTCAGGATTCAACTGTAGTGTAAACTTGACTTTCTTTTTGACAATACACTCTGTAATTCATGCATAATGTCACCCAGGTCACTAAGGACATCACAAGTAGTACATACAGTCCTAAGGAGGGTTTCTCAGAAACGAACACTGGAATGCTGCATTTTATATTGAAGACTTCTGTCTGATTTTTGATAGCATTAAAGTGACTTCAATCATAAAAGAATCAAGATTATACTCCTTAAAAACATAGGTGGGCTTGGATAAAAATTTCAGAAGACCACATACCAATATTTATCTTCAGATTAAAACTGTAAAATTGTCAACAGGTAATTAATAATTATTCAAATCATGCAGCATGTACAGACATATCTGCCACGCCTTTGGAACGTCTGTGAAATAGCCACTAAAAAAAAATTAAAGGTAGTTTAACAAACTAATAATTCACCTGAAGCACTAAAGCCTAAAATATCACTTCCACGTGTCACATCTTTGCCATCTGTTGGAACTACCAACCTGAGAATGCAGAAGAAAACAATGAAGAGGCTTCCATTTGTAGTTAGGAAAGAAGTAGACCACAGGATCTCAGGGAGAAGCCTCTTTAAATAATAATCCTTCTTCTTTCTCCGTAGAACTGCTGCTATCTGCAACACATAGTTAAATAACAGTCCCTATGCTTCAGGTGCCTGATTACTGTATCATGAAAGCTGTGAGAAGTCCTGTTTAAGTAATGAATATTAGTTAACATATATTTAGCACCAAAAAACATTTTACTTGGCATTCATGCTCAGTGATTTATTGGTTTAGCACTGCTCTGAAAAACGGAAAGTCAAAAAGGAGTAAAAAGAAGATGTGATGCGACTCTTGATAAGATGCACAGTGCTAAATTCGATACTAACTTTATTGTCTATGGCTATTTGAAAACAAATGAAGATAATATCATTTAGTAGCAATGTAATCTAATGCTGTCTATTTCCCCTGTGAAGATGCAACACAACCCAGCATTTCTCAACAAAGCCAAAAAGTTTGCCTACAACTTCTCTACAATGTCGCTATTGCCAGAACAGAACATCGTTGCATGCACTTGCAGAACAACAGGTTGATTTGCACAGATGAGCAACTTTCCCGAACCTATAGAAGCATAACCAATATGTTTTTTTTTAATGGCTTAACCGTTATTTTACTTTTGCTTGAGATTTCTTTCCCAAAGTGAAACAAGGTGTCATGAAACAAGGAGCTGGAGCTCGATTCATCTATTTTTAGAAGTCACTTCACAGATTAAGTATGACGCCTTCTGAGGCAAGTGACTTACTGAAGAGTTTTGAGCTTTTAGTGCAAATTCCTTTCAAGGAGTTGCTATATTTGCTGCAACCACTAGGCACCACTTGTCTTTAATAGGGTTTGAGGCCTCCAGGCACGTATCGACACATTCGTGCAGAACGCTTCGCGAAGTTTCACTGGCACGCCACTAAGGCCAGAGAAAGTGCCTGAGTGGCCAGTTTCCTCCGGCTGTTTGTAGCAGTGAGACGGTCAGCTGGCTGAAAGAAGACTACTAAACTTTTAACCTTGCTTACGAGAAAGACATGTTCTAGCTTTTTGAAAATATTTCTCACCACAAAACCACAGTTGTAACATGGCAACTTTATTGTTTTATTCCATATTTTTGAAAAGCTTGTGTATTTAAATGAAACGTTAAAATACATAAATCTTATAAGATTATTATAACTTTAATAGTCCATATATTACATTATTTTAGCAACAGTAGGAATAATTGTTGTTTGTTTTAAATAAAAAAGGTATTCATGTCATCATACGTTGAATTTTTGCATTAATAAAAACCATAAAACGTGGTATTTTTACTCAAGGTCTCCATATTATGAGAGGTTTACATATTTGCTACCAACATGGTTGTACTTTGTTCAGATGAAGCAAATATTGTAGCTCTAATTGCATGGGTGATTAAATGAAAGTGACCTTTAATGTTCAGGATTGAGTTAAACCTTAATTTAGATTAGGTGTAAAAAAAAAAAAATAAAACATTTAGCACATTTTAGCTTTGAAATACATCCAATTTATATAGTATTCAGACCAAGAAACGTGGTTCTAACAGAATTCATACTGCAACCTTTTGGTTATAATGTGTGCTGTGGTTCAGTCTGATTCTATGAATACTGTATGTTTAAGCTGCGCCTGAGGGGGATTTTGTGACAGAGCTGACACTGTAGTTACAGTCACTGAAATATAAATGCACCATAACCCTATTTTTACCAGCCAGCGCACTGTGACAGCTGAGTCATACCATGGCTGTAAAGATGATCAGATAACGCCAATGACCCAAAAGGTTTTATTACTGATTGTGCAGATGCAGAGTACTGAGTGTCTCTGAGCTTTTATCCAGCATATGCAAAACCGTTAAAGTCTCTGCAAGATAACACAAAGCTTACTCCGCGCCAACACAAAACTCGACGCAAGCAACTTGCTGTGACTTTCCTCCTGTTCGTGGCCTTCCGTGAATTACAACCCAGCACTGACGGGTTTCACAAGGCTAGCTTTTCTGTTTGTCCACCTACAGTACTCGAACTTGGACCCCAGTTGTAGCATTAGCTAATCCGTAGTGGTTTATGTAAACTATGCTCTCTCGGTTAGCTAGACAACTTTACTTAGCTCCACAGTCTACTGACAGAGAGCCGAAACATCTTACCAGGTAAAGAGGGGCGTATATTTTGAAGGACACTTCCAGAGCCCCCTTGGTTATGTCTGCGGCAGACTGAACACACGACGGGTGCCAAGTATGACCGACCTCGTAGCAGCTGTGTGGTATCTTACTCAAAGCAGCCATGTCTGTGAGGCTGAACCGAAATGCACTCTGCAGGAAGGGGCGGGGTGCGCGCTCATGAGATGGACACTGTCCGTGCACGTATGCTGCGTTTACTTTACCCCGGAAATCAGAGCTTAGCGTTGGGACAGAGGTCAGCGGCCTTTTGAATCCAAAGAGCAGTTTTAATGCTAATGTCTACTGATTTCAATTTGTCAGTAGCCTAAATAAATACTGCATAACAAAAGATTAGTTTTAAGTTAAAATTGGGAGATCCTGATCAAATAAAATGGTCTGTTTATCGATTTTAGAGCAAAGAAAAAAGTTTAGGAATGAAGAACATACACTTTCTTGAGTAAAATGAGGCAAATTGAGTCCTTCCATTATTTAAAGGCAGTATAAAAATAGATAGTCTATCTAAACAAATGGAAAGCAAAGTTGCAAGCAAAATGACATGTAAAAGTAAAGGTATCTCAGAGATGTTTAATCTGCTTTACTTTTATATCAGAGTTACACTGACTGGGAAGGCTTTAAAGAGCCGCTGCTCCTCCACATCGAGAGGAGCCAGTTGAGGTGGCTCGGGCATCTATACCGGATGCCTCCTGGACGCCTTCCTCGGGAGGTGTTCCAGGCACGTCCCACCGGGAGGAGGCCCAGGGGACGGCCCAGGACACGCTGGAGGGACTATGTCTCTCGGCTGGCCTGGGAGGAGGTGTCTGGAGAGAGGAACGTCTGGGTGTCTCTGCTGAGTCTGCTGCCCCCGCGACCCGGTTCCGGATAAGCGGAAGACAACGAGTACGAGTACGAAAAATAGGCAATTAGGCAAGCAGGAAAGTTAATGGGACTACTAACTAACAAAGACTGACATGTAATTGTGTACATTTTGATACATTTCTTATATTATCTTTATAAATATGATATAAAACAAAACCTCAAGCTCAAAAAATATATTAGAATCCCAGTCATTTTTTCAAAACCTGAAATAGTCCACACAAAAGCCATTTCAATGTTTTGAAGAGTTCTTAAGTTAAAATCTGTTGGGGTCAGCAAGGAGGACTTTTAATATATTCAGGCGTTTCTTAAGCAAAGGAGGAAATGGTTTTTAGGACAAAGAGTAAAACGATATGTTCCCCAAACAACCAATAACAAGGAGTTAGTAAAAGTCTACAGATTAGATAGCGCACCTTGTTTGTAATTGGTCTTACTGTAGAGGAGTACATTTGACACAACACATATCAGCTTCAATATTTCACACATAGAAACTATAATAAAAACTATGCTACAGTATAAAAGCTATTATATTTGATACCTGCATAAACATAAGAAAAATTATATTGTTTATATAATTTCAGTCTTAATGAAGTGAGCACCTGACATTTAAAAAGAAATGCCAGCAATCCATGTATTTTAAAGAGTAGAGGCATTTTTTGTTTGTTTGTATGAGATACATTTAGTACAAAATTAGTCCAGTTAAGCAAGCACAAATATATGTTTGTGAACTTACCCAGGTTTAAACAGGGCTTATATTGTAATATTCTTAGGGGCATTTTATTGTTTATTGTGAGAGCCGTGTGTCCTGGTCCAGCATTGTTTGTGTCAGTTTTTGGTTGTTTACGTTTTTATTCAGACCATGGGCAAGTTTAGGCGACAAACTATTTTTTTGTAGCTGTTCTTGAACTATGAGGACTAATCTGCATTACTTGAACATCTGTTCAATGCTTTCTTGCCTTTCTTATTTTTAAAAGTGGCTACAAGAAATGTGCCAATGTGTCACATTATATTAATATACCAGGGAAACAAGAAGCCATGGAATACTAATTAAACATTCCTCAACACTCTGTTGAACTTGAAAAAGTAAGGTGTACATAAAAAAATGTTTAGCTACAATAATTCTATAGGGATTGTTGGTACTTCCACTCATTGTGTAAACCAATAAATAAAGTTAAAACATTTTTAGGCGACTGCTTGTAATTTTGTAAAACATTGGAATGTCTAAAATTATTTTATCAAGTATTATAAACACAGCCTCTGATCTTTATGTTAAAACATAACTTTTATTCACTACTGATCATTGTCCTTAAGCTTTAGAGTGTAATTTTGAAACCTGTGTATTATTTTGTGTGACTTATAGCACTATATAAACATTTACCAGCACAGTCTTGTCTAATCCAGTGAAACACTGTGATCCTTCAGTGTGTTTGGGCTGCTTGGGCAGGTAGCAGCAACTCTACACCACAGAGAACAATAACCTGACCAATGTGGCTTACTAGCTTACTCCCCCAGTGCTCCTACTGACCCAACAGCATCAGGCATGTACTGAAAATGGGTGTGTGGATGGATATGTTTACATTTAAAGTATAAAATTGAATTAGAATGAACCTGGTCTAAGGAAATTAACTTTGTCTAGAACTGCACTCTGTCTCTAAGAAGACCCGAAACCATAAAAAAACATGTTAAACACGAGGACTTTAAACAATCAGGTACTCATGCTTACATAAAAATGTTTATATATCTAAGGAAGCTGAAACATTCTAATCAATATCTATTAACACATACATCACATACTGTAATACCCAGGGCAACCTTTTGTTTACACATCATCACCATGACATGTCAAAGCTTGTCATCTGCATTTAACATGTTCCATAGGGAGCAGTGAGCTGAAATCATCATTGTGGCAAAAATTGAGACTAAGGGAGGAGCAGAGTAGGAAGTATGGTACCAAATGGAGAACACTTGCACAACTGAAGTTGTTGGTGTCTCCATCCAGCCCCGCAGCCATCAATTAACAGAGCCCCACTTCCCACCCATTTACCAATACCATGTATATGTGAAAGATTTAATAAGATACAAAGCATTAGAAATGAAAATAAACAGTGTATTAATGCAGCTATCACTATGTTTGTCACATGCAGGAACCTTTTTTAGTTTTGAGGTCAGGGTCGGTGACCTACTTTCCTACTTGGACTTTTGACTTCAGGGGACGTGGCAAGCCCAGATCTTCCATGAAGACAAAGTTGGTAAATACTCAGGGGCTCTTTGGTAAAAGAAGGTTGAGGTGACGTAAATTGACAATATTTAGATAATCAGAATCTAATAAAATGGTTTTCGCCCTTGTACCTGGCAATCAGAATTTTTCTGGCCTATGAAGTGTGACAAGTGATTATTCAAACAACGCTGTATGAATTAGCTGATTTCCAGCACAGTTGGGCCCAATGGATAGGTGAGGCATTTGCATTAGCTTTTATTTCAGCCAATTTAAAGGTGAAAAGACCACAAGATCTAGTTGGCTGATAAAGGACAACTTTCTCTATATCACTTACATGAGTTGCAAAGCTGACCACTGGCTGAAGAAAATAACTCACTAATGCATAAAAAGCCTATTAGATAAATAGTTAAATAGTGTTTTCTTTTCAAGTTTTTGACACTGAGTATACACTCAAAAATATACATACAAAAATGTACACTTTTTAACTCAAAAGATTTTACATATATATAGTCTAAACATATTTAAATCTAACTTTAAGTGTACAAAAACAACATATTCACACACATATATGGTCGAAGGTGATATTATTTGTTAAACAAAAATGAAAACAAAATGGATTTGTTTTTATCTATTGCAACCAATTGCATTCAGTCACCTAATGAGTAAACAGAGTGCACCTGTGTGGAATTTAATCTCAATCAGAAAGCCAATAGGAACTCTATAGGAACTACTGAGATCCACAGCTCAGGTGGGAAGTCTATTGACAGTTTATGACATGAAACAAAGTGCTTTTGGTCAAATAAAACTAATATTGACATTTTTGGCCTGAGTATGAAATGTTACTTATGGTGAAACACTGACAGCCTGAACACATCATACCCATGGTGAAACATGGGAGTGGCAGCATTATGCTGTGGGGAATCCTGGATGAAAACCTGTTAGAGGCTGCAACAATATTAAGACTCAGATGGCAATTCACCTTTTAGCAAGCAACAACACCAAACATACAGCCAGACATAAAATGGAAAATTTTAGATCAATGGATATTCAACTAGACCTATATGTTTAATTAAGAATTTTGGCACAGTTTGGATATACCAATTAGTCTGAGTTTAAGTTAAAGAGCACGTTTTTAGATTTTTATTTGTAAAAATCATTAAGACAATGCAGCATTTTGTGTTGGTGTATATAAAATCCCAATAGAGTGCATTGAAGTTTCTGGTTTTAGTGTGACCAAATCTGCAAAAGTTTGCATTGTACGAATACTTTTGCAAGCTGCGGAACCAACAAAATATTTAAAACTCGTACTCGTACCTGTACCCGTACTTGTACTCGTCGCCTTCCCTTTCATCCGGGACCAGTACGCGGGGGCAGCAGGCTCAGTAGAGACGTCTAGACTTCCCTCTCCCAAACACCGCCTCCAGCTCCTCCGGGGGGGAGCCCAAGGCTTTCCCAGGCCAGCTGAGAGACATAGTCCCTCCAACGTGTCCTGGGCCGTCCCTTGGGCCTCCTCACGGTGGGATGTGCCTGGAGCACCTACCAAGGGAGGGAGACGGTTCAGACAAAGAGCGTTTGTCTGAACCGTCACCCAGAGCCTGTTTGCCATGGGAGACCCTACCAGCGGCATTTAATCTGCGGACAACATAGCTTCTAGGATCATTAAAGCACTCAAACCCCTCCACGTTAAGGCGGCGGTTCAAGGAGGAGATGTTTAAAACTTTAGAACTTAGATGTGTGTACTTTCTTTTTTTATTGCATGACTGAATCATAAGTCAAATAAAAAAGTGTTGGAATAACTTGCGATTATGCTCCCAGTGGAATTTACCTGATTAGACAAAGTGGTTATTTTGGTCTTTGAAAAATAAGACAACATACATTAGCAATGGTTTGCAAATGTATGTTCATTTAATTATTTAATTCTTAATTAAAATTGGGTCCCTGAGTATAGTTATCAGGGGTCATTGAGCTTTAGCGCCATTTGGTCTTTTGTGGGTGGTTATTCTGCTTTAAGATTTACTGTTTTTTAGAACTTGGACATTTTGAATAAATGAATTTTTATTGTGTTTTTTTTAATGTTTGTTTTACTATTGTCTTTGTTTTTTGATAAACTGTTATTGTTTTCCTATTTTAATATGCTATTCAGTAAGGTGGTAGTTACCACCTTAAACCAGAATTTACTGAGCTGGTATTTGTAATTAAAACGTTAGCAAAGCTGACCAACAGATACAATGTGACAGAGAAAGCAAGTAACTGTGCTGCTAAAGTGCTTATGAAGCTAAAAACAAATGATAAGTGAGATTAGAGCCATCATAGGGGCCAAAATCTGGATTTTTGGCATAAAGTTCCCCGCAGAGGATTTTAATTAAAATTGAATCGTCAGCTCGACTTCTTGTTATGCCTGCCCATCCGGTACCGCAGGAGGCGGTCACATCGCCGGTACTCTGTGGCTGAATGGGCTAACTGTTTTCATTTGCAGGGTTTCGTAAGTGCTGCCGTCTTGGACGCATTTCCACAGTCACTCTGCGGAGGTTTCACTTGTTCCTCTTTGCTTCTGAGTCCTCATTTCCGTCAGAACACAGGAATCAGACCAACATGGCTCAGAGTCCTTGGCTCTTGCCGAGCTTTGTGTTATTTTTTCTCTCGTGTGGCGCGGAAGAGACACACGGCAGGGAGATAGTTTACTATGTGGGGATCATTGAAGACCAATGGACTTACGCACCAAGTGGAAAAAACCTGCTGAACGGCCAAGCCATCGAAGACGACGAGTAAGTTTTTATGACTTCATTCAAGTTAGTAGGAAAAGCATTTTTAGTGATTTGTGCACTTTCATTTTCCATTCATTTGATTGATCACGTACTGTGACCAACTCACCCATGGGGAGTATAGGCTACAAATCCATTTAATAGTGACGAGAGAGCAATAGCATGAAAATCAGAAAAAGGTTTAACATTTGTATTTAAAAAAAAATCTTTATACTGTTATCAGGATGTGACAAAGTTTAGACCTCTGAACAGACTGTTGCGCGTGGCTGAGGTCTGACTCATGCGCAAAAAAAGTAACAGAGCAAAAATATCTGCTCCGATGATGCATCAGCGACGCAGTAAAGAGTGGAGTTTAAAAATGTTCGTATGAACTGGTAAATTGTGAAAGACCTGCAGTTGTTTAGTCCCCAGACCCCAAAGCGCTTTACACTACAGTCAACCATCCATTCATAGACACATTCACACACTGACAGTGGTAAGCCTACATTGTAGCAACAGCTGATCTGGGGCAGACTGACAGAAGTAAGGCTGCCTTACACAGGCGTCACCGAGCCCCCTTATCACCAGCAGCAGGCGAGGAGGGTAAAGTGTCTTGCCCAAGAACACAACGACTGAGACAGAAAGGTGATACATTGCATACAGTGCGAAGGAAAAGTATTTGCCTCCCTCACAAATGTCTTCTGTTTTATTCTCTTAAATGTTTCTGATCATAAGAGAAATTTCTGCTTCGGACAAACTTAAACTGACTCAATACAAATGTATTTTCTAAATCTCATATCATGATTTTATGAAAGGGGAAAAAGTACCCAAACCAACCTTAACCACTGTGAAAACGTAATTGCCCCCATAACCAAATGATTAGTTGTGCCACTTTGGTGGCAGCAATTGCCATCAAGTGTCTGGGATATCTAGAAGGGGGTCAGATGCATCTGTGTTGGAAGAATTCTTGGCAGAATTGTCTTAAACAGCCACACTGAAGGGTTTACGACCACGAAAGGCCTGTTTAAGGTCATGCTCAGGCACCTCAGTCAGTTTTAAGTACGAACTTTGACTAGACCACTCTAAAAACCTTTATTTAGTTTTCCTTTTTTAATCCATTCACAGGTAGACTTGGGTGCTCTGTATCATTTGCTTTGGTAAATGTTAGATGGAGCTTATTTTTTCAGGCCCACAGTTGTTTGGCCACAGACCTGGAGTGCTTCAGAGTTTATTCTGGATTCTTTTGTGACCTCTTGAATGAGTTATTGATGCACTCTTGGAATATTTTGCCACTCCTGGGAAGGTTCCTCACTACTCCATGTACTCTATTTGTGGATTTTATCTCTCACTGTGGTTCCCTGGAGTCCCAAAGCCTTTGAAATGGCTTTGCATCCCTTTCAAGATTGATGGATGTGGGTGGGGGTAGTATTTTTTTTTAGCACTGTATAACTATGTACTATTCAATTTGACTATGTTTGAATATTTATGTGATGAAACAGTTAACAGATATAGTTAGATATAGTTATAGATTCAGTTAATTACAAACCCTACATTTTGTATTTTCAGTACATTTGATTAATATTACAGTGTGGGCTAATATTTGGCCTATTTCATTTACTTCTTGAACATAGCACCTGTTTCATGATTTATTTGATTGATGACATCAGCAGTTTTTTATAATAAACAATTAATAAAAGTGACAGAATAGGTTGTTTTGTTCTTGAAAAGAACCTAACGCTTGTCAACATGCACGATTTAAACATATGGGAATAATAAAAATCATAAACAGTCCGAGAGAATCAAACCTTGTTTCATGAAAATCCAAACAGTCAGTCAGTCAGTCATTTTCTACCGCTTATTCCATAGTGGGTCGCAGGGGAGCTGGTGCCTATCTCCAGCAGTCTATGGGCGAGAGGCGGGGTATACCCTGGACAGGTCGCCAGTCAATCGAAAATCCAAACATTCAGTTAATATTTTACCCAAACATTATAACAAACAACAAGAAAATATAAATATTTATGAAGCACCCTGACAGCATACTGACATAATTGTTCTTTAATTGCAGAACTTTATACAACACCAGAAAAATCCAAGCCCAAAATCCTGTAAAAGTCCAAAGTAGATTTTAAAATGTGTATTGTTCTTCTTTTCTGGTTGCTCTAGTTTTGAGGTGGATGCATAGTAGCAAAACTGCATTTGTCATAGGTTCAGTAACAGCTTATTAACTCTCAAAAACATATAATCACAACAAAAACAACTCCAATTGTGAAAGATCTGACCAGTTTTAAACTGTGCTGCATAATTAGGCAAAATCTGCATTTATAAGATTTTTGACCTGCATGTTATTGGCTACTTTGTCGAAAATAATTCTGAGCATTGTGCAAAATTAAATAAGTGAAACTCTCTTTCTGCTTCAGGCATGCATCCATCTTCCTGGAGAGAGGGCAACACCGCATTGGCGGTGTCTACAAAAAAGCAATGTACAGAGAGTATACAGATGCCACCTACAGCCACCTGGCACCTCGACCGGATTGGCTCGGTTTTCTGGGACCCATACTGCGTGCTGAGGTTGATGATGTCATCGTAATACATCTAAAAAACTTTGCCAGCAGGAGCTACTCCATACATCCTCATGGGCTTTTCTACGAGAAGGATGCAGAAGGTAAAGTGTCACAAAATGAATAAAGTTACAGTTTATAGTCACAGGTGCTTATAACAAATGTGTTGGCTTGAAAGGTCTGTGGAATCATGTAGCATGCATGTGCACAGAATATGTCAACTATAGTTGTTTTTCTAAAGAGGATAAAAAAATGCAGTGGGTATTTGTTGACTTCACACTGAACAAGTAGGGAAAAAAATCTGTATATAAATTTTCCCTATTTTTGTTACGGCTTTATTTTAGATAGGCTTGACAGAGAGTGAAACTAACTCTGCTTAGCCATTCCCTACAAAATGACTGGGAACTCCCCCGCACTGAAACTCAGAGACAGTAGTGGAATGCATACAGTGGTCTCTGCCAGCTGCCATTATGCAAGAGCCAGGATACAAGCATTCAAGCAGTGTACTTCATTTGCAATTCATTGAATCTAGATTTCTGCATACAAATTGGACCCTACATTTGGACTCTTGTATACAACCTATATTGCATTGTTTTGGGGGGTCTATTGTTGTTTTTATAGCAGTACAGTATATACATTATGCCAAACAAATGGAAAACACTGTGCAGGTCAGTCGCTTCTACAATATCAACATCCATTGTCTATAATCACTTATCCAGGCGGGTGGAGGGGGCCTATCTCCAGCGACCATGGGTTCAGAGGTGGTGTACATCCTGGACAGGTTTATCACTGAGACATAGTGCAAACAACCATGCATGCACACATTCACACCTAAGGCTAGTTTAGAGAAATCAATTACCTAGCAGTTAAGCGTTTCTCCTGTGGTTGGAAGCTGGAGTACCTTAAGAGAACCCATGCATGCATGGCAAGAACATAAAAAAAGTGCATGCAAAAAAAGCCCATATCAGGATTGTAACCCTTGTTGAGAGTAAACATGCTAACACCTGCTCCACCATGCATCCACAATGTCAACATTTTTAAGCATTTTACAAACTAATAGCTAATAGCACTCCTAGGCTATTAAATACTGTACATTGGCATGGAACCTGAAAGCATTAACTAACCTGTTAAGCCCTGAGGGGTTTTAGAGCAATTTCTGCCTGAAATTACCTTAAATAAATCTAGCTCCACAGTTATAAGGCCTACATGTAAACTTTTGATACCTGTACAAAGTTAAGATATAAAAGAAGATTTTTCCAGTGGAACCACTATTGTAACTATTACTATGTCTGATTTATTTCTGAATAAACAAAGAGAAAATAAACATTTTTGAGCCTTGCCAAAGGTTTTTTCTAAATGAACATAAAAAAAAAACTATGGAAATCCTTTAGAATTCCTAGGAGAACCCCACATCCACATCTTCACTATAACTGCAGCAAATTTGGACTGAAAATGTTGAAGCATATAAGTTAAGATATAAGGAAGTTATAAGGAAATGGCAGTTAGGCAAAGGGTGCCAAAACTTTCCCAAATGTGTTTTTCACCTCATAAAAAGGAAATAAAAGGGAATCTGGTCAAATTAAAGTGCTGATTTCCATTGTATGAGTCCTTCTGCATATGACATAGCATTTGGTTATGACATTAACACTGTGTATCATCAAAATGTACAGTTGCACACATAACTGGAAGCTAACAGAGTAGAGCGCAAGTTAGCAGCCGGTGGACAGCAACCAGCAGACTATAATGCGCAAGCAAATTACATCACCAGAGAAGGTGCTACAAAGACAAGTTGTGCCTTTTTTAGAAAGGTGAGTGTCTCTAGTTTGTTATGATATGAGACATGTGGGGTCACTGCAAAGAGAAAGGTGCTTTTTGTACCGTTTTGTTCACAGAGTCAGCAATGTCTGAGGTACGTTAAAATGTAATCGCCTGTGTTTAAGTTGCTGTAAAACTAAAATGTATTTGTGCAAAACTCATTTGGGGAATTGTTTTGTGAAGATTAAAGCTTCCCTTTGCGATATATTTAAGAAAAAAAAAATAGTGGGGTTTTACCTAGTTTTATAGACTGCCCCTTTTTGCCGGTAAATCCATGCAAATAAACAGTACTTTACAAATAATATTTTAACATTTACAACATTCTGAAGTAACATTTTTAAGTAAAACTATAGTATTGCAGCAGTTCTGTGAAATTTATCTGAACCCAAATAATGAGAGCACTAATACTGTGCTTTGGTCTGTCAGGTGCCCTGTATCCAGACAGGACGTCAAATGCTTTGAAGGAGGATGACTCCGTCCCTCCAGGGGGCAGCTACACTTACCGCTGGGAGGTCAAACCAAGGTTTGCCCCCACAGACGATGATGCCAACTGCCTGACATGGGTCTACCACTCACACATTGATGCCCCAAAAGATATTGCTTCAGGCCTTATTGGGCCTCTCATCACATGCAAAAAAGGTACAATAAAATAGTATATGAATATATGTAATGTTTGCACTGGCAGCTTGTCTCCAGAGTTGTGTGTTTAATAAAGTAGAAGGACACTGGTCTTACCCACATTATTCATGTCTTTAATAACAAAACAGTTAAACCAGGCACTTTAAGGAAATACCTAGAAAAAAAATAAGGAGGTCTTTCCCAATTAGAAAAACGAATGTCTCCAAAAGACAAATAAATGCGCATCTGCTCTTTGTCACTAAGGAATTCTGAAGAATCCTGGAAGTCGAGTTTCATTAAATTCAAACTCAGAGTCAGCCCGCAATGACGTTGATCAGGACATCTACTTGATGTTCAGTGTGGTGGACGAAAACCTGAGCTGGTATCTAGAAGAAAATATTCAGAGATGCTTGGAACCAGATGGGGTCTCTTTAGACGATCCAGACTTTGAGGAGTCAAACTTGATGCATGGTGAGAACTTTTTTCCCTTTTTCAATTTGTTCTTATTCAAATGGCAAATTGTTATTCAAAATAACTGCACACACTAGCAGAAAAATGCTTTTTACTGGTAAAATAGTTTTCTGATAATAATCCTTTCCTGCCTTATGTCTGTCTCTAGTATATGCAGGTATCTGCATTAAGTAGTCATGTGTAATGATACCTAATTGAACACAGTAAAAACATTAGTTTATTGGTAAATTATAACAATTATGTTTTCTTTTTTATTACAGCTATAAACGGGTACACATTTGGTAATCTGCCTGGTATTAAGTTATGCCAGCACCATCCCGTAGCCTGGCATATGTTTGGGATGGGAAACGAAGTGGATATCCACAGTGCGTTTTTCCATGGAAACACCCTGCTGAACCATGGCCACCGCACTGACACTATCAGCTTGTTTCCAGCCACATTTTCTACTGCTTCGATGATCCCAAAAATGAAAGGAAAGTGGTTGCTGAGCTGCCAGGTTAATGACCACTTACAAGGTAGGAAAAACTGGCCTCCAACCTCTGTGTCACCTCTGCCCCCTCTAACTGGCTGCCAAGAGTTGCTGACAGTGGAGAATGTGTGTATGTGGGGGGCTGCTGTTTTGTTTTACCAACAGTCACATAGCGGAGGGGTGTGTTTCTACTCGAAACGTTTCATTATATTTTTATTGGTGTCCAAAGTCTAGTGAACATCCAGCTCAAAGAACCATACTTTGTCAAAATACTATAAATACAGTGCCTTGTATATGTATTGGTGCATCTTGAATTTTTTCACATTTTTTGTGACAGACCAAGATGATGTGGTGCATTATCAAAAAAAATCTAAAGAATATGATGGTATTTAGTCCCCTCGACTCTGTTAATTCTAAATAAAATCCAGTTCAGCTTTAGAAACTGATCAGAATAAACACATATGAAATTAAATCTCAGTATAAATACAACTGTTTTGTTAAGGCCTCAGAGGTTTGTTGAGAACATTAGAGAAAATACAGCATCTTTTAGACCAATTAACAAAGCAGACAAGTCAGGAGAAATTTAAAGCAGAGTTTGGTTATTAAACTGTATTATAACTATTAACCATCTCACAGAGAACTGTTTAATCCATCATATGAAATTGAAAAGAGTATAGCACAACCAATGGCAGTATTTTGCTTGAATGGTACACTGGGTGAGCCCCTCCTTCTGCCGTCCCCAGCCACTAAAAATGCAGGAAATCATCTAAGTTCTGTTGTGGGATAAAATGCAGTGTGTCCGCACTAAGTACGTACTCTTGACTGGACATGCATTAAAGCAATAAAAAACTGACGGATAAATTATATATTTTTTACCCATTGCTTGTTCACCTCCATTTGGGAGCATCCCTTTCTAATGTCACCCTGGGCAACTGCCCATATGGCCCATATCAAAAAAGTCAAGACCTAAATCCAATTACAACACTCTAACAAAACTTGGCATTTGATGTTCACAAATGCTTTCCACCCAATCTGACTGAGCTTAAACTATTTTGCCTGGTTTGTAAAGCAGGTAAAAGCCTCCCAGATTTAATTACACCAAAGCTGGTTGTATAGTAATGATTCAGGATGTCAAGAATTTTTATCGGTATAAGCATATATCCTTTTACTTCATAATAATGCACCACTGCATGTCGGTGGAGGACATACAATTATGAAAACATACCTTGAACTTGGTGGTTTTAACATGACAAATTGTGAAAACGTTTAAGGTTAGTCACCATAAGGCGGATTTTTGAAGTGTTTTGAAATGTTAGATAACACTTTTCGATGTTCCTCAATTTTCTTTATTTTAAAAATGAAAACGTTCGTTTTTTAAACAAACTCATATTTTGTGCCAATCTAAATTATTTTTTTTTCAGCTGGCATGCAAGCCTTTTATGAAGTGACGGCATGTGACACTTCATCTGGCACCACAATAATACCTGGTGTTGTGAGGAACTTCTATCTGGCAGCAGAGAAAGTCACATGGAAATATGCTCCCACAGAAAAGAACTTGATAACCAACACATCTCTTACTGAAGCAGGCAGGTAAGTATACATAAACATGTTGGACTTTATATTATGAGACACATAGCGCAATGTTTTGGTTAGTCCAGAGTTAAGGCCCATTGGCCAAATATGTGCTCTGAAAACTTTAAAAGCCTTATAGTTGCTGATTTGGCTGTAATAACAGAATGTAACATAATCAATACATATGGGATGGTTTCTAGTATCAAGGTACAGATAAGCCCAAAATTATTGATTCCCCCATGCATATTAAGGTATAAAGTAATCTTTTATTTTTATTGGAATTTTGTTTGATTCCAATAAATGGCAAAATGATATAATTTAAGTTGCACATTTCTTCTGAGCCACAGTCGGCCAATAGAGAATCTGTGGAGAGACCTAAAGATTAGGGTGATGGCAAGGAGGCCTTCCAGCCTCAAAGACTTGGACCTCATCATCAACGACAAATCATCAAAACATGGAAACATGCGAGAGGCTGGTCAGCGATTATAAGTAGGGTGTGATTGCTGTTATGCCAACAATTTTTTTATTTTTTTTCCCACTGATTTTCAAAAATTTTTCAGCATGCCATTTTTAATTAGATGGAAATAAAAACAGATAAATATATTTTTTATTCACGGACTTCTTTTACATTGTTTTATTATCTATTGAGAAATGCTTGTCTACTACCTATCAGAAACAAATGTCTTGAATATAAAAAACTAAAAACTTTTCTAATCTATCTACTCTGCCAGGCGTATGAATAATCTTGTGGGCTTAGTCAAGGTTTTAAAAAGTTAGTTTCAATACCGAACATTTTCCATCATACCATTACTGCAGTTTAAGGTATTTTTATTGGGATGCCAAAGAAAATGCCAGAGTTACTGGAGTTATCTGTTTATAACCACACACTCTGTGTTTATAAACACAGCACTCCCCTTAACCCATCTGTTACTGGTGTAAGGATTATTAATCTGACAATATTATTTTATATTTAATATTAATATTTTAATATTTTGTCAAATAATATTTCGGTCTGTTAAGGGTTGTCCTGTGAATATCAGCCCAGTAAAGCGATGGTATTAGGACAAAATCGAAAAGGTGTGAGCCAAGCTCTGACATTATTGAACAGCAAAATTCTGCACACACAAGGAATGAATTCACACAATTTCTTAAAATACAAGAATTTATTAACAAAAATAAGTCAACTCAAAGTCAAACATATTTCAGTCAACAAACTCTTTACTATGCTAAAACAATCCAACTAAACTAGCAAGAAGAATTAAAGAATAGGGAAGACTAATGGACTATGTACAATATAAACAAGTTGATTAAAGATGATTGAAAATCATGACCAAAAGAGTGATGCAACATTACCATGCAATATTTATGTTTGAGAACCAAGGATTATCTTGAAGAATCTGGAAATGAAGTTAAGTTAGTCTTGGAACTAACTTAGGCAATAATCAGCAAACGTTAGACAACAATTCACAATGCAAGATCAGATAAAATATTATTTTAATAAAATAATGTTTAAAAGAATGATCTGCTGAATAAAACCAACCTTCCGGATGAATAATTCTCAACGGTGTCTCATTAGCTGCCTTTATTTATTAAATAATATTTAAAGAAATATTTAAGGAAAATGACCAAATCTTTCTGGAGAAATGGAGCTTAATGGTGTTTACTTAGTTATCAGATTTAGTAAAATAATGTTTAGGGACTATTATTCACTAACTTGAAAACTAACAACCTTTCTGTTAAATATTCTTTAGCAGCAAGCACATGTTCTTAGCTGTTAGCAGTTAAAGCTAACAAAATAAGCTGATAGCTTAGCACCAGAATATTACACACACCTTTAAAAATGCCGTCAATAAAAGGTTTAAAATGCATAAGCGCGGACGGCGAGTTATGAGCAATCTTCTGTGTTTAAAATCACCCTTTAAATAAAGTTTGTCTTAACTTTAAAAATACACAAACACAGAACACAAACTGAGCATGTGTGCTGCAGATAGCCTGCTAGCACTAAGATAGCAGAGTTTCACACAAACAAAACCAAACTTTATAAAATGAAAACGTTCAGAACATTTCATCCTAACTGTTATTCTGCCCAAACCTAACCTCTGACCGTGGTGAGGAAACGTTGTCCAAGGGGTGAAGTTTGAAGAAGCGTCCACAGTCAACAACCGGTTAGCTTTCAGCTAACCTAACGTAGCTGTGGGTGGGCGGCCCGTTCTGTCCGCTGACCACACTGGTTAACACTTTCTCAGAGAGAAAGTCAAGCCACGCTTGTACCTTAATTCCCATTCATGAATGAATTTACCGGATACACAGACAGTGATTCATTTGTACTTATCTTTGCATATGATCGCGTGTTCTTATGACACCCTTGGATCCAGTTTGAAGAGTTTATGTCTTTTTGGCAGCAAAGACACATCAGCGCGCTTTGTCCCCCTCCTATCCCCATGAATACCGGCGTGGAAGAGGTCGGCTTGTTGGAGAGGGGGTGCTCTTATTGAGACAGTGGCATCATGGGAAGTCTGCTGCTACCCCCCTTTCCTCATTTGCTGGAAGTCAGTTAAATGCAGTTTATTTTGAAAGTTCCAGAAAAGTGTGTACCGGAGTTTTAATGTTGTTTCCATGGCTGGGTCCCAACACTGGGCCTTGCTAGTCAGGTGGCTTAAAAACAGACCCTGCACTTTTACCTTTGTTGGAAAAGTTCTGGACAAGTTCTCCTCTTTGGAAATGTAATTTGGAGGTTTAAGGTGCATCCGCCAACACTGTTAAGGTAATATTGTTTAATAGTGCAGTGGGCAAGCTATGAGAGGCCAAGAAGTTAAAAGCAGGCTCTGCCCATGCAACTTCACCAGACAGTTTTAACCAGCTAATACCTGTATATAATAAAATATAATTAAGTGTACTCCTAGGAATACTCTTAATAAATATCATTACAGCTGTAGTAGCCCTAACTGCAATACCTGTATAATAAAATTCATAACAATATATAATAACGCATGGGCATTTTCTTGTTAAAATGGAGCTGTTTTTCTGTGTTTACAGGGACTTTTTTAGCTGTTTTGATGAACTTTTAAATAAATGTTTGATTTGAAAGAAACTGTTGCTAGAGAGGAAGGAATAAGAAATGCCTATTATGAAGTTTTATCATTTTTGTACTCATTTTGTTGGAAATGTAATTTAATTAGTATGCTATTCTTGTTCTGACTTTATATCTTGCTAGAATAATTTGACATGATACATCTAAAATGCATGGTCTGTGTGTGCGTTTGGCCTCTATCTGATTCTTTGTTAGGTGATCATTTTTCTGCTGAATCAAGGTTGCTGTGTCTGTCAGGATAAAAATTATTGGTTAAAGATCATATTAATCTGTTTTTTTCTGTTGTCTTTTCTTTTTTAGTCCATCAGAGGTGTTTTTTAGCAGAGAAGGGGGAGCAATTGGAGGTAGCTATGTAAAAGTAGCATACAGAGAGTACACAGACAGTACTTTCACTCAAGTCAAACCATTACCATCTGATCATGGATTTTTGGGTACGTTTTTTTTCTCTGTCTCTTTTTCTACTGTCTTGTTTATTAATGCAGTTTCTTTTCCAGCCTTTCTTCTGTCATCTCACAGCAGCACATATGCAGTAATTTTTCTTCTTTATCTTTTGACCAGGTCCTGTTCTGAGGGCAGAGGAAGGAGATACTATCAGAGTGACATTCCTGAACAATGCTGATAGAAGCTACAGCATTCATCCCCATGGACTTTTCTACGACAAACACTCCCAGGGAACCAGCTACGAGGATGGTGAGGAACCAGTCGGTCACAATTGTGCACACTGCAGACTTTAACCTGTGGCTACAGCCACTGTTTTCTGAGGACATTCAGCCAGCCTTTTTTGTAGAATGAAATAAAATAAATACTAATTTACAAAGCATTATGCCTTTGTTGAAGATACCTTAAGATTACTTGGAGTTACTGTATGGCTGTTGTTTTTCCTCTTTTTGATCCAGAAATAAATGCTATTAATAAAAACTGTTTTAGATATTTAAAAAAGTACGGTTTTGTTTAATCTGTGATTTTTTTTTATTTACTTCGAAAGTGGGTTGGTTCTATTTATGTCAGTCAGTCATTTTCTACCGCTTATTCTATAGTGGGTCGCGGGGGAGCTGGTGCCTATCTCCAGCAGTCTATGGGCGAGAGGCGGGGTACACCCTGGACAGGTCGCCAGTCCATCGCAGGGCAACACAAAAAAACCATGCACACACTCATTCATCACCTAAGGGCATTTAGAGGGGTGACCAATTAACCTAACAGGCATGTCTTTGGACTGTGGGAGGAAGCCGGAGTACCCGGTGAGAACCCATGCATGCACGGGGAAACATTCAAACTCCATGCAGAAAGACCCCCGGCCGGGAATCGAACCCAGGACCTTCTTGCTGCAAGGCAACGGTGCTCTATTTATGTCCATGCTCCAAAAAATATTTCTTTCACATTTTGTATAAGGGGTTCTAGCAGTTTTAGAATAAAAATTCATCCTGACATACATCTTTGGGCTGTGGGAGAAATCTGGTCTTCCCCATTTTTTGATATTGGCCACACAGGCACACAGAGGGCATGCAAACTCTACCCACAAGTTTGAACTGAAGTGACCAAATCTAACTTAGGTTTTAAAAGCTAATTTGGCCCAGCCTCTGTACAGCGAAGAATGTTTGTGTGAGTTTCACTTCCTTTGTAGTGAAAGAACAGTCTGAGCCATCACAGAAATCTTCATTAAACCAATGAGTCAGTTTGCTTTACAACCATCACAAGGAAAATAGATTTTTTTATGTGTCAAGGCATCATCCCTGCAGGATGCGCAGTAAAACACTAGTGGATAGCGTTGGCTTTAAATCTGGGTGGGGGGATTCCTTGTACTGTCCGTTTCCTCTTGGACTTTTTGATATTTTGTAACGTTATAACCTTCAATGTATTTTGTTGGGATCCCTTATAATTAGACAAACAAATAGTAGAGTAGTTTTATGTACACTTCCGGGCAAAAGTTTTAGAACACCTTTTACATTTAATGGTTTTTATGTTTATGAACATTTACATTGAACGCAGATTCTCACTGAAAGTATCAAAACTGTGAATGAACACATATGGAATTATGTAGCAAACAAAAAATTGTAAAAGAACTTTAAATATGTTTTATTTTAAGATTACTTATAGCAGCAGTCCTTTGCTAAGAGAGCTAAGCAGTAATCGGAGCAAAGGATGGCTATTTTGATGAATCTAAAATAGAGAAATCTTTAGAATTATTTCACTCTTTTTGTTTACTACATAATTCAGTGTGTGTTCATTCATAGTTTTGGTGCCTTTGGTGAGAATCTACAATTTAAATAGTCATGAAAATAAAGAGACCCATTAAGTGAGAAAGTGTATCTAAAACATTTGAACGCTAGTGTACGTAGTTTTCTATATTTTTTACAAGTAAAAATCCAAATAGTCTGGTCCAGCCCCATAACCTAATACTTTATTCGGGTTAACACTTTTCTTCCTGAATTGCTTTGAATTTAGCTCAGCCTTTCTATCTAGCTTCTCTGACCACGTTAAATAAACGCATGCCCACACCATGCTGCTGCCACCACAATGTTTCACTAGGGGCATGGTATTCAGTGTTAGTTTTCCAATGGACAGCATTTTGCATGTGAGCCGGAAAGTTAAGTTTTGATCTCTTACACATGTCCCCTACATGGCTTGCAGCAAATTGTAAACGGGACTGACTATGGCTATCTTTCAACAACCGCTTTCTTTAAAAAGTATTGACACAGGGTATTCAGATTACAATAAAAGAAAATTGCATAATTCATAAAAAATGTGAACTGTATTTGAATAAACACAAAATAAAACGAGTTACTCTGTGAAGGTGTTGTTTAAAAAACGATCTGAGGACTTTAATTTTTTGTCTGTAATGTTTTAGGTTTTGACAAACCAGGATCAAGCGTAGACCCAGGAAAGAAATTCACCTACAGGTGGCAGGTGCTGGAAGGTCCATCTTTTTCCGATTCTCCCTGTATTCCCTACTTGTACTACTCCGCCACGGATCCTGTCATGGATACCAACTCTGGGTTAGTCGGACCTCTGCTTGTGTGCAAACGAGGAGCGCTGGGGAAGAATGGAATCCAGGTTGGGGTTTTGTATTCTCTTTGCAAACACTCTTTTCCCACATTAAGATAACTCTGCCTATGTTGATAGGCAACTCCTAAATTATACCACTGTTGCAGGCCTGCAAGGCTAATGACAGCATACATAAACACATTCATTCTGTAGTTGCTAGACATGCAATTCTGTTTCCCTGATTGTGTGTGTTTATTGTTCAACAGAAGGGTGTGGATAAAGAGTTCTTCCTCCTTTTCTCTGTCATGGATGAAAACATAAGCTGGTATTTGAAGGAGAACATTAAGCGTTTTGGCACCACTGAGACAGATGAAGAAGATGAGAACTTTGTGGAGAGCAATAAAATGCATGGTAATCAGTGTGTTCCAGAAGGGCTGTATAGTTTTACCTTAATGCTTTGAGTATTTGATGAATAGAGGTGATAGTGTATTTTTGGAGACCAAGTTGCACTTCTGTAATTATTTTGTTCCCTTTTCTTCAGCTGTAAATGGACTTATGTATGGGAACCTTCCCGGGCTGGAGATGTGTGCCGGGGACAATGTCATGTGGTACACCTTTGGGCTTGGCACAGAGGCAGACATACACGGTGTCTATTTTGAGGGAAATACCTTTAAGAAACAACGCACGACACGAGACACAGTCAGCCTGTTTCCCCACACCACTGCAGCTCTCTTCATGCAGCCAAATAATCATGGTAAGTCATCCATCCATTTTCCGTAATTGCAGAAAGCTTTTTCACTCATTAAACAAAATATATCTTCAAAAACGTTATGAAATGTGATCTAACTGAGGAAAATGTTTGAACACTAACCCGAGGTTCTGCACCCTGCAGCTCTTGCTTTTTGGACCTTCCACAATGCATCTTAAAAACTTTGGCAAAAATTAAAGACTCAACTAAGATTTTTAAATACAGGTATGATAAAAAATGTACATTGCAGTTTTTCAGTTTTTTATTGATTTCCACAACAGAATGACATTAAGAAGTACCAGCAATTTAGATCTATATTTTTGTCATTAGGTTGTAGACTACGCTTTTTTATTATAGTTTCATTTTCCACAAATATTAACATCAAAAGAAGAAAATTTATCCATTTTCTTTTTGCTAAAGTTTTTTTTTTCTTTATTTTTAAACCTAAACATAACAATAAAATGGTTACTCTTTAAAAATGAAAACAGATTTTCCACAGTAGATATCTATCAAAAATTATAAGTTGTCCTTTTTTTAAAATGTGTAACATTTTGGCTTTAAATATGTTTTTTTTAGCTGGAGTGTGGACAAAAATGGCTCTTCGGGTTGAATGCCTGCAGACCATTGCACTAACGTCTAAAATCTAGTATTATTCTCTTTGGGAGAAAAAACATAAGCTACCAGTCTCTGAAATCAGTCTGAGGAAAGTTTGTCCCATTCCTTACTTTCACCTGTGAGTTGTTTGAAGGGTTTCGTCCATGTACAACCCGTCTAAAGTCACCTCACAGCATCTCAGAAGGACAAAGATCTGGCCTTTCAGTTGTCAGCCAGTCCTTGGTGGGTTTAATTGTATGTTTTGGGCCACTGTCATGTTGCAGGGTCTATAATTTCAGATGCACTTCAATTTGTTTGGAAATGGTCTGATGGGCAGCAATTTCTAAAGTCATTGCTGTTGTCTTTCTGTCTTGGAGTTGTGTTAACACACCCATGGTTGCTGTATACCAGCAAACTGCCAAAATACCAGCCTTTATAGAGGCAGTCTTACTTGCTGATGATCAAGTGATCCATTGCACTTGATTAGCATCACTTGGCTGTGATTTTCCCTTGTAAATTATATGTAATTGTTTTTTTAATACTGAAAAAAATCTCCTATGTAGTTTATATATTATATTTAAATATCTGTCAACTGGGAGCTTTTGAAACTGAAGACATATTACTTGCTTGTATGCACACACTTGCCTGATAAAGCTGTTTTTGGATTGGGAATCAGCAAAGGTATATTTTTTAACATGACTGTATGGATAGTGATGGAAAATTTAATTTTTTCCATGACTCTCTTATTTATCAAATTGTGCGATTGCTTGAGATTTAAGAAAAAAAAATACATTGTTTCCACAGAATGGCTGATGGGAGAGTTTACAGGAACCTAAATTAAAAGTCATTTAGAACAGAAAGGACGTGTTACTGTACACAGTACACTTAAAAAGCTGAAAATAATCTGCTTTGTTCCAACAGCAAATGTACACATGATGAATTATGATGATAAAGTCATTGATTTTGTTTACTTCCCCTCCCAGGTGTGTTTGAGGTGAGCTGCAGAACAACAGATCACTTCTCAGCCGGCATGAGGCACCTTTACAGAGTGAAACCTTGCCATGGGAAAAATGTCCCACACTTTGAGCCTACCAGGACCGTGAAGTATTTTATCAGTGCAGAAGAAATAGAATGGGACTACTCACCTACAAGAGACTGGGAGCTGGAGAAACACCACACAAGCCCAGAGAAGAGGTGTGTGAGTAAGACAGGACAGCTGTGGGATGATGTGTAGTGTTGGAGCTGGAGCCTGTAATTAGTGGTGGAACTTATTACTGTTTGTAGACGAAAGCTAATTGGTACATGTCTCCCAGTCCAGGCAATATATTTGTGGGTAAAGGGGAGAACAGGATTGGCTCCCGCTATAAGAAGGTGGTATATCGAGAATACACAGACGAAACCTTTAAATATCAGAAGATGTGGGGGGAGCACCTGGGCATCTTGGGTGAGATTAGCACCTCCTTATTTCAGTCTTGCTAAATGAAGATAGAGAATGACAGGAATTATCTTTCTTCCATATATAGGTCCGATAATCCACGGAGAGGTGGGAGAGCAGATTCTGATTGTTTTCAAAAACAAAGCCAGCCGGCCTTATACCCTCTCAGCACACGGAGTTAAGGCCAGTGGTTCACATGTACCTGTTGAACCTGGTGAGAATTTAATTTTAAAGGGAAAAAATAACTTTGACAGTGGCTCTTTTTTCTAGATTAACATCCAAAAGTGCCCCTTTATTAAACTTTATGGGATTTCTATATTTAATCTTTCCTTCAGGCCACATTATTGAGTTGACTTGGGATATTCCTGAAAGCTCTGGACCAGGAAATTCAGATCCTAACTGCATTTCCTACGTCTACTTCTCATCGGTTGACTACATCAAGGTACATCCTCCCATTGTAGAGTAACATTCACATGTAAACCCATCATTGGCAGTTTAATTTTCATGCCTAAATAGTCACTAAAGCAGACCTGTGTTTATGTTCAGGATCTCTATAGTGGTCTTTTGGGGCCCCTGGTGATATGCCGGCCCGGGATTCTGTGGCATGGCGAGTCGGTCGACAGACATAGGAGAGACATAGACAGGGAGTTCGCTCTGCTGTTTTTGGTGTTTGATGAAAACCAGTCCTGGTACTTGGAGGACAACATTAAAGCATACCTTGGTGTCGATCCTGGAACGTTTGAAAAAGACCAAGATTTTGAGGAGAGTAACTTGATGCATGGTAAGTTGAGATTTTTAAATATTTTTTTCTATTTAATTAAAGGATATGTGAACATCTAGTCACATTTAGAAGACAAAAAACATTTAAAAGCAACAATAAAATCATATGAAACTTTGGAAAATGATACATGATTTCCTACATTTTATGCAAATATAAAATCTTAGAAGTGTGGTGGCATTTGTATTTATGTTTTTACTCTGATACCCCTAAATAAAAGTGTGTTCTAATTTTAAAATTGGTTCTACAAATTGCCTTCAGAAGTCACTTAGTAAATTAAGTCCACATTTGTGAAACATTTCACCTGTGTTCAGCTTCTGTGACAAGAATGCCCACAGCATGATGATCCCATCACAGTGTTTCAAGGTGGGGAGGGTGTTTTCAGGATGATATTTAAGACACAAAGCAATTTTGTGGTCTCATCTGACCTTGGTTTTATTTAGGGGTATCACAGTATATGGGGCTTGAACTACTGTGTGGATGAGAAGTGTAGTTTTTAATATAACACAGTAAATCTGTCTCAGCCAGATTTACTAATGAATCAGACCAACGTGCTAAAAACATATTCAGTGGTCTTATGAATCAACAACCTGTCTGGGTATCATGGTCCCTGTGTGTTGTCCAGATAATAAGGTGTCATTTCTTTTTGGCAAGTGCAGACAGTCAAAATGCCTAAAATAGACGCACTACAGCAGCCGACCTAGTTCATTTGGTCAAGACAATGCCAAAACCACATTCTGCACCAATTACAATAGCAGAAGTGCTTAACTTTCCTGCGGTCTAGAACTGTCATCCAGTCAAACCAAATGCCTCATTACTGCTTGGAAAATGTGGTAAATCATAAATTAAAAGAAAGTCTTTCACAATGACAACAGCATAACCTTTAAAATGTGTCACAACAAAGCAGAAAACATAGCTCTCTCCCAACAAGCAGCGCAAAAAGTGGGTATGCACTATATGCGGCACATAGGGGCCCTGCGCAAGAGGGTGGGCACATCACTTATTCTGCACCCCCAGCCCCTTTTAAGCATGAAAAAAATAACTTTGGTTGGTCAAAAGACAGTAGCTAAGTTATGTGAGTGAATCAAGGGGAGGCTAAATATTCAGGTTAGCCAAAGCTACTACTAGTAAAGCCACTACTACTACTAGTACCAGTGTTTGTGGTTATGTTGTTAGACAGTAATCATTTGTTTAATTAGATGGTGAATCATAGAACAGATAAATTATAGAACTTGGTAGTGATACATTTGAGTTTAAATGTCTTCACTCAGATATAACACTGCAGGGCTGTTTGGATGTATTTGATAAGTCTGATCAGATGCAGCGTCCAATCAGTAACTGATATCCAACAAGGATATCATTTAAATAAAAATTTTATGTTTTTTTTGACTGCAGTATTTTTTAAACCTCCTGCCTGGTCTAATATTAGGTGGAAGTGTAGGATCAACCACTTAATACCAAGTGATTCATTCTTAAATATTATTTATATTGAGCAAGTGCATTAGAAAAATTAGTAATTTTTTTAAAGCTATTAAACAATGCTTGTTTGACCGTATAATTTAGTGTAGAAGAACACAGGCAAGGGGTGAAGTATTCCTACCTTGCCTCTGACAGTTGCATCTCCCGAGAGATACTTTAATAAGCTGAAGCTTATCAAAACATACTTTCGTTTAAATATGAGCAATATTACTTGACCCAGGTAGCAGTGATCTGTATTGAAAACATCGTGGCATGGTCTATTTTTGTTGATGCCATTCTTGACATATGAGCAGGTGCCAAAGACACAACATATAAAAATGTAGTGTTAAGATTCTTACATAGAGTTCAAGCTGTTTTTAAGAGGCCATAAATTAATATTTCCACTACAGCAAATGTGTTGAGCACTGGGTGCGGCTGCTGTTATGTGTTATTACATATTATACATTATTTTTGGTTTTTGGTTGAGCTGATCACCTGCTGTAATATGTAACATACAATTAAGGTCTTTAATAATAGTATTTTATGTTCTAGGCCCATGAATAAATAAGATTTATACACGTAAAGATAAAAAAAAAAAAAAGCCCGGTAGGGGGTGTGGGGGTTGGGGACGCCTATAATGTGTTCTTTCAGAAAGGAGGTAGTTGCAACTTACCTCATTTCAACCCAAATCAGGGTAAAGTCTGGGTAAACATGTTTAATGGTTTCCTATCACAGCAATGTTTTGCCTGTATGATGTATAACTGTGTCTGTTACAGGAATTAATGGTAGAGTGTACGGTAACCTCCAGGGACTGATAATGGAGCAGAATGAGAACGTTGATTGGTATCTACTTGGCATGGGCAATGAAGTAGACATGCACACTGTTCACTTTCACGCTGAAACCTTCATTTACAGGGTTCGTTTGAAGACGCTCATAGCTTATCAGTATTGTGCTTTTGCATATTTCCTGTTTTTTGTTCCCTTGTGGTACCTTATGGACTGTCTGTGTGTGTGTGTCAGACGGACCACGTGCACCGTGCAGATGTTTTCGATCTGTTCCCTGGGACTTTCCAGACTATTGAGATGGTGGCAGCAAACCCAGGGACATGGTTGCTCCACTGTCACGTCACTGACCACATCCATGCAGGCATGGAGACCACTTATACAATAAAAGGTACGTAACTGCGGCAATGATCTGAGCTGTGTTCAGTTGCTTCTCTAACATTTCCATTGTTTGTATCTTTACAGCTGCAGAGAGGTCCTTGCCAGGTACAGTAACATTTCTTTTTTTTTTTTTTTGCAAATGATGTAACATTGTTTTTAACACTTAACTATGCTCACAAGAGAAGAAAATAAATTATTGCGTAAGTGCTGTCCTGCTTTGTAGTTTAACATTGAAGTAACTCCTAGAAGATTAAAAACTACAGCACCACTCTGGCTAAGGTGCCAGGAACCCCTTGGTAAAAAGCCTTATAAAATTAAAGTATTTTTTATTGCTGTAGCATAATTTAACACTAGAAAAATACAATCTTTATTGTGAGTAGGAAAAAAAAATCACATGTGGCAAGATTACCAGTCCACACTTTGTGTAACACTCTTTTGCTAATAGGAAAGTATTTAATCATGTCCCATAACCATTGGAGGTTGGAGCATACAGGGGGAGGGATCTTACAACATCTGTCTGGATCTCTCACAGTTCTGTTTTATACACTCTTCTCTTCAGCTCACCCAGCATGTTTTATATAACATTTAGGTCTATGAACTGAGGCAGCCATAGAGGAAGGTTCATTTTATGTGGCATGAACTATTTCTGGTGATTTGGCCAGTAAACGTGGGTCATCCAAGACTGTTTGTCACAGTTTCAGTTGTATTGTATTATTATTGTAGTAGATATGAGTACATTTAGGAAAATAGCTATTTTCTAGTTGTCATCCCCTAACTTGGAAAGATCAACACATGATCAGTCCATTTTTCTTTTTTTTACATTTTGAAGAGTGGCTAGAAGAAATTGGCTTCTTTTTCAGAATCACATCCCATAAAAACAACAATTTTAAGACTGCCAAGTAAAAATTTCCAGACACCCTGATTAGCTTAAAAAAGTACATTTACTGAATTCATTGAGGAAATTTTCATTTTATAGGAAAAATAATAACTGTGCTAATAACTGTTGCATAAGGGAGTTTATGAAAAACATTTCCTTTTGTACTCATATTACTACTGCTGGACTTTACAATGTTCAGTGCAAGATTATGCTAGCAGAATAAAAGACAAATTTATCTTTTCACCAGAAGTGCCAATAAGTGAGGAGGGAGCAGCAGAGTATTAGTATATGACTAGTATGTTTTAAGAGTTAGCTTATAGCTGTTAATGTAATTCACACAGCGACCCAGTGGAGGTCTAGCAAAATGATAGATACATTCAAGCCCAAAATTATTCATACAGCTGTCAGATTTAGGTTAAAAGCTATCTTTTAATTTTACCGTGTTTACGTGTTTCTTCTCACTGGAAGTAATATTGACATTTTGAAGTGGCCCAGCCAGAGTACCGACTTAAAGAGATTGTGTGCAGGGAGCTAAAGATTAGGGTGATGGGAAGGAGGCCTACCGACCTTAAAGACTTGGAGCTCATCATCAAAGATAAATTATGCCACACAAAATACCCCAAATAATCCAAGGATATAAAAAAAGAATACAGAAGAAAAGAATATCTTTGAAGCTTAGACTGTACTTACTTATGTATATATAGCAGTAGAAAAATCTATATACACTGTAAATATTACTAATTTCCTTTCTGTTTGTTGCAGAGGAAATAGAAAGAAGGATAAACTTATATGATTGCGCCTCTATTTTCCAATGCACTAATTTACAATAATCAAATGCAGTTTGTAACCCTGAAGTAAAACAAACTTCAGTAAATTTAAAAACTAAGGTATTACTTAAGTGCCCTTAGTAATTTTATTCTGCCAGTTTGAGGCTTACAATTCATTTAGTCTTTTCCAGCACCAGGTGGAAAGTGGGAAAGGCTGCAGTCTTGGTCTGGTTATGTGAAGCAATTTCAATGATTTTTACCAATGTTATGTAACTGTTTGGTTAGTGTTAAGCAAAGGTACATTTTATCATCTGGATCAGGTAACCTTCTGACACTGACTGTAGTTCTTACAGACCTGTACATAAAAATATTCATAATTAATATTTACATATATTGAAAACATATTTGTTAAAAAAAGACTTTTTATAGACATGTTTTAAACTTGTTACCTGCAAACCTGAATTTAGCTTCAAAACTGTATCCTCTCTCTTTGTTGTGTTCCTCACAGCTTCTGCACCTGAACATAAAGTCTCATTCAAGACACTAATGGTTTCACATGCACTGGGTCTACTAGCAGGAAGAATTCATAGATAGGAGACTGACAGATGATTGTATGAGTCCAAGCACAATTATGATCAATGATGCACCTTTCTTTTATTTCTGAATGTTTTATTATATAAAATAATAAGCAAAGGACTGCCAAGTTTATTTTATGTTATTTTATGTCAACCTCCACATGAGAGATAAATATAGATTTATCTATATTTGTCTTATCTAAGACAAAAAGTAATAACTTGATATACTTTTTTTATTGTGCTCTGTGGTCAAAACTGTGGTCTGTTGTTTAAAAAAAAGAGCTGATAAACCAAATATTCTAAGTTGGCTTTGAATGTACAAATAAATGTATTTCTTTAAGCTTTTTTGTGTTTTGTCTATTTGTGTTTTACTTCCACTGTGAAATATTTTCTTTTACTACATGAGACCATCTTCTACTACCACAAGGTGGCGATCATTCATGCATCCCTTTTAGTTTGGGAACGAACGGCAAGTTACTCAAGGAGTAGATCACCGAGCATTTTCTTGTTGAATGTAGCAGTCTGCAGCATTGCTCAGCTGTGTTCACAGATTTATGGGTCTTTCAAGGATACTAACATGATATACAATGTGTGAATGTTTTAGATTTCATTGAATTATAGTAAGTTAACTGGATGAGATCTTGGTATTAAACTGGAAACATTTAAATACCTTAAAGCAAGTGGTGCATTTTAAGTCATGCCTGGTTTAATCTATGCATTGCTTGTCATAGATACTTTCTACTTCTAATTTATTCATTTACTAACCTAAATGACTTTTTTATGTGTTTTTAACTTTTGCACTTTCAAAAAATAAGGAGATGTACCATTGACAGTGCTCTAAATGATTATCAACCAAAAGGAGATTTTGTGACTATTAACTAATAGATCAGTGATCTCTTCACCGGGAAATTTTAGGAGTAAAAAAGCAGTTGTATTACGTATGTTCTTCATAAGTATTTGATGCAAAATTCTAAAATTTTATATATTCAGGCAAAAGTCTCACTGAGATTTAAGTCTTATTATCAAGGCAGACCTGCCCACACAGCATAAAACATACACACTATATAAAAAAAAAGACCAACACAAAGTGGTATACCATTGTATATATACATGTACATATATATATATATATATATATATAATATATATATATTATATATATATATATATATTATAATAATAAACTATCTACATCTTGCATTTATAACACCAACTTAAGTTGTACATAATTGAACTGAATAACATCAAAGCCAGACTGAAGAAATTCAAGGGTTAGAATTGCTGATGGAGAGGAACAATAAATAATTGTGTCATCTGCATGAAAATGGAATTCATCTTTTTATATTTTATCACACAGATTGTTTATATACAGTGTAAAGAACAGTGGAGTTAATACGGAGTCCCAAAAAAACTCATTTAGATTCTAGGAGAGAGACGGATAATGACCCAGCAAATTAACAACATTAATTGACAACTTAAGGAAAATAGCAGCAAAGTATTACTCTGGTATCTATTACATAAAAATAGAATTGACCACTTTCACAGCACCAGTTGAGTGCTGTGAAATAGTTACATTTTCTTCAAGAAATTCTTTAGTTGTTCACTTATAAACCTTTTAAGCAGGCCTCTAGTTTTTAATATGTGGTATCACCTTCTGTAAATAAAAGGAGAACAGATGTATTTTCAAATGCCAGAGACCATATTATTCAAAACGGTCAGACCAAACATACACATAATATATGCTGCAAAAAATAAAAATAAAAAAAATCAACAGCTGGTTAAAAGAAATAAGGATCAAGGTGATCAGAACCTAAATCTCTGTCTGCATTCAACAGCTTTAGGGCTCAATGGACCCTGCAGAGTCTGACAGTTGGTGTAAGCTACAGCCTTAAAAGATTCAACATTCAATTTTTCTTTCTTACAGCACAGCACTTGAATAAATGTGTTTACCTAAATTCCTCCACTGATATCCTCCCTGATGAACAAGATCAATAAAGAGACGGACAAACAGTGCAAAGTAAAACAATGCACTCTTAGTTAATTCCATTTGTTGCAGGGGTCTGTAATGAGTCTGTAAATAATTGGTAGGTTGTCCTGAGGCACTCACATTAACAGATCTAGGAGATGGCCCATCATCATTTCCTGAAGCACAAACCAAGGTTGTGATAGAGGAGTGCTTTTTTACCTTTTAATCTGAGAGTTTGACCTGTTAACCAGCACAAATTAGCATATCATTGTTTATGTCCCTGTGATTGCTGCTGCTCACTCAGTGATTGATTTGCATATTGATCACATCAAAGCCGGAGTCCACTGCAAGTTAGGGCAAACACTGTCCAAACTGAAAAACAACTTTTAACCATCAAGTTTTTCAAAGCCCTCAAACTTTCAAACTAATTATTTTAAACTTCTAAATCTTTGGGCAGACTAACAGAAAAAAATAAACAAAAGAATGCATATATGTTTAGAAATTTTGATGGTTGTTTTCTCTTTTTTTTATGTAGTCAAATAAAGTAGTCAGCAAGAACATAATCAATCATGTCAACATAATTTATGATGTTAACATGAGTAAGATATAGCATCAAGAATTGTGTTACATAAATTAATGAAAATACAGCCAAAACCGGTGTCTGAATGTCAGGTCTTGTGGGTTGCTAGTAGGATAATGATGAAACAACAGGAAAATGATGAAAACGGTCTGACCAAGGCCAGACAGGAGTTTGGTTGTAGCATGATGAAAAGCAAGATTTTAATAATAAAGAAAAGGCAAACACTTACAGCCAGACATGAGGAGAACAAGACATAGAGTATGGACAGAGAAACCAGCAGAGTGACGGTGGAATGGAGAAAGTACCAGATAAATGGAGCAATGGAACATCAGGCAGTCTAATGGAAGAAACCAGTGGAGAATAATGAAAACTGGAGAGCTTATATGCTGAGGAAGGAGTGGAGAATGACATTAGATGCATCTGAATATCAATCAGGGGATATGTGGAGCAGCTGAGGCAGAATGAAAGCAGGGAGTTGAGGGAGGGAGATTAATGAACCTGACTGGAGCTGAACAGAGATACATGAAACATTAGGGAAAAATCTAACAAGGATAATCTAAAAGTACAAACAAAAAACAAAAATGAACTAAGAAACTTATACACAGAGAAATTAACTTAAATGGCAACAATTACAGAACACAAACAACAGGAAAATGATGAAAACAGAGACTCAAAAGACACATTTACAAACTTAAACACCTAAGGATCTTAACACTGAGTCTTTGACCTTTAAAAAAGGTGATGTGGGTGTTCTATCATCCCCCACCTCAACAAATACATGAAACTATGTTTTAAAGAAAGATCTGGACACAGTGTCGAAAGAATAATAAACACCTGAGCAGTCAATATAGTGTTTTAATACTTGTCTCATTTCCAAGATGGTTCTAATAAATACAGAATTGAAAAGAATGAAATAGCCCTTTAATTTAGCCCCAAATGGGAAGCTTTAAATCGTATACTAACTTCTGCCCCATAATCATCCCATTGTTCACAACAACATTTTCTCACACAGGCGTGTGCTCACTATATTGCTACAACATGCAAATAAGCAACAAAAAACTTGTTGGAACCACTTATGGTGTCTCCATGGGCATGCTTCCCTGGGTAGGGAACCAAAACCCTCATGGTATTAACCACCACTGCTTAAATCTGCCGAAAGCTCGTAAACAAAGTGCAGTAAACATCTGAAAACCGCTCACATAAGCACTGAATCTGCGTCAAGGCTTTGTTCTGCTCTCCTGATCAATCAATAGTTAAGACTGATCCACAAAACTGTTGACACCTGCAGATATACTCTGTCCTCTTACACAGTTTGGTGTGACTAATCAAATCCACTCACACACATCTCGTTGAGCAATAACTTGAATTTCTCCTTAACACTGATGTTTTTTGAATTTTCCCATATGGGTGCATGACATAACAATTTTTTAGGTGCATTAAGTTACTAAATAGATTAATGGTTTCGTTTTTACAGCTCTGCCCTCAAGATAGGGCTTTCTAAAAAATGCAGACATTACGCAGCCAAAATTCAATAGGGGGCGCCCTTTGCTGAGTGCATGAGTATATATAAATGTTGCTTTTCACAGATACCAGGTTACTGGAAAGCAAGATAAACATCAGAGAGCTGGATGCTTTGTAGCACTGCCTTAATCCTGAAACGGTGAGATTTTTTAAAATGTTTATTTATTGAAATTTGAAGAAAGATTAGAGAATGATGTTAAAGAAGTTTTTTATTCAAACGAAATAGGCCTTCAAATAATTATTCTGTGCAAGCTCATTGTTCTTTGAAGTAGTTACCTCTGTAGACACTACTTTTTATATCTGCTGGTTCTGCAGCTTATTTGAGGGTAAACATGTTTTGTGTGAGTGAAAGAACAAGGAATGTTGTTTGAATCGGTTGGGATGCAATACAGTAATTGCAGAAAAATATGTTTAACGGTTGGATGGACATGAGAGGACATTTGGGAAGGGGGTGGCGTAGAACAAACACAAGAGGGTCATCTGTTGTTCAGTCTTTAGCCCAGTCTGGACCAGTTTACTTACCAGCAGAAACTCTGTGATGTCAAAAATGGACACTTCTCTTGTTTTTATTAAGTATAATGTGGCATTTTTCCAGCAGTTGGATGGTGTAATGAACAGTGTGTCAGCAAGAGCTAATATTCACCATGATTTACAATAACAATAATGACTGAGGTTTTAAATCAATCAAGAAGGAATGCAAGAGACAAGGCAGCTCCTTACATACAATAGTGGCTTATTTACAGTTTCTTACACACAATCAGTTTTCTCCTCCTGGTGCAATGTTAAGTGCAAATTGCCTCAATACATCACTTATTAGTTTACCTGTGATAAAAGCTAAAACCTCCAGGGCTTTCATCTCCTGTTTGCATTCCACCCAAACTTTCCTAAAAGGATTTACAAAACTTGTTTTCAACTAGCAACTGTGCTTCAGATACCAGGAAGGGCCATTAAGTAGTGTGCCATAAGAATACGGGGCCATAAATGTGGCATGAAAGGAAAATATATGGTGTTCATACATTTTTATAAATGAAAATGTAAAAACTGGTAAGTGTGGTATTCAGCCACAGTCCTAAACAACCAATTGCCTCAACACATCACTTATTAGTTTACCTGTGAGTAATTTACTTTAAGATAAAATTCCAATATCCAATATTTAGGAATTTTACTAAGGGGTATCAGTCTAAAGGGGACCGAATACAAATGCATGCCTCACTTTTCAGATTTGAATGTTTTCTCCTCCTGGTGCAAAGTTAAGTGCTTAATTTTGTCATGTTATAAAAGCCAACCCCTCCAGGGCTTTACTGACATCAGTGATAGGTTGACTTTATAACCTCCCTCTCCTTCCTGCACTTCTCTTTTCACAGATAAGTGCTCCGTCACTTCTCATCCTGAGCGTCAGTCGGGGAGACTCTAACTAGACTCATCCAGCTTTCCTCACTTTTCCTCTGTCTTTCTGAAGTTTCCACTCTCCCCTTCTGGCATGGCTCCGACCCTTGCCACAGCCTTCGCCAGGCGCTGGTGGATGGCAGTGACCGCCATCATTGAGAACCTGCTATTTTCTGCTGTGCTGCTGGGATGGGGATCACTCCTCATCATGCTGAAGTCAGAGGGCTTTTATTCTTACCTTTGCAACGAGGAGGGTGAGTCTGAATGTTTATTTTGCATTACTGTCATCAGTTTTGTTTTTTAGTATGGATCTCTGACAACAGTAAAATCTAGTCAGAAAGCAAGGCATTTAGGTTTAATACTGTGAATTTTCTATCAAAACACTGCAAATACTTTTCATAAAAAAGGCTGGGTAAAGTAGTGCTTTCACTGTAATTAAAGGATAGGAAACTTTTCTTTTCCCAAGAGATGTCAAGCAACACTGCTGCCTTCCAGTCTTCTCCATTCTTTGGAAATAAAAAGTGTTATCTGTAAAGCCGTCCCAGGCTGTTTTAGGGACTCAGGGGGTTTAACCAGATCAGGTAAATTAGAACAAGCAAGGATGCAGGTAGGCAAAGTGGTCCAAAGGGAAAAAAGAAAAGAATACACTTACTCTCTTGAATGTTACAGGGTATCTTATTTTTCTGTTCTCCAAAAGTCTAAAAACAGTTCAACTGTGTACTTATTTGACCAGACCATGTTTGCTCTGCCTCATATGGGGCTAGTGGAAAACTGCAAACAAGTAAGGGCATTTTATGGCTTTTTTTCAACAATGGCTTTCTTCTTAGAGTGCACAACCATGAGTTGGCCTTCTGGACAATTTTCTTACCTGAGATGTGGTTATCTGCAGCTTCTAAGGAGTGGCAAGTCACCATTTTGTGACATTTAATCACAATTTGCGGCACATGATTTTATTTAGGGGTATAGAGGTAAAGGTAGCTAAACACAAATGCACAAAAAATTACCTATCATTAACATACACCTCACAAATTTGTTGAAATTTGTGTTGGTCTTACATAGACTCCCAATAAAGTACACCGAAATTTGTGGTTTAAGGTAACAATATAAAAGAAAAGAACTGCAAGAGGGATGAATACTTTTGTGAGAATCAATTCTCCGCAGGGTACTAGAATTGCCCAACTGTTTCATTTTTGCACGAAACAGCTGGGCATTCTAGGATAGTAGATGTTTTCTCTGAGAATTATCACATCAGTTTTATCCCATTCTGATGACATAAAAAACAGCATCTCAGCTGTTTTCAGCCATGTGACGTATGAGTGAGGAACAGAGAGTTCCACATCAGGCATTTATTACCAGGAGGATGGAAGTTTAAAGGGTGCTGATAAAGAGCAGGGAGGGGGCAAAGTCTGAGAGAAAAGTGATGATCCGTACAAGTAGAGATGACCTGTGTGGGAGAATATCAGTTATAAAATCCAGATATAAAATATACTGGTGTGGTTCAGACGTGGTTTTCCTTGTGCAAGCAGGGTAACACAGTAACTATGCATTGTGCAACAGAAGGAAACCATGTGGTCTAATATGAGATCAGTTTGTCCCTGCAGATTTCTTCTTTTTTTTACATGCATGGGTATTTTGTGTTTTTTTTAATCTGAGGCAACTTCCACTTCACTCTTTAATGTTTATGTATACAATCTGAAAACAAAATTAATCAAGTTAGATCTCGAGTTTTTCACTTTGCACCCAGAGTACAGTAATATGTAAAAAAAGACATACTGTAACAGACTGAACTGGAACTTTGGAGGATGTGGGGTCCTGCAGAAGGATTTGGAATCTTTTTATGAATTGCATCCTGATGTTCCATTTTTCAGCGGCACACTCTCACTGGCTGGTTGATACAAAACAGGCAGTGTTCCAAGTTGCTCTACCAGTTGGTCTCGTCCTGGACTTTTGTACCTTTTCACATAATAACATGCAGGTTCTGATAACACGGCTCCGTTAACTGCCTCTGCCAACTGATCAAATTTTATTCCACACACTCATTTTAAAGTCTTAATAAAACTCAGACAGCCTTTCTGTCCAAGAAGATTTGAGTCCTGCTTATTTTCTTCTGTCTCTGCAGATTTTTACTTACATGTTGCAGTTTCTAGTCTGAGGTTTACCACACATATAACTCAGGATGAGTCTATTCCACATTTGATGACTGCGTGTTGATGTGTCATGATCCTGTGAATAAATATAAGTGCAAACTTTGCATTTCATCTAGCTAGAAGTCATGAATTTCCTTATTAGTGAAAGTAATTTAAAACCTCACATTTATCCTTTTTACCCCATTGTGCATCCATATGATTCAACAAAGACAAGAAATGGAAAATCCATCTGATCCTATGAAAGAAAACCTTTTTAATTTCATAATTTCATTGTGTTCTTAAGGTAACAGCTCCAGCCACAATCTGTCACAACCTGTTGCGACACCGGCATCCAATGAATACTCCCCTGAATACTACGAAGGGGATGAGTCCATGGTGGGTTTGGGAGACGGGGTGGAGATGCAGCCCCTGGTACCAGAGGGGCCCCTAAGGATGAACGGCTGGCTAATCTGCAAAGAACAGGACGAAATGCTGAATCTGGCTTTCACAGTGGGCTCCTTCTTGCTTTCAGCCATCACTCTGCCGCTGGGGATCGTCATGGATAAATATGGGCCTCGGAAACTTCGACTGCTGGGCAGGTGAGCACAGTGAGAAAGCAATGCTAGTTCATAATTTTTAAATAGTATATTAAATACGGGTTTTGAGAAAGGCAAGAAACCACAAAGAGTTACAAGAAAATCTTAGTCTTATATTCTTCTCAAAGGAAACTTAATTAGAAATTATAAAGCTCAGCAACATGACCAAAATGGTTTTGGTTCTTACTTTGTTTGTCATTAGAAATGCTTGACACAATGATTTGTTTTCAGCACTTGCTTTGGCTTTTCCTGTCTACTCATTGCCTATGGGGCCTACAAACCAAATGGTAAGTCCATGTAATCCATCCAGTCCATTTTTCATATCTACACATGTTGCGGTGATTGTTGGCAGTCTAATGATCTGTCCTTTTCAGAGCTCTCCGTTCTTATTTTCATTGCACTCACTTTCAACGGCTTTGGGGGCATGTGCATGACCTTCACCTCCCTCACAGTAAGTGGATGTGCCACCTTTGTGTGCTTTGCAGTCTTGTTGCTGCAGAGCTGTTGCACCTGCTGTCTGTTTTTTGAGCAGATGTACATACCCTATGTGTCTGCTCACACTCTTTCATCTCCTGTTTGCATTCCACCCAAACTTTCCTAAAAGGATTTACAAAACTTTTTTTCAACTAGCAACTGTGCTTCAGGTACCAGGAAGGGCCATTAAGTAGTGTGCCATAAGAATACGGGGCCATAAATGTGGCATTAAAAAGGAAAATATATGGTGTTCATACATTTTTATAAAAGAAAATGTAAAAACTGGTAAGTGTGGTATTCAGCCACATTCCTAAACAACCAATTGCCTCAATACATCACTTATTAGTTTACCTGTGAGTAATTTACTTTAAGATAAAATTCCAATATCCAATATTTAGGAATTTTACTAAGGGGTATCAGTCTAAAGGGGACCGAATACAAATGCATGCCTCAATTTTCAGATTTGAAAAGGTTTAAAAAAGAAGCATCATTTTACTTCCACTTCAAAATCATTCACCATTTTGTGCTGTTCTATCACATAAAATCTCAATTAAAGTACAATAAAAGTTAAAAGAGCTGCACAACATACAGCCTCATATCATAGCTCACATATCGTCATTTGACTGTATCTGACTTTGCACACTGAAATTTGTGAACAAACAAATGTTCCATATGCTAAATGTTTTTCACTAAATCTGTGTGGAGCCATGGGTACAAAGGCAAAGAAAAACAACCCATGACCTTAATTAATTCAAGCGATCACTTGGTTCATGCCTCTCTATTCATCTGCATTCTTTCCTCATTGTTTTTCCTCTTCCTGTTGCTTCCTCTCACCATCCGTTTTAATCTCTGATAACTCTGTCAGGAGTCCATGGCTCTACCATGGTGATGCTGTTCACCGGAGAGGGGCTCTACACCAGTAAATCTCTGTGAAACATCATTCTTCCGTAGCAACACAGGCTAAAGCATTCCTCATCTCTACTGCTCAGTCTGTTGCACACCTTTAAATGTCTCCATTAGCTGAAGCCATGGGCCCACTAGAGTTTCCACAGTATGCATGAAACCATGTCTTTACCCTTGGATGCTGGTTCACCTTGTCTCCCTAACAACCTCATTCGCTATAAAAGAAAGCATTAGTGTTGGGTTAATCATTAAAGACAAGCAAGCTCATTGGCTCCTTGAAAATAGCTTCTCTGCAGACCTATATTCAGTTAATGACTATTAGGAAACACTCAGCAATGACAGTTTAACTCTCTGCCAGTATTATACAGACTATATGACACAGCATGCTGAGTTACTTTTCTTCATGCAATAGCTGATAAATCTCTATTGGTTAAGTTTGACTAGTACTTTTGAATGATCTTAGTGCTGGGGAGTACAGTTAACTGGTTGTTTTTTTTTTAAACTCAACACCCACTACAGCAATTCCCTCCCCAGTCTTACGTAATTGAATGTGCTTGTTGTTGTTCAGCCACTTGAAAACAGAACCGTCCGTGAATGCCTTTTTGTTGGTTGTGTCGCCCGTTTTGCCCTCCAACTCTGTTTTGCTTATCTTCCCATTGGAGCAGTGGGTGTAAACAAAATAAAATAAAGAAATTAACTCACTACCCTCTCCATCTTGTGTGCTCAGTTCCTGGTGTCTGCACCGGTTCTAAGTATCATCTCACCTCATTCAACCCCCCTGACTGTTTCAGCTGTGTAGATCCCATCAGCTAAGAGTTTTGGTTGGTGTATTTGACAGCTGTGTGTGCGTGTTATGCTTTGACTTTTTTCGTGTCAGTTTGTTGTGTTTTCATCTCCTCTGATTTTGAACCATGTAGTCTTGCTGATTGGTCCCCACTGTGTCCTCTGACCTAAGTGTCATTGGGCATCATCTTCATGGTGCCCCCATACTATCCCCCATTTCCAAATAAGCGCAGCTGACATAACTATGATGTAAGCAGTATTTTGTTCAGCCTTTATGTTTACATTCACAGTGGAACATACCTTATTTAACATACATCTTTGAGTACAAGCCTATTTTGAGTGTACAGTATGGACAGCATATGCTCATCTATGATGTTCCTTATTTTCCTTAACTTTTCAGCTCCCTAACATGTTTGGAAACCTTCGCTCTACCTTCATTGCCCTCATGATTGGTTCTTATGCTTCTTCTGCGGTCACTTTCCCTGGTGTCAAGGTATGAAAAGTATCCTTTCTCATTAAATACCTTTAAATGAATCCAAATAAAATTAGCACTGGTATTAGGAATAGATGAATGCTGAGTTTGAATTTATGGTACTGTTGCCGTAACATAAAGATAACTGTTCAGCCATAAGATCATACAAATGTAGCAATGTAGCAACTTATTTTTAGCTAATCTAAGATGCTTTTTCAATGGTCCAAGTATATCTTTAGAAACATCACTCTGGGGAGAAGCTTACATACAGTAAGTTGTTGTTCTGAAATTTTATCTGTCTTTTAATGTGCACAGGTCCTCTATGATTTCGGTATCCCATTCATTACCATTCTTGTGGTGTGGGCTTCTTGTGCTGGACTGGTCTTCCTGAACTGCTTCTTCAACTGGCCACTGGAGCCATTCCCAGGACCAGAAGATATGGACTACACGTTAGTAGCCCAAATACACACAGTTGCATATTTATGGTCCCAACTACACAGCCTGCAGAAATCTTACTCCCACTGAGAGAGTTTGATCAAAGATTATGTAAACATTTATGTTCTCCTCTACCTTCTAAGTGTGAAGATCAAGTTCAGCTGGCTGGGCTTTGACCACAAGATCACAGGGAAGCAGTTCTACCACCAAGTGACCACAGTTGGCCGCCGCCTGAGTGTCAGCAACAACGTGAAACAAAAGGAGGTGGTTAGTAAGGATGGACGCACTCTCTGCCTCTCCACCATGGACCTGGAAATGGATTGCAAGCCTGAGGAAGAATGTAAGAGTTCAGTGTAAAATACATTTCTGAAATGAGTAAGGTTTAAAATATGTCTGACTTAGTTTGTTCTCCTGTTTTTGTCCTCTGCAGCCGAATCTTTTCTGAAGAGCATCATGAGCCCTATTTTCCTACTTAGCGCGTTGACCATGTCTATTACTCAGCTCCGTCTCTTGTTCTACATGGGGGCCATGAACAGCGTTTTGGAGGTGCTCTGTGATGGAGACCTCAACACAGGTCAGTCTGTTGGCATTTGCTTCTGACACACGTATGTCTGTGTGGAACGACAGACTCATAAAACAACAACTACCTGGTTTATATCGTGACCTGAAACCAACTAAATATAACTTTCTAATTTTCAGTGGAAAGGATGGAAGTTGGTAAGACTAAAAACTTTCAGTTTTATCAGTAGTTTACCATAGCATTAGGTTATTAAATATGCAGCTGACAACACATAGAATATAAATTTAGATGTTTTCTCAGTTGACTTAGTGGTTGTCCTTGTTAATAACTAAGTCCTTCAGCTGCTACACTGCTTGTAGCTATAGCCTCCAGTACCATTAGTCTACTCATTAACAACTTTACCAGAAGATTCAGCAGAACAAACATCATACACCGTTTAACATGACTCACATTTCATGCATCACTGCTCTCGGAGCCACAAATACTCCCCTTAATGGCAACATATTGACTTTTGAACAACCTTGTTGGTATTTAATGTCTTGCACAGCTTATTAACTAAACTGATTAACTATCTAACCAGGTAGTGATCACTCTCCCCACTTTTGTCATATGGCTTAGACAAATTTTTCTTTACCTCTTCTCAATAATGTTATACTATATTTCCATAAACAACAATAAGGATTTTATTCTCGTTTGATCCTCAGTGAGTCTGTACTCATCCATCTTTGGCATGCTGCAACTGCTTTGCCTGATGACCACCCCAGTGATTGGTCAGATCATGGACTGGAAACTGAAGGATTGTGATGATGGAGAAGAGGACAAGGAACCCTTAAGCAAGTGGGTTGAACCTCAGTGTTCATCAGTTTCCACACTGCAAAACACACAGACTCACAGAGACAAAATGAAAAATGTTAGTTTCTTGGAAGGTAATTCGTTCACTTTTAAAATGAAAGTGCTATTAAAATAAGATATTCACACACACTATAAAAAACACATATATTTTTTTCCTTACTGTTTGACATAAAAAAAGTCTTAACATTCCTAGTTTGATGAAACAAAATCTAAAATGTTTTGTTAAATGAGGGATAATTTTTATTACTTTCTTCAAAGTCAGACATTTACATACACTTAAAGTTCCATGCCGTTAAGCAATGATGATGATGATTCTATGGGTTTCTAAGCTTCTAATAGGTTATTGCAAAACCTTTCAGTTATTTGAAGGCACACCCATAGATGTGTATGAAGAACGCACTTCAAACACATTGTTTCCTCGTGTGAAATCATGGAAAAATCCACAGAAATCAGCCAAGTCATTAGGCAGAGAATTGTGGACTGCCACCAGTTTAGTCCACCCTTGGGTACAATTCCCAGAAGCCTGAAGGTACCATGTTCATCTGTCCAAGCACTTACAGAATACGAAACTATAAACTGCCTGGGAATGTTTACCTGTTATTGTGGTTCAGGTAGAGAAAGGTTCTGCGCTTAAGAGAGAACACGTTTTCATGCAAAATGTGCATATCAACTCCAGAACAAAAGTAAACAACTTTGTGAAGATGTTGGCTGAAGCTAGGAAGAGAATTCCATTATCCACATTGAAACGAGTTTTGTATCAACATGGGCTGAAAAGCCAAACCGGAAAGGAAAAAGCCACCTCTCCAAAAGCAACATGAAAAAATTGATTACCTTTGGCAAATATACTTTTAGCATAAGGCCATAATTTTTTTATGTCCTGTGGTCTGATGAAACTGAAACTGATGTGGTTGTGGTTGGCCAAAAAGGACCATCATTATATTTTGAGAACAAAAGGGGCGGAGAATGTTTGCATGTCTGAAAACATCATCCCAACTGACATCTATGGTATGGGGAAGGCAGTATCATGTTGTAGTGGCGTTTTACTGCAGGAAGGACTGGTGCATTTCACAAAATAGCAGCGAGGATATATTGGAGATATTGAGGCAATATCTCAAGACATTGGTCAGAAAGTTAATGCTTGGGTGCAAATTATTCTTCCAAAAGGACAATTACCCTAAGCAAGCCAACCAAATCACTGACATAGTTGCTTGAAGACAACAAGGTCAGTGTTTTTGGAGTAGCCATCATAAAGCTTGAATTCAGTCCCAGAGAAAATCTGTGGCCAGAGCTGAAAAGATGTGTGAGAAGACGGCAGCCTACAAATCTGTCTCAGTTACATTAGTTCTGTCAGGAGAAATGGGTCAACATTCTAGTAGACTGTTGTGAGAAGTTTGTGTAATGGTATCCAACGATTAGATGATTTTTTTTTGTACGGTATATGTAAATTTATGGTTTCAATTAAATTTCTTACAGTTAATAGAATAGGCTAATTTTAGAGATTTAGTTGTTTATATGCCTGTGCAAAGTCCCAGTCATCCGAGGGTCATGGCAACTACAACAGGCTAAAATGAAAGGCAACCGAACCTTCCCTCTTTGATTTTTTTAATATCTTTTTTGCATCGTTATCCCTTCTGGAGACTTGCAGTTCAGACTTAGTTTTTCACATTTTCAGGAATGTGTAAAATTTAATCATGACATTACTCCCTGGTAAACCAGCTTGTTTCTCTTTGAAATTCTAGCGGTGAAAGCAAGACAAAGCGCAGAGACAGAAAGACTCAGAAAGTAACCAACGCTCTGCGAGCATTCGTCCTCACAAACCTGCTTTTGGTGGGATTTGGTATCACTTGTCTGGTGCCAAATCTCCAAGTACAGGTGAGCAGCCACCCACATGCTAACAGTGTTCCTTGGATGTTTTTCTTCAATGTCCTCATCAGGTCTGTGTCCATATGCAAAGCTGATTTTACTGTAACAAGCTGAAAATAGATGTTGGCATCTCATTGCACACTAATGCTATCCAGCTAAAGGGAAACTTAATTAACTTCACATAAAATGCTAAAACCTATACCATCCTCAGTGGCTAGCTTGCCTTTGGTTAAAACAGCTAGCCTGACATAGTTCAAATCTACAGACCATGAAAATATGTATTGGCTTCCATGTTGAAGATTAATAAAATGTCTTAAAATGAATTAATCTTGTATTGCAAGAGAGACTGAGATGGCCATGGTAGATTTTGTCTATGTCCGTGCTGATTTGCCTATATATTTTTTTACTTTATCCTGCTGAAAGACCCATTGATGACCCATTTTCTGATTTGTTTTTAAATTTCATGCTATTTTAAAGAGTGCATGATGGCCTACACTTTGGCAAGGTTCTCAGCGCCTTTGGAAGAGAATCAGGCCCACAGCATAACTGATATTCCCATACCATTTTCCTCACTGTACTTGGTGGCAAAATAGGGTTCTTCATCCGGCACAGTGAACAGGAGCTAAAGGAAATGGGAGTCTGTGTCATATTTATATCAGAGGTAAAATAGAAAGTCATGGATTAAAACTCAAACTTTCACAGAAACTGTAATCAACATTTTAAAAAAAGTTAAGGAATCATTAGCTTCATTTAAAAAATATTCGTTTTATATTTTGTTTCTTCAGTGAATAAAGGTGCTTACATTAATGCTTGGATTTTTTTCCACAATATTTTAGACAAATAATGCCACTGCAATAAAGTATCAACTTATTTGAAGGATTTTTAAACAAACTTTAAGACAAATTTGTGTCATTTTAAAAAACATTGATTTGTTTTACTTTCTTCTTTCCTCAGATTGTCTCATTCGTCTTACACACTGTGGTGAGAGGATTCATTCACTCTGCTGTTGGGGGCCTTTATGCTGCTGTGTACGTATAATTGTCATTTTAACTTCTCAAGCACATCTTAATTTCAAATGCCTGGGACAAATGCACACTAATTTTAAATCATTGTATGTATTCAAACTTTCAATGCACACAGTATATGATGATGTTGATCGTCTGTATGTGGAAGGTGCTACAACATGAGAAGCTAAACTGTTATTTTTTACCTTTATAGGTATCCCTCCTCTCAGTTTGGCAGTTTAACAGGGATGCAGTCCCTGGTCAGTGCTGTGTTTGCTTTGCTGCAACAGCCCCTGTTTTTGGCTATGATGGGACCACTAGAAGGAGACCCATTCTGGGTAGGAGTACTCACCCACTCAAACACATTCAGCTGCCAAACACAGGAAATGGCTTGCCAAACTAATATGACCCGTTGACTTTTTTAACATTAAAACACAAACATTAGCCCTGAGAGTAAAGGGGGTTGTTTAAAAAAAATCTCTACACTATTTCAAACCTAAAAGATGTATAATATGAACAGTGTAGTGTGATTCAACCACCTTCACCTTTATACCACCAAATAAAATCCAGTGCAACCAATCACCTTTGAGGGTAAGCATTATGAAGTGCAGCACAAATATGTATTGTGCTACAGGATGCCTTTCTTCAGCAGGGACAGGGAAGGTGATCAGATTGCAAAAGAAACCTGGTGGACACTTACCACAAAAACCTTGCTAACTCTGGTGTCGCCCTACAGGTTAACATTGGACTCCTTGTGCTCAGTATGCTGGGCTTCTTGCTGCCTCTCTTCCTGATCTGGTACAGGCGAACGCTCCATCAAGAACTCCAGCAGAAAGCTGAGGACGCCAAAATATACATCAAAATCAATGGTTCAGAGATCCCAGAGGCCTTTGTTTAAAGGAGGGCAGAGAGAGAAACGGCGTGTAAAACAGGAGTCATAACATTTTGAACATAAAATTATGAAACATCTCCATAAGGAAGACAACAACCATTTTTACTAATTCCTAAAGCAAAAAGCTACTGGGATTGTTGTCGCAAAGGACTAGGAGAAAAGTGAAACACACAGGGGAGATGGAGAGCAAACAGGAGGAGAAACTGTGAAAGGAAAGAGGCGTCAGCCATCTGTATTCCCCCAAATCCTCAGCGCTCTCATTTATTTCATTTTCTCCCTAACCTCCAGAGTTTTACAGCATTTATTCTGCTTTAACCTCTTAAACTCACTTGAGCAGAGAAACAATACATGTCCTCCTGGTGCAGTGACAAGGTTATTCAGCATCACCTTTCCAGTTAACCTCTTTAAAATCAGAGGGTGATCCTATTGTTATGGGTTTTCTCCTATGTGTTATATGTTGACTGCAAATCATCCAGATCCCATAACATGGTGCTACTTATCAGTACCTCTGCTGGATTTTTCCCACAATATTGTGAAAAGGAAATGTGGAAAAAGTAGAATGAGTAAGAGTAGAGACATGTTGCTGATGTTTCTTGGGCAAGCATAAGAGACAGTCATAATGTTTTTGTAAGGCTAACATCTGATGATACTATTCCTGCAGAGCAGAGTCTACTGCAGTGCTGTGCATTTTTTGTCAAAAGAAATCAGATAGTTCTTTATCATTTTAAATAAACTGTTTTATTTATGCTTAGAGTATGTATTTTATCTTATCTGTTAGCCTTAGTTGTTTACACCTTCAGAATGTTCTTTCAATTAAAAAGTGAAAATTAACTGATTGAATTTTCGCACATTCTACACTTGCATGGTAACAGTGACTTAATGCATTTCCCATAAAGCTACCATTATTTAGATGTCTTAAATTGAGTAATTCTTCCATCTAGTCTGCCTCCTTTAAGAGAACTTCAGCACTTTTACCCCAATTCCACACAAACCCAGCTCATGGTGGCACTTCCTCTGGATGATTGGCTTCAACCCTCTCCCCCTCTCATTTATGGGTATTTATTTTATCCTAACATTTCCATTTTAAATTCCTTGTGGACTCTTAACTGTGCAGCGCTGTTCCTGTATATGTTTCTGTACTGTTTTGTTTGTCTGGAGCTCCTTTTACCCTGAATGAAGATAAAGTAGGGATATTTTGCTACATGGGTGTCTGTGTTTAACATGAAAGGATTTGTGGAAGTTAATAAAGATTTTTCTTTTTCTCACCTTATTATGTTAATTATTAATTTTCTTTGTTTTGTGTTGCTCCAACACCAACCAGGAGATGGCAGTGTTAGGTTTATCTTTGGTTTGACCAGCGAACACAAGTCTTCCATCAAATTAATGCACAAAAACACCAACATTAAAAACACAAATAAAAAAGAGAAATACCCTGCAAAGATAGCAGAAACTGCATATGAACAAATGAGTTGAACTGTAACCTGAAAATACCACAAATGTGGAAACTATAGTTAAGTGTCAGGAAGTCATGAAGTGTAAGGAAAGCCACAAGAAATCCAGTTGCCCTGATCAGATGAAATCAAAACTTAATATGCTGGCCCTACAAGCAAAATTTAAGTATCACCCTGAATATACCATCCCCACATTGTGCTGGCAGCATTATTCTGTGGGGATGCTTTTCCTCAATAGGCACAGGGATCCTAGTGTTAAGATGGCCCTTCTCTACATCTATAAATCCATAAAACCTTGGAAATTCTAATACATTAACAGCTGAAGGATACCTTGAAAACAAAAATGAAGAAATAAATGCCTCAGATGGCAGAATTTGCTTGAGCACAAATAGGCTTGGTGATGTTAAAAACACCAGACTATTTTACTGAGAGTGCTAACATAGTGTCTTTAGATTCAAAAGTCAGGGAAGATGCTCAGGTGCGATCAGTATAAACTATTTTCTCAAATCTAGGTGGCTGGTCTTTGCAAGTCTGTTGGTGCTCTGCTCTGCCTCCTGATATCACGTTTTAGTGGATTTTTATCACTTGACGCTTACACCTCTCACCACATGAGACACAATGTGCGAAAGCATCACTCACATAAGAGGTAGAGGGTTGCTGGAGCTCTACTTTTCATGACACGACTGAAAACACAATATCTTGGACTGAGCGCTGAGCGTTTCATGAAACGACTGAAAACACAATATCTTGGACTGAGCGCATCTTGGGCTAAATAAAAGCGGACCATCACCTTATTTAATAGTTTGGTCACAATCTTATACCAAAAAAGGCATATTTTGTGAATCCCAGTTTTGTTTTTCGTGTGTTTTTTGCACATAAGGTCGGGCTTTTTGCACATAAGTTTCATGGAATGTGTTCTAGTGTTTTGTTTAACTGGTGAAAAGAACTCAAAGTGAACTGATCATATTTTCTGGGGTTTACCATGTCCCTGAACAAACCATTAGACACTATCTACGTACATAGTTGTTTGGAAGAGATGCTGAAAAAAAGCCTTCGACTGAATTTATGGTAAAATACCTCATGCCCACTGTTACATGGTGGAGGATGTGTGATGCTGAGGGTCTGTTTTACTTCCAAAGGCCCTGGGAGCCTGGCATCAGGAATGTTTTTAAATACTCCAAATACTTTAAATAAAAATGTGTGGTTTTTGCTAGAAAACCAAAAATGGGTCATCAGCAGGATAACAATTTTAAGTACATGACCAAATCAACGCAGGCATGGTGACTGATACTCTTTGGGTAGTTCACCTTCCAGCAGAAAAACAATCCTATATATACAGCAAGAGACACAATGGGATGGTTTAGATCAAAATATGTTTATTTGCTATAATGGCCAAGTAAATGTCCAGATCTGAATCCAACTTAAAAAGTGATGTATATGGATGTTTTTCATATTTTTTGTAGGAAAACAATTTAGAAATCATGTCATGTTAGTTCCACTTCAAAGTTTTGTGCTACTTTGTGTTGGTCTGTCAGTTACAACTCCAATAAAATAAACTGGTTTGTGGATGTAACATGACAAAATACAGAAACTTTTATTGATACTTTTGTAAAGCACTGTATGACAAAAACCTTTGCAAGTACCTCATCAATCTGATCCCTAAAAACAAAGGTTATGTTGGCACAGGATAAACTGAGGAATGTATCTAAACTACTAAAGCCAGAAACGGATATGTGGTTGATGTCAAACGGATACAGATAAGCTATAAATACAGCCGCAGCTCGCTGTTACATAATTTTAAACACATAGCATTCACATCCCGTGATTTCAGGAAGTGGGCCGGGATTAGGGACCTGGAATCCCTTGTACTGTACTAATACAGTCTCCCTTGTGTTAGGAACTAAAGCACGGTTAAAGAATTATGGTTCGGCCATTCCCTTGCATGGATATATATTTTTGGTTTTACCCCAGTGACAAGGTTTATGCACCACCTTTGCAAGACAATAAATGTGGCTGCAAAGCAAAATGATGTCATACGTCAGGATACACAGCAGTGCGAGATAATCGCATCAAAAGCGAGGACTTGGTAGAAAGGGCTTAAAAAAGCAGATCGGTCGTGCGTCTGGTCTCTGCCAGCGGTGGTCCCCGTTTCATCTTCTGACGCTGAATCACGCTTCTACGTCACCGCTGACACGATGACGGAGTGTCCTGCACACTCTTATAAAAGAAGGTGAAAGTGTGACCACTGCCAGAGCAGAGGTTATTTTGCGATCTTGTGTTTTATATATATTCTCGTTCAAAATAAAGTGTTTTTACTAAGACATGGCTTATTTACCACATTTTGTCAAGCCTAATTTATGTTGTGTTTTACAGTTTTATTCTTTCTTTCTCTTATGAGGTGTGAGTTTGGAGTAGGACCCAAGTGCAGAAAGGAACGCGAGATGAGCATAATTAAGATTTCAAAAAAATAAAACTTACAGGAGCGAACAAACATGGATCACGGGCAGAGAAATATGCGATGTTAACAGATCACTGAAAGATCCAGCAATGGACAATACTGAGGAGAATGATAGAGAATGCATGTGAGTTAATCAGGGGATTGTGTGGAACAGCTGAGGCAGAAGAAAAGTAGCGAGGGTGACTAATTAACACAGACAAAATGAGACTTCTTACCAAGGGGGGAAAAGTAACACTAAACTGAGAGAAATAAATCCAAATGTAAAGAGCAGAACACAAAGGAAAGGAGTAATATGGCAACACCTCTCTAGCAATAATGAACACATAAATTGGCACACCTCACAAGACCTCAGAAGTAATCAAAACGCAGACACAAATAAAACGCGTTCTTTTTTCCTCTTTCTTCCTCATTCCTCGTTTATTTGTTTGCTAGTGTCATTAATTCCATCTAACTAAAGAAAATATTTTCTTTATATAAATTTCAAGTGTTTTTGTGCAGCCATTTTATTTAGCACCTGTGGGCTGTGTGGGTGCACCTCAGACCACTCTCCGGGTGAACCGTCGTTTTCAGTGTGCGATCTTTTCCTCACGCAGGCCCTTTTTTCAGCAACAGAGCAGCAGCAGCAGCAGCAACAGAGCAGCAGCAACGCCGCGCCGCGGCCCCGATCAGGAAGTGAATCTCAAGAAAATACGCGACTGTGGAGGTAGAATGACATAGAGACAGGGGAGAGAGGTGGGAGAGATTTGAGCGGATAAATAAAGGCGACTACAAAAACGGAGGGAGGAATAAGACCCTGTTTCTGGATCCGTTTGGGAGCGGCGCCTGTCTAGGATAAAGGTCCACTGCACCGCTGAAATAACATAAAAATGCTGATAAAGGAATAGTAAGTAACAGCGTGTGCATGGAATAGTGTGTGTGCGTGTGTTTGCGTGACAGAGCGTTGATGCGGTTTCGCAGAGCTGACATTGTGGCCAGCAGCCCGGGAGAGGAATTAAGAGAGCGCGTCCAGAAGGATGTCGAGATCCAGAGGGCTTTATGTCCATGATCAGATTCCCTCCATCAGGCAGAGTCAACTGACAGATAAAACAGCGGCGGCTGCAGTTGCATCAGCAGCCGGTGTCCTTCACATCCCTCATCACAAGTTCTAGCTCTAATTCTCTCTGCCCGGTTTGCTAAAATGACGGATGCTGGTGCTGAGGCAGAAATGGCTGGCATAAGCGGCTCCGTGCCGTGCTCTGCCGCGCTGCGCGGTGCCTGCGCCACTGTGGCCATGTTATTGATGCGCTCTGGTGAAGGTGAAACGAGCGATGGAGCATTCCGGCGTTTAGCTCTGGAGGAATGGAGAAGGTGTTGGATGGTCCGGGGAGGAGGGATGCTCAGAGCGGATGAAATGCGGGGTGGGCAGGTATAGAGGAAGTGGCATAAAGGGCAAATGGCGAGGTTTGTGTCAGATGCTGGGCATAAGGGAGGTAGTGGCAAATTAATGTGTGCCTGCAAAGAGGAAGGACATTTTAATGCATTGTTTAGTACTGTTTTGACACAATGTTTTTTCCACAAGGACTTTGTGTTCTTTATAGGAGAACAGAGTAAGGCCTTTGCACAGAATCAGAAGGGCAAGATGGATGAAATCCTAGCAAAGTGAGATCTTATTGGGATTGAAATTAAAATACTCAGATAACAATAATCACTGAAGACATCCGATTTAAAATATTTATTGTTTTTAGTACAACAAATCTATTTTGCCAACTGTAAAAAAATCCTCTGATAACCTTAATATAAAATACCTTCTTCTAAATAATGTATTTAAAACAATATTATTTTTTTCCACTGGCAATGTCATAGCTACTTTCTGAACACCATCCTAAAAAATACCAGTTACAATAGGCTTACCGTGCATTGGGCAGTATTGATGCTTCTTGAACTTTTTCACATTTTGTCCTTTTACAACCACAAAGTGTTGTATTGTGCCTTTGGTTGACCAACACAAAGTGCATAACTTTGAAATGAAGGACATATACAGCACATGGTTTAGTATTTTTTACAATGAAAATGTGAAAAGGGTGATGTGGTTTTGTTTTTAGCCCCCCATAGTCAATAAAGGCGCAAATCCTTGCTCATTTTTCTTTGAATTATAGTTCAAGGTAAGTCTGAAGTTTCAAGTCTTTACACAGATTCTCATTTGTATTTGAGTCTGGACTTTTACTGGGCCAATCTAACAACATAAATATAAGCTCAATGCCAAACGTATTGGGTCACACAGCAAAATCAATGATTTCTGGTGTTACAATGACTGCTGCTGTATAAAGTTTGGTTTGCAGAAACTTGACTGGCCTGCACAGAGTCACAGATTTTTTAAGATACCTAAATTACCGACATGGGCAAAATGACATCGTTTATTGTCGTAAATTTCGGTGTCTGTAAATTTTCGGTTTTCGCTCAGCCCTAACAACAACTTCCCCACAGCACGAGGACCATGTTTCACAGTGGGGATGTTTTGTTCACGGTGATGTCTTAGTGTTCCGCCACACACAGTGTTTTACACGAAGACATGCAATTTTTATTTTGGTTTCATCTGACCAGATCAGCTTCTTCCACATGTTTGCTTTACTGTCCTTGTGGAAAACTGAAAATTGGGACCTCTTATAGCTTCTCTTCAATAAAGACCAGTTTTGTGGAGTGGAATCCAAATAGTTCTCCTGTCATTAGATTCTACCATCTGAGCTGTGGATCTCTGCAGCTCCTTCAGAGTTACCATGGGCCTCTTTGCTGCTTCTCTGATTAATGCTCTACTTGCCTGGTTCATAAGTAGATGGACAGCCATTTCTTGGCAGACTTACAGTTGTGTCATACTGTTTTTAGTTTGAACAGTACTCCTCGAGATCTTAAAACTCAATATATTGTTTTATGACCTAGCCCTGCTTTAAACGTCCTCACAACTATATCCCTGATTTGTCTGCTATGTTCACGAGTCCTTCTCAGAGCAGTTGGATTTATACTGAGATTAAATTATGAACATGTGAACTGAATCTATTAAGTTGGTGATTTCTGAAGGCAAAGGGCCAATGGTTGCAATGCAATTGAATACAAATGCACAGGGATCTTTTACTATCTTTCTATGGATAACCTATTCACTACTTTGTGTTGTTCTCTCTCATGAAATCCATTAAAATTTGTGGGAAAATCTGAAAAAGTTCAATTGGTGTGAGTACTGTTGCATGAGTTGTAGAGCAATCACCTACAATTATTCTGTTCCTTTCCTATCGCATGTATTCAATCAGTAAATGTCTGCAAAAACTGCAGAGTGATGGCATGGCCAAAGATCTGAAGTGATTAGGGAGAGAGTTAGGCCTTCTGCAGTAAGCCTGGAAATTAATTAAATCGGTTACAATTAAAGGCTGAAAGCTTTTACACACTGTCAACACGAAGGGAAGAGACTTGTGCACCCACTATAATACAAAACCATCATGGAGGTAAGGAATTATGTCTTGCAGGTGCTTTTTTGACCCTGTGAACCGTACCTGACACTAACCTAAATCCCCCTACATTTCCTTATTTCCCATGTGCTTTTGTTACTCATACAATAATAAACGATCCTCCTTGCACAAATTAAAGTAATAAAGCAAATGATACAGAGGCTGAAAGAGGGAGGAGACTAAAAAGAGAAAGAAGCTGCAACAACATATAAGATGAGCAATGCAGGATGGGTGCTTGTTTCCTGAAGCCACAGAAAGACACATGATCCCTCAAGGCCTTTGCACCAAGTAGACTTCCAAAGGCAGGAATAAAAAGTCTCCAGTTCTTGTTTTACATTTTAAGATGAAATTCTGTTGTTTCAGTTTCAAAACTGCTACTTTGTAAAGGTGTTTTAAGAAGTGCATCTTTTAAGAAAGAACAGCAAAATACTTTGGCGTGCACAGTTGTAAACCGCAGCAGCATATGGCCTCCCAGTGTGCGCCTATGTTGGACCCAGATTACATTTAGCCGCAGGTGGGTGCAGGATTATGGGAATTTGGGCATACTTCACATGCTCGTGAAACAATCCACAAAGCTGCATACTTTACATGTGCATTAGGTGGTATAAGACATAGACAGGTCAGAGGACGGAAGTAGAGCTGTGTGCTTAAACTGTGGCAACATTGTGAATTGCAGTAAAAAGCTTAGATGTGGTGTCTGAATTTAAATATCTGCACATGTATCCATGTTTCATTGTCGATAGACGTAAATGTGTAGACTACTATGCTAGACATTGATCCCTGACAGTGTGTTCATTGCTGTGAGTTATGTATTCTTATTTAACAGCAATTTGTGAAGATGGCTTCACGTAGGGTGTCTATAGACTCGTGTTGCACGAGACTTTTCTTGTTCATCGTAACAATCTTGCCACTTTCAAAGAGTGAAAGCCTTTTTGCCTTTGTCCTCAGGAGTCAGGACAATGAGAATGACTGACAAAAAATTATATGAAAGCCATATTTATGCACAAATTTGAACTTTTTGATGCTAATGGTCTAAAACATTTGATTACCTGATGAACAGCCTGTGAAGATTTAATAACATTTTTAATTAAATGGCCTTTTGCTTTTAGTCCACTTATTTATATTTTTTGTATTTTGAAGCACAGCTTAAAAAGTAGTTACAGCTCAATAGGAGTACAGATATTGTGTGTGTGCGCGTGTATTAGGATAAAGAATGTGACATTTGTTTTGTACATTGTTACTCTACTCACTTTTATCTTACTTGTGATAACGTCACCATCTTTCAACTTCCATGTTCTTAGAAGATAAAAGTTCAATGAGCTTTACACAAATTACGAAGCCCCCAAATGTTCCAATAACTATTAGCCTCTTTTATTCAGAAGACAGGGTCAACTTCCATGTCGGCCACTTCAGGCATTCAGCATGCAGAGGTGGGGGAATCTTTACTGCTGATAAAACATCAGTGGACCATTGCATTAGAAAAATACATAGTATTATCGGGCCATTTCTACAATGTATGCAAGGATTTACACAAATTTCAAAACAGTTTGGACAGTATAGAAAGGCAATGCTGGAAAATGTTGCATTTAAAGAGCCATATATTCACACACTATTATGCAAGGCAGATATACACTGCTCAAAAAAATAAAGGGAACACTCAAATAACACATCCTAGATCTGAATGAATGAAATATTCCCATTGAATACGTTGTTCTGTACAAAGTTGAATGTGCTGACAACAAAATCACACAAAAATCATCAATGGAAATCAAATTAAAAAACCAATGGAGGCCTGGATTTGGAGTCAAACACAAAATTAAAGTGGAAAAACACACTACAGGCTGATCCAACTTTTATGTAATGTCCTTAAAACAAGTCAAAATGAGGCTGAGTATTGTGTGTGGCCTCCACGTGCCTGTATGACCTCCCAACAACGCCTGGGCATGCTCCTGATTAGACGGCGGTCTCCTGAGGGATCTCCTCCCAGACCTGGACTAAAGCATTCGCCAACTCCTGGACAGTCTGTGGTGCAACGTGACGTTGGTGGATGGAGCGAGACATGATGTCCCAGATGTGCTCAATCAGATTCAGGTCTGGGGAACGGGCAGGCCAGTCCATAGCTTCAATGTCTTCATCTTGCAGAAACTGCTGAAACACTCCAGCCACATGAGGTCTAGCATTGTCCTGCATTAGGAGGAACCCAGGGCCAACCGCACCAGCATATGGTCTCACAAGGGGTCTGAGGATCTCATCTCGGTACCTAATGGCAGTCAGGCTACCTCTGGCGAGCACAAGGAGGGCCATGCGGCCCTCCTAAGAAATGCTACCCCATACCATTACTGACCCACTGCCAAACCATTCATGCTGAAGGATGTTGCAGGCAGCAGATCGCTCTCCATGGTGTCTCCAGACTCTGTCACGTCTGTCACATGTGCTCAGTATGAACCTGCTTTCATCTGTGAAGAGCACAGGGCGCCAGTGGCGAATTTGCCAATCCTGGTGTTCTCTGGTAAATGCCAAGCGTCTTGTACGGTGTTGGGCTGTGAGCACAACCCCCATTTGTGGACGTCGGGCCCTCATACCATCCTCATGGAGTCTGTTTCTAACCGTTTGTGCCGACACGTACATCTGTGGCCTGCTGGAGGTCATTTTCCAGGGCTCTGGCAGTGCTCCTCCTGTTCCTCCTTGCACAAAGGCGGAGGTAGCGGTCCTGCTTCTGGGTTGTTGCCCTCCTACGGCCTCCTCCACGTCTCCTGGTGTACTGGCCTGTCTCCTGGTAGCGCCTCCAGGCTCTGGACACTACGCTGACAGACACAGCAAACCTTCTTGCCACAGCTCGCATTGATGCGCCATCCTGGTTGAGCTGCACTACCTGAGCCACTTGTGTGGGTTGTAGAGTCCGTCTCATGCTACCACGAGTGTGAAAGCACCACCAACATTCAAAAGTGACCAAAACATCAGCCAGAAAGCATAGGTACTGAGAAGTGGTCTGTGGTCCCCACCTGCAGAACCACTCCTTTATTGAGTGTGTCTTGCTAATCACCAAAGATTTCCCCCTGTTGTCTATTCCATTTGCACAACAGCATGTGAAATTGATTGTCAATCAGTGTTGCTTCCTAAGTGGACAGTTTGATTTCACAGAAGTTTGATTTACTTGGAGTTATATTGTATTGTTTAAGTGTTCCCTTTATTTTTTTGAGCAGTGTACAACAGTGTGACAGGGGTATTCATCTTTCTTAAAGTAAAATGGACCTATGTCACCTGTTTAAGCGGCATCTGATATTTTGACCATTTCAGATTTATCAATCTGAAATTGAAATCTGTGCATCCCAACTTGGAAATTGAAAAGGACCTTTATGTAACAGAAACTGAATTAAGTAACCTGTTCATTATTAGCTTAGCTCAACGATTTATCCTTAAACAAACCCAAATACATAATTCTTCTCAAGGAAATGCTGCACCTAAAATTTGATTTGTTTGCAGATGTGTCAATTCTTTACCAATGTCTTTCATAGTGCCTTCTTTGGTAATGTTGCTGCTTCATCATTTGTGCATAAAAATAAAAAAAAAGGACATTTGCTTAAGAGCTACATTATAATTTTGTTGGCAACCTGCAACTTTTGAGATCATTTGTTAGCCAGCAGCCTTCCTCATGCTCTTTTATAACCAGTGCTGAGGCAGAAAAATGGTTTAGATCATTTCCGGCATTTCGTAAAAAGCTAATTAACAGCAGCACAAAGGCTGTTTTATTGAGTTCTGCTAGACGAGCTCTAAAACATTAGCATAAACATTTAGAAAATTACCAAATTAGAAATCGAATTAAAACATACTAAGATGCACATATGACTCCATACATTTTCTATTTATTTTGACCTTTATTTTGCTTTAGCAAGGAATATTCTCAATGTCCCCTGCAAAGCGGAGATTAGCTCGATTTATGTAATCAATGCAGGGTTTCCGCTACGTATATATGGGTTATCTTTGATTTTTATTCACGCACTTATACTTACCATTATCAGAGTTTGAAATGTAAATATCATGAAACCTTAAAATTGACTCTTTTTTGAAAACCCAATCACCGCTGTCTCCTTCCTGCCCGCGAAGCTGCTACAGTTTGTTCGTAGAGGGAGGCGGAAGAATTCCACATCCTCCGTTCCTGCTCTGTTCCGTTCCGACCGACGGAACAACTCCGTTGTTCTGTTAATTAATGAGAATGGTTCCTCATTCTCCGTGACTACAACAAACGTCGACGGAGCCTCTCTGCGTCGTTCTACTACGTCAAATTGCGGAACAACTCCAATTTCCTGGTCCATTCCGGTCCGTCTTGCTCCGGCCGGGTCAACCAACGTATCTCTCGCGCATGCTTTCTTCTTCTTCTTCTTCTTCTAGTGTTTATTGGCGGTTGGCAAATAACTTTATGGTGTGCATTACCGCCACCGACTGGTATGGAGTGTGGTTCTTCATGGTTTTAAATCTTATTAACTATTACAACAATCAAATTCTATTTATTAATTTAGTTTTTTTGAAAAATCTAACTATAATTTGAATATGTTTGCTACCTAAACTTCTTTGCAAAGTATCTATCAAAATAAAATTTTCTTTAATGCCTACAAATTCTCTCCTCAAAATTGTTCTTTCTTGTTCATATTTCTGACACTTCAATATTACATGTTCTATTGTTTCCTCCTCTCCACAATGATCACATTTTCCTGTACTATGTTTCTTTATCTTAACTAATGTAGAATTAAGTCCTGTATGTCCAAATCTTAATCTTGTGATTAATCTTTCCTCTTTTCTGCTCCTTCCAGTTCTTACTAAAACCAGCCGCCACAGAGACAGTTTCTTCCCCCAGGCTGTTTCTCTGTTGAACATTCAATAAAAAACAAAACAACAGCATACAGATGTTGCAAATGCACCTTTTTATTTTTATTTATATATGTGTATATTGTACATTGTAAATATGTATATTCTGTAGTGCAAAAACAAAAACCAAAGAGCAAAGTGTACCGGAGTCAAATTCCTTGTTTGTATGTACAAACTTGGCAATAAAGCTGATTCTGATTCTGATTCTGATTACTTCTTCTACTATCTTGTTGATTCTGTAAAACCATCTTCCTTTCCTTTCTTCATCCCACCTTTTTTGCCACTCTTTCCTGATTTTCTGTTTGATTATATTTCTCGCCTCTGACCTACTAATATTAATTATAAAGCTAATGTTATTTTGTGTTGCCTTCTTTGCCATCCTGTCCGCCATCTCATTCCCCCCAACTCCCACGTGTGCTGGTACCCATAAAAACACCAATATTAATCCCATCCTTTGTATTCTAATAAAGTATGTTTTATTTCTAACAAAATGTCTGGCCTACCATCTGAATGATTATATTTTAAACTTAATAATGCTGAACTCAAGTCTGAACAAATTATTGTTTTTAATGGTTTTATATCCTCCACCCACTGCACTGCTAGCAATATGGCTAATAATTCTCCTGAGTATATTGATAATCCATTTGTAATTCTTTTTCCTACTTTTATTTTAAATTCTGGTATTATAAATGCTATTCCTATTTTTTCATCTGTTTTCGATGCGTCTGTGTAAATCTGGACATAATGATAGTAATTGTTTATATATTCTTGTATTATACTTGAATCTAAACTACTTTTTGGATCCTTTTTCTTCTCCATCAATGCCATATCCACCACTGCTTCTGGTAATAGCCAAGGTGGTACCACTGGCAAAGGCAACATTGAACTAATTTCTTTTCCATATATTTGAAATTCTTCTGCTATATTATTGATAGCCCGACCAAAACTCTTAAGTTGTTTTTTTTCTTTTTCCCAGCATGGTTTTAAAATATCACGTGTTGGATGATCCGGATTATTGCTTTGTAAGTTTATCCAATAATTTATTGCTAACTGTTTCCTTCGTAGATCTAATGGCATCTCTCCCATCTCTACCTGGAGTGCTGCTATTGGACTGGTTCTGATTGCTCCTGTACAAATTCGTAAAGCTTGATGTTGTATATTGTCTAATTTTATAAGATGTGTGTTTGTTGCTGATCCATAAATTATACTTCCATAATCAATATTTGATCTAATTAATCCTGTATAAATTCTTTTTAATGATGTTCGATCTGCTCCCCAATCAATACCAGCCATACATCTCATAATGTTTAATATTTTTTTGCATTTATCTATGATTTTTTTCTATATGTACTTTCCATATAATTTTTTCATCAAACCATATACCTAAAAATTTTATATTTTTTACTTGTTCTAAAACTTGATTGTATAATTTTAGTTTTATAGTTTCTCTTTTCCTTTTCTGTGTAAACACCATTACTTTTGTTTTTTCTACTGAGAATTTAAATCCCCATTGATTTGCCCATTGTTCTATTCTAATAATCTCGACCTGTATTTTCTTTTCAATTAGTTTGATATTACGACCCCTTTTCCATATAGCTCCATCATCTGCAAATAGTGAGCAACCAACTTCTTTACCAATATTTTTAAATACATCATTTATCATTATAGAAAACAATAACGGACTAATAATACTTCCTTGAGGAGTACCATTTTCTACTATATATTTACCTGACAATTCTTGACCAATTCTTACTTGTATTGTTCTATTTGATAAAAAATCTTTAATCCAGTTATACATTTTTCCAGTAATACCCATTTTATTTAATTTAATTAATAATCCTTCAACCCACATCATATCATAAGCTTTTTCTATATCAAAAAATACAGCTACTACATTTTCTTTGTTTATTTGAGCTCTTCTAATTTCATATTCTAAACATAATGCTGAATCATTTGTACTTCTCCCTTTTCGAAACCCATTTTGATATCTAGCTATATACCCGTTAATATTTAAATAATATGTTAATCTATTATTAATCATTTTTTCCATTACCTTACAATCGGTCTATAATTTTCTGGTTTTGTGTTATCTTTTCCTGGTTTAGCTATTGGAATAATTATTGCTTCCTTCCAGCTCAGTGGCAGCTCTCCCTCTTCCCAGACTTTATTGTATAAATCTAATATTTTGTCTTTTGCTTTGTCATTTAGATGTTCTATCGTTGTATAGTAAATTTGATCTTTTCCAGGTGATGTATTTTTGTTTTCCTGGTTACAGAGTTCAACTCTCCTTTTGTAAATGGCTCATTTATTAATTTATTTGTATCTACGTTATTTGCATTAAGTCTTTATATTTCATCTTTGTGATTTCCCTACCTTTCTTTCCCTCTTCACTAATATTACTTGAACTATGAATTTTATTAAATGTTTTAGCTAATATTTCAGCTTTATCTTTATCTTCTGTTATAATTGTATTATCTATTTTTAATATAGGATATCCATATTCTTTTCTAATACCATTCATTCTTTTAATTGTTTTCCAAATTCGGTCAATTTTTGTTTCTCTCCCTACAGTATTGCAAAAGTTTCTCCAATATTCTCTTTTTGTATTCTTAATGATCTTTCTTACCTTTGCTTGCTTTCTTTTGTACTCAATTAAATTCTGATAAATTGGGTTACTTTTTAATGCTTTAAAGGCTTTATTTCTCAGTTTTATTACTTCACTACATTCTTTTGTCCACCATGGCACAATTTTTTTATCGTTCCGACGTCCTCCTTTTTTTATTGCTTCTTCTGCAGCCTGTAAAATCTTTTTAGAGATATTTATATTTAAGCTATTTATATCAATCGACATATCTATTTCTTCCAATTTCTTTTGACTTAAATATTTAAATTTTTTCCAATCGGCCTTATTAAAATTCCATCTGTTATATAATCCTGTATTCCTGTTATTTATTAATATTCCTGTTATTATTTTAATGGGGTAATGATCACTGCCTACTGTTGTATCTTTGTCAATGTCCCACTCACAGTTGTTAGCTAAAGAATTTGATACAATTGTTAAATCAATCACAGACTCTGTACCTGTTTTTACATTAATTCTTGTTCCTCTTCCATCATTTATACATACCAAATTTTTCATTTCCATTATTTCTTCAATAACTTGTCCATTTTTATCATTACATTTTCCCCATAATGTGCTGTTAGCATTAAAATCTCCACACCAGATTACTTTTCCTTCTAAATACTCCATTAATTCATCCATCAACTCGAATGATAATATTTTACATGGATTATAAAAATTTATTATCTTACATTTTTCTTTTTTAGTGTAAATTTCAACTACTATGTATTCTAACTCTTTACCTTTTCCTAATATCTGATATTGTATTCCTTCTTTTATAAATATACCACATCCTCCTCCACTTCCTCCTCGTCTATCCCTTCTGATACTATTGTACCCTTTAAATCAAATCTATGTTTGGCTTTAACCATGTCTCCTGTATACATATAATTTCTGGTTTTTTCATCAATTTCATCTATATACCCTTTAAATTCCTGTCCATTAGCGATTAGGCTTCTTGCATTCCACTGTAATATTATCATGCGTTTCTATCAGCTGGGGTTCCTACTTGCCTCCCATCTGTTTCCAACTTTTTATTAATATTTTCCCAAGACCCTTCTTTAAACTCTAAGAACTTTTTCTGCTCCTCTGACTATTATTTTAATCTTTTTCTGTTTTGTGTTTTAGCTTGTTCAGTGCAGTTAATGACATATGCTACAAATAATATCAGTTTTTTCCACAGACATCGTGACATTATCCTCCGATTCTACTTTTCTCTGTTGATAAGCTAGAATCCTATTTTGACCGTCATCCCTCGTTCTTTCATTCTTTACAGTTTTAACTGCTTCAGCATAGCTTATGTTTTTAGTCATTTTAATTTGTTGAATTTCTTTTGCTTTCTTCCTTACCTCACATCCCCCAAATGTAACTCTATGTTGCCCTCCACAATTGCAACATTTTTCTGCACTCCCTTTCCCACAATCTTCAATTCGATGGTCTTCTCCACACTTTGGACATCTTTGTTTACCTATGCAGACAGCTGCTATGTGTCCATATCTCTGACATTTGTAACATCTTAGTGGTGGGGGAATGAAAGGCCTCACAGGAAAACTCAGATATCCTATTTTGACATTTTTTGGCAACACTGTTTCTTCAAAGTCAATTAAAATTGACAGGCTTCCTACTCTTTCTCCGTTTACATTTTTTGTCAATCTTTTGAGATTTTTTACCTTTGCACCAACAAAGCTTTTTTTTTGTTTTTCTATATCTTCCTCCAGAGGAATCCCATAAATTACCCCCCGAATGATTTTATCTTCTCCTATAATCTTCCTCTCTGTCACCGTTTTCTTGCAAATGTTTTCAACTTGTAAAGCGTTCTTCTTTGTTCTTCGGTTTTACACAACACCAGTATATTTCCATCTCTCAATACTTTCACCATTTCAACATCTCCTATCTTTTTTTTTATTTCTCTGGATAATGAAATAGGACTCAGGTTCTCTTTTTCTTCTTCATTTTTTATCTTTAATATTATTTTACATTCTTCCCTTCCAATTTTCCTCCTAACTACTCTCTCTTCTTCAGAACTGTTTTCTTCCAGCTCTCTTTTACTCCTTTGGCTGTCTAACATCTTTCCATCTTCTGCTTTACCTCTTCCCCGTCCTCTCCCTCTACTTACTGGCGTCCAATCATCAAAGTCCATATTGTCCTCCTGTGTATCCATTCTGAACCATTCACATACCAGTTTATGCCTTTTCCCGCCACTTCCAAAAGTAAATAATCTCTCCTGCTAATCCTTTCTTTTCTGACAAAGAAGCGTGCCGATAATGTCGCCAAGGCAACAGTCTTCTTCCGGTTCGGTTTCAAAATCGAGATCGTTTTTCAAAAACAGCCACCTCGCAGCTCTCCTTCCTGCCATAAACCCACACATGCTTTCTTTGGGCTCCAAGAAACTTGGGGCGGACATATGTTGCATTTGAATGACAGTAATGTAGTTAATTAATATAACTTTTACATTAATGCGTAATGTTTCAGATACGTACCCCGCCCCGGCAGCCCACTGCCACGATTTAAACAAATCCTGGAGGAAACCCTGCAATGTATTGCTTTTATTCAGTTTGGATCCATGATAGAACAATTTTTTCCTCTGTTTTTGAGTAAAAGTTTCAGGCCAATAATTGTAATAAATTAGTTTGTATGATTCAACTTGTTTCTAATGAGGCTAAATATTTTATCCAGACCAGAAGGAGATGGATCTGACTAAAGCTGTTCAATGTTTCTGTACCTTATCCAAACAGAACCACACTGACCTTTGTTTTTTGGCTAACTTGAATGTTATGTCTGTTTTTGAGAAAAAGCTCTTTTTAAATCCCTATTAAAGTAAGTTCTTTTTACTTTCTTCTCTTGCAGTCGAGTGATTCTTCCCATCTCTGTGGAAGAGGTAAGTTTAGCTCAATACACTTCCATCTGTGGGTGTCAGTCAGCCGACCTTCCTAGCTAATTGGTTTGTCCATCCATCCATCACTCTGGAAATTTGACTGTGGTTTGTTAACATGAAAAATATGAAGGAACCCTGAAAGCTGGTCCTTTCAGAAAGACTTTTTAAATCAAACAGCACATTATTGTTCCTGCTCCGTCTCTGTCTCACTCTGTCTGTCAAGGCCTTAATATGTTCAGCAGTTTGCTCTTCTCTTTTGAGGCCTGCATCGCAGATGAGTTATCTGAAACTACTTCCATGACATCACATGTTCATCCACCCCTGTATGCTGCTTTAAGTTGAACGGTTGATATAGTAGTAGAAAAACATTCATTTTAGGCAGACAAAATCTGAAACTTTAGTCTGACAAAGTTTGCTCAAACACACTGTAGTCTCAGGCTTGAGTGTCAACAACGTGTGTCAAGGTTTGGTTTTGGGGTGGACCGAAGCACAGACAAGAGCGAGGCAGCAGCATTCTGAGCAGTCTCTGTTTTATTTCCAAAAAGATCAAAAAGGGAAAAACAAAAACACTGCAGCTGTAACAGAGGCAGACATTCAAAACACTTACAGCATCGGCAGGAACACACAGGACTCAAGGCTTGGATGAGGGCAACGAACGGGGGTGAGAGACGAGAGGAACCAGCCCCGAACAAAGAGCACAGACCAACTAATATACAGAGAAACATGAGGGGGGAAACAAGGAGCAGGTAATCAAAGAAACAGAGAACAGGTGTGACATGGACGCAGGGAGAGAGAGGGAGCAGGTGAACCTAATAACACTAAGACCTGAGGGAAGGGACTAAACAACAAGGCAGTGAGCAGAGCTAATAAAAACTATAGACCAAGATAAATAAAGCTAAACATGAATTAAGGTAAACTGAGAAACTGGGGGGTAACAACAACCTAGGAACTTAGCAAATTAGAAACCATAAGAAACCCAGACTATAAAGTAAACAAACCCAAACAAACACTGACTGAACCAAACTGAGGATGAAGCAGAGGAGAACACACTGGGAGACAGAAGAAAATCAGAACTGTAGGAAAAAACAGAAAACATGAATACAAAACCATAAACAAGAAACCTCTGGTTAACAAAACACAAGTCAAAAATGTCACATCCTGACAACATGTGAATTTCCAAATCTGAGACAGCTGCAACTATCTTGTATTGTCATTTAGGCTCACTCATTGCAGTATTTGTCATCATATAGCTGAGTTTCTTAAATTTTCTAAAAACATTTATTATCATATAAAGGTTAATGGAGCAGTGTGAATGTAGGACAGCACCTGTTTAGGTTCCACAGAAATGGGACAGAAGAAAAGTTTTATTTAAGATGAATTATCTTTCTATTATTTTTGTTCTTTTAGAAACCAGTGATAGATTGTTGATATTTTTGGAAATTAGAGAAGTCTCTCTGATGTCTGAAGGAAGTGTTTTAGAAAAAGTACAGCTTACCTTACCATACTCTTGGTTAACTGACTTCTGAAACTAAGAATAAAAACTGAAAACCAATTAAGAAGCCTTGCCTAACTGGGTCATTGAGGACTTATCAAACTTTCAGATTATGATTTTATTTGTTCATTGTTTGTATTATACATTATGTTATGCTATGTTACACTCCGTTTGTCTACTTTTGTGTTAAGTTGTCCACAATTACACTTTTTTTATTCAAACGTGTCCTCAGGGTCACTTATTTTTCTTTTCTTTACAAGCATTTTCCTTTGTCAGGAATCCAAAGATTGGATTAACCAACTCATGACCTGGGCCAGAACAGGCTGCCGGTCTCTGAGTGAACTTCTGGCCAATGAGCAGCTGCTTGAGCTGAGTTACCCCCAACAGCCAAGTTGAAAGACAGGGGATCAGAACCGAACACCTGTAGTAAAACATCCCAATTTCTGCCCAAATAAGGTGCTTTTTTTCCTGTTCTATTGTGGTGGTTCTGGTGCTAAAACCTGACGCATCAAGGCTTGTTCCGATTCTTTGTTTCCTTTTACTGTACCCTCTTAGATTTAAGTAGGGTTTAGAATTTAGAAGTAAGCTCACTTCTTTATTTAGGCTTCTGAGAGACTGATATATTTATCCAGTTTAGATTACATATTTTCAAGCTTTCCCCTTTACTTGTAGTTGCAGAACTAGTGTTGTACACTTTGTTAGCCTTTCTATTTATATTTAAAATTATTATGATTAGTAATAAATTAAATTCTTGAGTGCACTCATTACTAGCTCTAGTTGAGTCTTCTTAAAATCAATTCTTGAAGTGTTATTGTTATCGTAGATACTAAATAAATCTTAAGTTCTGAGAAATATGCAGAAATCCTCATAATTTCATCATTTTAAAAAAATGATCACTGTAACACAAAATAATTCACTATTCAGATAGATTTTGAAAGATTATGAGACTGATTTATGAACATTAATACAGGTTATTATTGCTTAATGTTTCCATAAAGGTAAATAAATAAGCACATGTATTAAACAAGTAAAATTGTTATTATCCTAAGTCACATTGGAACAATTTACCTTTACTTAAACATCTTTTTCTTTTTGTGTTTTCAGATTGGTGTTGATTCTTGTGCATTTTAAAGATCTGCTATATTTACTTAAATCATAACAAAACATTGTTTCTCTGATCTTTTTTATTATCAGAGACTATAGAAAAGTTTTGTTAATCTGTGATTAACACATCCCGAGGACATTCAAGGAACATATTTCATCTCTTTTCCTCCCTGTCCTTCCATCACATACTTCTAGAAGGTCTTTGCCTTTCTTTTGCTACTCAGTGACTCTTGAAAACAGTTGTCTCCTGTTATTTGCTGCTAAGAAAAAGCTATGAAAGTTGCTGACTACCCAATCTCTTTATTCATTCTATCGTTAGTTCAATCTCTCGGCTTTTGCCCACAAAGCAGTTTGATTTAAATTTACTTTTATGTCCTAATGTTCAGTGTGGTTGTTTTGCTTGTGAAAGACATATGGTGAAACCTTGTGTGGTTTTATTCCCACACAAATGTATTTGTGTGGGAATAAGACAGTTTGGCATTGCTGAACTTTAACTGACTCCAATCAGCCATGACAAATTATCTCTGACCAGGCTGGTATAATCAAAGTGTTGCTGTTTCTACATGCCTTGAATTTAGAAATTCAGAAATCTTATTTATCAGTGCAATCTTGACCATCTACTGTGGTTGCATTGTTGTTGCATTTTCCTAACATCAAAATCAATAAAAAAACAATAAGTATTTAAAAAACAGTTAATTAGATAAATAATAGTAATAATAACAAACCAACTTCATTGTGTGTGCACCGGGTTGGCAGCGACATACTCAAGAAGACAAGAAAATATTTGTAAAAACTAAATTTGGTACTGTTCAGAAAAATTCTTGATATGATATTGAGCTATCTGTTAGCTCAGCACATATTTGCCAAATTCCAAGAGCACAAGTTCATGTCAAAAGGACAAAGGGACACTGGACATGTTCTGTTGTTAGCTTGTGAAGACTCAAGCTTAAATTAGCCCTTTTTCACCAAAAGCCCTGGGATTTAAAGCACCAGGATTTGTTTTAAGGAATCCTGGGGATTTGGGTGCCTTCTCAGAAATCAGCCTAATGATGTATGTAGAAGTTGTGAAGAAAACATTACTACACCTTCAGTCCAGCAGATGGCATTACGTTTTTACTCCCTTTAAAAGACTCTTAACTAATAAATATTTTTTCTGTTTCAACTGATAAATAATAGTAGACAATGACCAGCTTTACAGTTATACAGTTGATTAATTCCTTCCATTATTCCTAAAGTTTCACTGGATCCATTAGCAGGAAAAAAATTAAATCAATATTTTACATTTTATTTTATACCAACCTGCATCTGGGCAGAGTTGTTGCTTTACAACTGCAAGATTCATTTACAATAACTACTAAACACTGATTAACACACTTATTCTTATTATTTTATGAAAAATGGGAAAATAATAAAGAGTTCACACCCCACGAAGTTAGATTCACATGAAAACACAATCTTGGTCAAATGTGTATTTTTTATTTACAAATAAATTTTCAGTTAGATCAGTTTGATCATCTGTACTGCTTGAAAATGTTTTTTCTTACTGAACTGTTGCGAAACAATTCATAATTAATGCCAACAATAACTTAAAATGTCAAAACTTTACAGGGTTTTGAGGTCTACTTTTTCGCTTAAAACATATTAAAACTCCATTTTGAAAGTGAAATCACCCGGGTAAATGTGTATCGAAATGCGCCCAGGGCTTTCCACAAGCAATGGAAAAGGGGCTGTAGTATTTCTTTTGATTTTGTGTAATAAACCATCACGGTAGAACATCACATTGAATTGGAAGAAAAATAATGCATGGATTTTAGAATTATTTACTGTTAAATTCTGAAAACTGAGGCAGGCATTTATATTCAGCAGTCCTTAGTAAATAATCAACTGAACCACTTTTTGAATAAATTAAAGCTGGAAGTCTTTCGGGGTATTATCTATCAGCTTTGCACATCTAGAGACTGAAATTTTCACCCATTCTTTGTACCGAAGTTCAAGCTCAGTCAGATTGGACAGAGAAGATCAGTCATCAACTATCAGTCAAACATCAAGCAAAAGTCTTGCCACAGATTCAAAAACATTATCGGATATACCTTATCTTAGTTTCACAATACAATGAAATTGCTCAGTGAAAAAACAGAAGATTATATCCTTTAAATTGTGCCTGTAAATAAAGGCATGGCTAAAAATGTATGTCAACACATTGAACCTCAGTCCTCCTAACTCTAAGTTTAAAATCTGTCATCATTTTCATTTTTTCCCAGCATCCTACATTGAATAACTATACCCTTTGCTTCTGGAAACAATAGAGTAATTCAGCTTTTGTTGTACTTGCTGTGCTCTAATTGTGCTCAGGCTCAGATTTGCACAAGTTATATGATGGATTAGAGCTGATTAAGAAATGAAAGAAACCATTGTTTTCTGTTTTTAAATCACTTGTACACAAACTGTTAAGATGGAAAATGGGGTAAATTAAGGAGAAACATAGTTTGTGATATCTTAATACACTTAGTTGCAAGAGTATATGAAATAGCTCACCTTACATAATGTTTAAATGCATGGAATAAAAATAAAAGAAAGAAAACAATGTATTTACTTTAAGTCAAATAGCACAGCAACATCATCATAGATTACTGAGCATGCCTGTGATAATAGTTTTTCAACTTCAACTTTCATTTTCATTAACAGCCCGATCCATTATTCTGTGTTTCTCAGTACCAGGTCGGCCAGTTGTATTCTGTGGCCGAAGCCAGTAAGAATGAGACAGGCGGAGGTGAAGGAGTGGAGGTGCTAAAAAATGAACCCTATGAGAAGGATGGAGAGAAGGGGCAATACACACACAAAATTTACCATTTGCAGAGGTAAGCATTTTAACAGGAGGCAAGTCAGAACGTGTCCGAGAGCCCACAAAGAAGGAATTCCTCATTTTCTTACTTCAGACCTCACTCTGTCTTTATAGTCATTTATATCTTTTGCACTTTTTTCAACAGAAAGAATAATAAAAAATAAAATAAATGTGCAACTGTGTATCAGTGTGTGAATGGCTGAAAATATTGAGATTCTGATGATAAAAAGCAAAAATATATTAGTTTTAAAGAAATAAAGACATATAACCAAGCCAAGCAGAGCTACGGACCTTCTCTTGTCTGTGCTTTTTGCAGCTTGGATCTGTAAATCTGCTTTATATGATTGAAGTTTTTGCAGTGACTCTTGTTAAAATAATTGTGTTACTTACTTTCATTAATGGCGGCGCAATGCACTTTTGTGTAATTGCATGTTAGCATAGTTTGCACTCTTTTCTAGTTACCAACTAAGCCTTGTACTAGAGCAATGCCTTACAAAAGTATTCATGTCTCTATAACACATTTTGTCAGTTTAGAACCACAAACTTCAATGTATTTTATTGGGATTTTAAATGAAGGAATGCATGCTTTACATTTATTTTTTATAAATGCAAGTATGAAAAAATTGTCATGTTATTTTATTCAGCCCCTTTCACTCAATACTTGTTAGAGCCACCATTTACAACTGAGGTGGAGAGAGATTAGATGGAGATCAGTAAACATACATATTCAGTTCTCGCCACTGTATCTCAATTGGACTTAGGTCTGGACTTTGACTGGGCCATTCTAACACTTGTTTTCACACACATGTTTTAATCAAAATCATTTGACTGTAGCTCTGGATTTTTGTTTAGGGTTGTTGTCCTGGTGAATGATGAACCTCTGCCCTAGTGTCAAGTCTTTACAGTTTCTGACAGGTTTTCCGGCTGGCTTGACCCGTACTTAGCTCTATCCATGTCCCCATCCCGCTGAGCAGGTTAGTTGTCCCAGCTGAAGAAAACCATCCCCACAGTATGATGCTACCTCCCCCATGTTTCAGAGCGGAGGTGGTTTGTTCAGGTTGATGTGAAATGTTAGTTTTCTACCACACAGTGTTTTTGCATGTTTTGGTCTCATCTGACAAGAGCATCTTCTTCCTTGCTACTTGGTCTTCTTCTGATGGTTTTACACTAACAAAATGTGAAAGTTGGCCTGAATAGCTTTGCAAGGCGTTGTATCTAATATGTATGCATCTAATGCCATAAAGTTAACTCAACATCTTTTAAATCACTAGCTTCAACAATTAAAATCATTTAGTCTGTTCTCTGTTGCCTTTATTATCCTGTAGTAAAGTGCCGTCATTCGTCAGAATGTTGGCACCATCGTCAGCTCTGAACATCCATGAGAAAGCCTGGAACGCATACCCTTATTGTCGTACAGGTATGTATACAAATACACACTAAGGATGAGCGCTCGGAACTACATACACACTAAGATACTTTAAAGCTCAGCAAAATCCTGATGAGACTCTCTGTTTTGTCTTGTAATTACGTTAACCTTATCTAGGCTTTTAGCAGCTACATTTGAGCCTAATTTTTTTAGTTATGCATTTTTGGATCAGATCTTAGACGTTCCAAATCCCTTCTGGGAATACGTTGCGAACAGGTTTCTCTAGCAGGGAGTTAACTTCTCTGCCAAAGTACTCATAGTAACAGTTATGCCTTATATGGTCTAGTGTACACGTGAGACCATTCAGATTGTTTTAGTGCGAGATCTTTGTCAACTAAAGGAAAGAGTAGTGGTTTCTTCATTGTAATCTTCAAAAAACATAAGCATGAATGCGTTTAAATTACTTCAGGTAAAAAGTGCTTTTATACTCTGGACCTGTCTCTTCTTTCCTTGAGCCTCTGGGTCTCTGTCACTTTCAAGGAGTAGTTGAATAATTTACTACATGTTCTGCGAGAGGAGCTGTGCAATCACTTGAGCCGTTCAGGCAAAGATCCCGCCACCCGTACACACTGCCAGCTGCCAGACCGCCATCTGTCACACAAGCACGTTTCAAAGGCACAAAGTGACTCTGTATGCCCAAACACTGTTCTCATGTCATTTTGAGAATGCCAAATCCTGCAAATTCTAATAACTGTTTCAGATGTTCTTTGCTGTTATTAACCATGTGTTTCTGTGTTTGGGCCTGTGCTTTTCTTCACCTGGCTCTGCAGTTATCACTGTGAGTATTTTCTTTGTTTGTGTTTTCTTTACCAAATTCAGAAATCAACACAAAGGACACACTAAACATTGGCGCAAAGGAGAAGGTGCTTCACCTGAAAGCTGAGAAAGAAATGTGATCTTTTTTAGTGACACTGCAGCAGGGATAGCAATACACTGTTACTGCGTGTTTGAGTAGTTGAGTGTTGGTGAATGAGAGCAAGATACTGATCCATGTCAGCTGAACCTTGTATCGATTTTTATGTGATTCTTTCAAAGTACTCTACTCTCCACACTCAGGGTTGTCTCTGTTTTCTCTGCAGAATGAGTATATGAAAGATAACTTCCTGATCAAGATCGAGACATGGCACAAACCTGACATGGGACACCAGGAAAATGTTAGTGGATAAGATAATAAGTTGTGGGAGTGTATCTGTGTTAGTCTGAACACTAGCTTGAATTTAAATATGAAAGAGGGAAACCATCAGCTATCAAATCCTACTACATAATACTCAGGTCCTGACTTTGACTGGGCCATTCTAACATAACTTGATCTAAACCAGTCCATTGTGGCTCACATGGTATGTTTTGGGTTGTTGCCCTGCAGGAAGGTAAGCCTGCACCTCAAGTCTTTAGAACCCTGTACAGCAGGTTTATACTGTGCGATTGTCGGTCATCTTTATTAAGGAGTCATGGGATGATCAGCTGAAATCAATAGTTTGTGGTTAATGAGTGTATCAGGTACACCAAACACTGATGTTATGTTCTCCTGACAAGAGAAGACTAAATATCTCGCATTTTTAGGAAATGTTTTATTAAAATCATGCAACTAATATCATATTCTTGTCCTGTTTTTCTCTTTCGTGAATGCTTTCACTCCTGTCTCCCTCCTCCTCTGTTCACCATCCAGCTCTAATAATTATAAGCACAATAACACCTATGACTTGTTGTGCGTTTACTGACAGACAGATATGTTGGTCAGCTCTGTGTCCTGTATGATTTTTGTTTTATAACCAAACTATATTTTAAACTTATCCAGGATATTCTCCCTGAGCTGTCTGCTTTGTTCTTTTGGCCTTCGCAAAGCTTTTTCTTCACTAATGTCCTCAAACAAATCAAAGTACCAAAGGCCTTCACAAACCAGCTGTTTCTCACAGATGGACTCCATTTACTTATTATGTGACTTCTGAAGGCAAATTGTTGCACTTGATATCTGAGTAAAAGGGGCTGAATACAAATGCATGTCACAATTTTCAGAGTTTTATAAAAAAAAAAAACTGAAAGTCATCTATCGTTTTCCTCCCACTCCGCATCTATTATCTACTTTGTGTTTGTCTATTACTTACAATCCTAATAAAACACAATGAAGTTTGTTATTTTACCATCATAATACAATCCACAATTTGTCAATTGTTGCATTTCTGTCTCATTTTATGTGGTGAACCTTAATTTAATTGTTAATTATTAATATTTATAGTAATAATAATTCATGTTTTTCTGCTAAATACGGAAACAGTGTTTGAGCTTAAAGCTTATATAAAAATACATAACATAAAAATCTTGTGTATTATTTGACTTTGTAGACATTAAGTTTTTCTAGCTTTGCGCTGTGGCTGTGTTTTAGGTACATGGTTTGGATGCAGAAACCTGGAAAAAGGTGGATGTAGTCTATATTGATATTGCAGACAGAAGCCAGGTGGAGTCAAAGGTAAATCAGTCAGCACATTTTCACTGCTGAGATGATGTATGCAGCTTCTGTTTGTATTGTTATATGCCCCTTCATACATCCTGTTTGTTCTGGTTTCTCACATTAGGACTACAAGCCAGAGGAGGATCCTTGCAAGTTCAAGTCAGCGAAGACAGGACGAGGGCCTCTAGGACCAGACTGGAAGGTAAATAATACCATAATGACACCCTAATGCTTTTGTTTATGTTTTTTTTTTTAAACATTCAATGCTGTGTTTCTTATTACTTTTTTTTTACATTACTTTTACATTTTACATTAAAATTCCCACCCATAGACTGCTGGAGATAGGCACCAGCTTCCCCATGACTCACTATGGAAGAAGCAGTAGAAAATCACTGACTGACAGACTAAAATTTTGGGTTTCAAAAGAATAGAGCTTTTCATTTTAGTTTATCTGTTTTTGCTCTCTGTGGTGGTTTGACTTATATTTGGTTTTCACATCATGTGAAGCAGCTGATGGTTAATCCTGCAGAGTCCTTGTTAATCTTTCAAGTAATACGAATGCTTCCATGTTTTGCTCCACTCTGCAATCTAAAGGTTAATACTTACTTAACTGAGTCATACATTTTGTTTTCCATTTCTCCTTCTATGTTACTGTCCATCAGTGTTCCTCTTTACTTCAATTTGTGATTTTGTTGTTAGGCTATGACACATTTGAAGCTTCTGTAAAACACCCATACAACCTCTTCTCTGTTAACTTGCCAAATGAAAAACACCTCTCTCCCACTGATACATTCTGTTGTCTAGTGAGTGTTCCCTGAGCTAACATTTTGTCCTGATGTAGTCGAACCTGCAGCTATGTTTAGAGGCAGAAAGTCCTGCAACAGTTTCCACATGCAACTTTTACTATGTTTGAACCCATGACCGCCATGTTGGATTCTAAACATGAGGCTGCTTGGAAAATTCCAACTTTAAAGGCAAAATTGCAACATCAAATGGCATTGCTGCTTTATTTCACACTTCAGAATTTAGAAAATATGACTTCCAAGTACAAACAAAACACACCAAAGGCTCCCTAAAGCTAGAAAAAACTCCAGTTACTCTGACTCTTTCTTTTTAAAACAACTTTAAAAAAGAAGTTCAGAAAGTTTTTGTGTCTATGAAACGGAAACTTTTGAAGCCTCGGTGTGCCTTGATTTCGGTAAACAGCCGGACGTCTAATAGCTTAACTGACTCAGGTCCTCATCTTAGGCCTAATTCCTTTTCTGCTACAGATCTAATTGGTTTAAAACATCAAATCTGAGTCCATAAGTGTATCAGTATGTTCTTTGTTGCTCATGAAAACACTAATGTTATTGACTCTGTCTACATGCAGAAGGAGCTTCCTAACAAGAAAGACTGCCCACACATGTGTGCCTACAAACTGGTCACTGTCAAATTCAAGTGGTGGGGTCTGCAGAATAAAGTGGAGAACTTTATTCAGAAGGTTTGTCTGCTTTTGGGGGCTTTTTCACTGCATTATTATGCTTTTTGGCTTTTGTAGAGGATAGTGGTCAAGTCAGGAAATAATAAGTATTTTAACTGATCCTCCTTAGATCTTTTTCTTTTTTTAGTGTGTTGAGAAAAGTTGTACATGTTGGCAGTACAGCCTGTCAGCTTGATGGTGTGATAATAAAGCGTAAATAATAATTATACTGCTTCTTATATCCATTAATAGTCTCTAGGGAAATAAACATCTATTATCCCTGGGCCACATTAGGATAGTTCATCTTGTTCTTTGTTGTCTTACAGCAAGAGAAGCGCTTGTTCACAAATTTCCACCGTCAACTGTTTTGCTGGATTGACAAGTGGATTGAACTGAACATGGACGATATTCGTCGCATGGAGGAGGAGACTCGTAGGGAGCTAGATGAAGTAAGACAAAAGAAAAAGTGCATACTGACAAATCTTTTACAGAGACTGCTATGGAACTAATTTCTAATAACCCACAGTTTAAACCCAAAGACGGCTGTTGAGGGATCTACAGATAGAAATCACTGGACCAACATTAGATATGCAGAATGATCTGAGAATTTGTGAGGTCTGATCCGCCGATGTCAATTTTTGCCAATTCCCATTTCTCTTTAGGAACAAGAAATAACCATATTTAAACTATTATTTCTACTCTAATTTAACTGTTATCACAACGACGTGTTAATAGAATTAGTTTTTTCAGCCTGAGGTTTTTGAGCCATCTCTCTCTGCATCTCTGGCAATCTAAAATCCAATAAAATCCTCCAGGTTAAGGGACAGAATCCTTTATAGAGATGGAACCCAACTAAAAACAAATTTAATTTACTCCTTTCCAAGACAGACTATAGTTAACAAACCTTTTTTCGCACTCATCAAAATATAGAAGTGTATTATAACACAAGCTGTCAACCGATTTTCTACTAGATCCTTTCAAAACAGCGGCTATGTCTAACTTAACATTAAGGAGGAAAAAGCCTTGATTTACTATTAAATGTGTTAGATTTTGAAATTATTCATGGTTTATCATATCCATACACAAACATTTCTGTGGTGAGGGATCTTTTATCAGTTTAAATTATTTAAAAAAAAAACATGATTAGAGAAGTAACATTTTAAAATGTTTTTAGCATCATGTATTAGTTGATTAGCTTTTTTTAGAAGACAACATTTTCAAATTCAGACATGACAATAATAAAAAGCTCCAAATGATGGAACAGATATAGGTTTTCTGCAGGAAATCATTTCACAATCTTGAAATGTCCAGAATTTAATAATCTTACTGTTAGGACTTAAAAAGTCTTGAAATTGCCCACTTGTTCTTAACAAGGTCCTATATTACATTTAGTCTTAAATTTGTAGGTAATTTTTTTGATGAAATGCACCATAAGTAATTATTTGTTTTGTGATATCTAGTTATGGCTATGTTACTCAGTTATAATTATGCTGTTACAAAACTAAAAGCTCACGATGCAGGGAAGCAAATAGCACTGTAAAAAAAAAAATCATCGCCTGAGGTTTATTTTACAAACTAGCTATTTGTAGTTTTAGACAATTAAAATCCAAATGTTCTTGTGACATTATCCCCTACCAGCCCCTCCCTCATGGTAAAGTACAGGGGTTGGACAATGAAACTGAAACACCTGTAATTTTAGTGTGGGAGGTTTCATGGCTAAATTGGACCAGCCTGGTAACCAGTCTTCATTGATTGCACATTGCACCAGTAAGAGCAGAGTGTGAAGTTCAATTAGCAAGATAAGAGCACAGTTTTGCTCAAAATATTGAAATGCACACAACATTATGGGTGACATACCAGAGTTCAAAAGAGGACAAATTGTTGGTGCACCTCTTGCTGGTGCATCTGTGACCAAGACAGCAAGTCTTTGGGATGTGCAAGGAGCGCAAATCTTGGGCTGAGGACAATGTGAAACATGTATTGTTCTCTGATGAGTCCACCTTTACTGTTTTCCCCACATCTGGGAGAGTTACGGTGTGGAGAAGCCCCAAAGAAGCGTACCAGCCAGACTGTTGCATGCCCAGAGTGAAGCATGGGGGTGGCTCAGTGATGGTTTGTGCTGCCATATCATGGCATTCCCTTGGCCCAATACTTGTGCTAGATGGACGCGTCACTGCCAAGGACTACCGAACCATTCTTGAGGACCATTTGCATCCAATGGTTCAAACATTGTATCCTGAAGGCGGTGCTGTGTATCAGGATGACAATGCACCAATACACACAGCAAGACTGGTGAAAGATTGGTTTGATGAACATGAAAGTGAAGTTGAATATCTCCCATGGCCTGCACAGTCACCAGATCTAAATATTATTGAGCCACTTTGGGGTGTTTTGGAGGAGCGAGTCAGGAAACGTTTTCCTCCACCAGTATCACGTAGTGACATGGCCACTATCCTGCAAGAAGAATGGCTTAAAATCCCTCTGACCACTGTGCAGGACTTGTATATGTCATTCCCAAGACGAATTGATGCTGTATTGGCCGCAAAAGGAGGCCCTACACCATACTAATAAATTATTGTGGTCTAAAACCAGGTGTTTCAGTTTCATTGTCCAACCCCTGTATATATTAATTATAGGCTTACTGTATACTGCTGGAGGGTGTTTGTTATATGTCTGATGCCAGATGCTTTATTGTCCTGAATCAAAGTTTAGAAAGTTATATTTAGCTTTTGTAGGTTATCAAATAAGTTATATATAATTTAAGTAAATTACAATTACAATACAAAGCCTTCCTGTTATCTGCTGAAGTCTCTCTCTTTAAAAGTAGCAAGTGTTGTTGTTAACATGACCTAGTACCGCTTAGGGTAAACACATTCACAGATCAGAAAAAGATCTGATTCCTGAACAGCCGAACACAGATTAGGATTAGTCTAGCATAAAATCGCCCTATACCCTCACTCAACGATTTCTGAGTGTATCTCTAACGAATGTAAATGTCATTGTGGATTCTTGTCAGATGAGAGTGAAGGATCCTGTGAAAGGAATGGTGGCTCTAGAGGACTGAAACTGTGTTGGACGTAAATGCTGCCGTTCATCAGGCAAGTAAATCTGCAATGGAAATGGATGTGTAGGCACATCCATCAGCGTGCTTAATACGGGCTGTTTTTATCTTCTTCTCTTTATGGTTTTAGACTCTGCTTTGATTTTTCTCTCACCTGTCTCTCCCTTACCTTCCAGATTAGACCTGAAACCAGTGGATTCACTCCTCCTTTTGTCTCAACTGATACGTCTGTCTGGACTCCCTGCAGTACATTTTGGTCTTTAGGGACCTGGACCCAGTACACTCACAGTTTTCAACTGATCTCCTCTACTTCGTCTGTCCTTCCTTGAGTCCCATTTGTCTTATTTTTTGTAGTTTTCATCTGCTAGTTAAGTTTTTTTAAGGCCCCCGGTAGCACCATTACTGATATTGTCAATCACTCTGTGTCTTTTTCTCTCAGATTTGTTCTAAAATACAGAGAATAGTGAGAATACTGTCATTCATCTCTGCAATTTAGGACATATTCTATTTAAGATATCCCAGTGGCACATCTGTAGAGTGTACTGTAGTCTGCTGTGTACCTCTAACCAGCCAGAAAGGATTTTTCGCCTGTACCTACCTTCCTACATCAAAGCATTTGTTAGTTTTTTCTGCTGCTTTGTGAAGTTGTGTGTGTGCACGCTTGTGTTGTGTGCAGGTGTGCGTTTCTATAGAGCATTGACAGGTCACCAAAGTTTCCAGCCAAGTTTTTCTTCAAACACATAATTTGAACATGCAGTGACTTAAAGATTATGTCTAAATCTATGAATATTTAGATAGAAATAGTCCAAAAAGATGCACATAACCACAGTGCAACTGGATACTTACAGTAAATTAAAACAGCCATAAATGAGTTGAGGACTGTATCTTTTAATTTCTGACAGAGACTTTTTTTTTTCTTGCAGTGTCATTTCCAGTGGATAAATGGAATTATCCAGCAAAAGCAATAACTATCATGACACGTTGGTCTCCTTTTTTGTGGTCACAAACCTGTTTTATTCCTTTGTTTTTTCCTGTTGTGAAGCAGAGCCTGGACTGAATGTCAGAAGCTAATGAGCTCAACAGAAAATCAGTTAAATGCTGGATTTAATGTGTCAGTCTTTCAATAGAGTGTTTTCTCATTGTTCCTGTCAATCCTCTTCATTTTTTTGGTATGTGCTTCTGAGTGAATGAGTGATGATAAGTGATGTGAGAATTTGCAGAGAGCTGATGAATGATTGGTTGAAGAAGTCGGAAACAGCTCGTTCGACAGCATTGTTTTCCCTGTTATATCGTCTCTTTTGTGTCTGTTGTTGTAATTTACTTTTCTTTTTCTTAGTTTATGGATTTAATGTACTTTATTAATCCACGTATTTTAACAGGAGAGCATGTAAGAGATCATATAGAGGAGCCAATAAATGCTACTGGTCCTTAGATTAATTATATTTGGATCGCTATAAAGAACTGCCACAAAAACAATCCATGCCTTGCTTGCGGAAGATGATGTTTCACCCAACAATATTAAATAGCGCTACAGATTTTAATCAATTTTAATCACAGTAAAATACTAAATATTTATTTTTGGAACTTTAAGTCCAACGATTTCAAAAGCTCAATTCTGGACCCCTATTTGGAGACTATGTAAATATTTATTTGCTAAATAATAAATCTAAAAAAAGGTTTGTTTAGGGGTTTTCATTGGAATTTATTAGATATAAACCACCTTAAGTACAGTTATAGGTTGTTTTTAAAACAGCCGGAGAAGTTTTTATTGATTTAATTTGGCATTTTTCAGGGGTTGACCGATCTCTCTGTTGTAGAAATTGTGTTTACAAGGAAACTTTTAAGGAGTTCAGATAAGTCATCACAATGTAGTTTTTGACTTAATTTAGTCATAAAATCAACATGTTTTCCAGTAAGATTTCAGTCATACAATAAAACAGATTTCATGTCAGTTTACTTTGTCCAGACAAATTCACAGTGAACCCTAAAACTGAACTGATCCTTTGGACAACTGAACAAATAATGTGAAATTAAATCAATGAAGAGAGCAGCTATTATAATTTAGACTTTATAAAATCTTCTTTTATAATGTTAGAAGTCTTTTTTTCCTTTCTCACAGCACTGTATGAAGTCAATGACCCCACTATCAAGGGAAAAAAGTGCCACAATTCAATGAAGAAATCATTTCATGAATAAATATTTACATTTGTGAGAATTTAAATAAAATGTTAAAAAATACATTAAAGAAATAAAAATATCTTTATTAAATAGTTTCATAAACAAATTTATAAAATGACTAAATGGTGAACATTACTGAATTAATTGTGTACTCACAACTCAACTACAGACCAATCACCTTGTCTATGGTGATAGGTTAATCTATCTTTGATAGGTTAAATGGCAGATAAAATTAATTCATGACAACCTGCAACACAGGATTAAATAATGAAATATTTAGGCATCCTTTTAACATAATGAATGCACATTTTAAGTAAATATTTTCACATTTGTGTTTTAATTATTTGTTATAATGTTTTATTCATTATAGATACATTTATTTTTTGTCTTCAATGAATGAGTTATATTTAAATTAAATGTATGATGCATTGAATTGTGGCACTTTTGGCAGCCTATAACTGCATCCCATTGTCTTTTACCTCACCTTTGAAGAGACCATGGAAGGCCAGCCCCGCTCCACGTCTGTCCTTCAATCATCCCGCTCTGTCTGGGTCTGTCAACTGAATCACGGAGATTTGTGGATGTACTGTGTGTACTAACTTTGTAAATAGTAAATAAATTAATGTAGATGAACACAGATATATATATATGAATGAGACTGTCCTGCCAAGTGTGTAGCATCCCTGCAAACCGAGAACCCCTCTTTCGATCCACCGTGGAACATCCTCATTGACTCCTGCAGAAACAATCGAGGGATAAGATGTAGAGTTAGAGTTGCTAAAATTTAGTGTGGGTAGGTAATTGCAAAGTAGAATGTATAATGTTTTTATTTAAAAAAAAAAACATAATTTTTACATATTCAAATTTAGCAATAGCTAGGAGCTGTTTATATTCAGAAGAGGACATTTGAAGTGAAACAAACACCTCGTTCACTGTCCTCATATCAAACCCTCAGAGGGGACAACATTTCACTGGCAGGACAGTGTTTAAATATATATTTTTGTTCTGAATGTTGTAGTACCTCTATTGTCAGTCTCTGGATTACACTCTTTTCTCTCGCTGAAAAGGTAAAGATAACAGTAGCTTGGGTCAGTGCATTGAGCCACATCGCCAGCTGATGGCGTCCAAGTGGATCCTTTGTGCCGGATTGTCGGATTGTTACGCACCTGTTGTTGGCCATGAAGGGTGGTAATCCTACATGCCCTTCAACGGAAATACAGAAGTAGCATAATGAGGAATGTGGTTTGCAACCAGATACTGAGAGAAGGGTGATTTTAAGAGCTTGAAGACATAAAAGTTATGAGAGAACATATTTTAACAGAGACAATCTCATATATCTCTTTTTAGATTCCTTGATTTGTAATTGGAGTATGAAGAAACCAAATGGTCCCATAATCCCAAACTGTTTTAAATCTTTCTGTCTCTCTTTTTCTCTCACTCCAGTTAACTTGTCTCCTATTTTTTTCTTTTATTGTGAATTTGTGCCTTTTCGTCATCTTATTCTCTAATAACACTACTGTACATCAGAGACGTAAAGAAATGATTAAAGAATCAAAACGACTATACAAACTGAAGGCGTGATGTGGGTTATTTTGTGCTTTGTTGACCTGAAGTATTGTTGGAGTTTTTGGAGTGTCAGATTCATAACAAAATCTTTGCATTTTTATACAATATACTGCAAGACGTTTTGGGTCACCCATCCAAACCACTGAATTCAGGTGTTCCAATCACATCCACGTGTATAAACTGAAGCGCCTAGACATGCAGACTACATTTGTGAAAGAATGGGTCGCTCTCAGCTCAGTGAATTCATGCATGGTACCATGAAAGGATATCACCTGTAAAATAAGTCCAATCATTAATTATCATTGCTACTAAATATTTCACAGTCAACTGAATTATAACAAATGTAGAGCGCCTAACACATTCTGTTCTGTTAGAAAAAACAAAAGGATTACTTACAATAATAAAATGAAATGTAAAATATACAATGAGGCCTTTATAGCAACATGCGTCATGGTGACTCCACATAAACACAAATGTCTATTCATGAATGCTTTCTCACTGGGTTATTAACCAGCCTGGGATTTTAGCTTGATCCGATGTTACGCTGTTGGACTGCGATGGTTTGGGGGGGGGGGGGCTTGCACCCAGCAGCTAAAATCCAGCATAGAGCATAAGAAGGAAAATCAACAAAGTGTCAAATAACATCACAACCTTTCAGAGGAGAAGCATCTGCATTTCCTGTCACGTCTTTGGAGATCTTTGTTACCTTTGCGGACAGTTTTACAAGACAACATAAGACTAACAAACCAACAAAGGTAGAGTTTTAAGTGTTTTTCTCCTTACCTTTAAGTAGCTTATTTATTGTAAATGACCTCAAAAACACTAAAAAGTAATTTATATTAAAAATAGCACTATAATTTGAACTCACAACCTTTAAAGTTCTTTTTATTTTCTTTCATAAAAAATGTTTCAGTAATATTTTCAGTGGGGAAACTAATTTTTACTATAGGGGTTGTAATTAAAACATTTTTCATGAAGTTATCTATGTATGCGGATCTGTTCAGATCAGGTTTTATGGCTTGTGTGTGTAGGTGTGTGTATCTCTCTGTAGTTGTGTCCTTTTAGTGACATTTAAAAGATAAAACAGTTGTGACACTGTGTGGTTCCCTGGGGTCGTTGCTTGATCTGTAATTCATTTATGCTCCAGGTGTGGTGCAGATTTCACTTCCAATGCTGAGCTAAATACGTATATTCCCTTTGGTAACCTACAGATGCAATACACATGTCAGTATGCAACACTTATGTCATTATCAGGCCATTAATATTACCATTTATTGTGCAATAAATTATTTGCCTACTCCTTAGGTTTTTAAGTATGTATTAGCAAAAAGCTTTGAAGGCATAACTTGTCTTAAAACAACTCTGGTCTCAAAACATCATGCAGTTTAGACTAACATTCTTTTAGGAATCCTTAAACCACCTTCATGTGCACATTATGTGATCATTTGCAGAGAAGCCAATGAGGTAAGAGGCCGTGCTTATTTAAATACTGTACTAAGTACTGAGAATGGAGAATGTGAAGTGTTTCCAGCCAGAGTAATTGCCTGATTTGAGAGAAAAACTGCATAAAAAGCTACAGTATGATAGCAGTTTAAGTTAACACTATTTACTTGACTTTTACAGTCCCTTACTTTTTTTATTAGATATTAGTTAATCTGGATGGATATATTTTACATAATTGTTTCTTAGTAGGTGTTTCAGACAGGAAGATGACTATTGGTGCCCTGTCTCCAACCCAGATTTCTATGGAAAAAAATGATAGGATTCTTTGTAAATAACTACCTACTATTAAAATAACATATGAGTATGAAGGTTTAAAAAATAGCTTTACCACAAACCACTTTGATGTTTTAAGTTGTTTTAAAAAAGTCCACTTTGGATTTGGCACCTCTCAGACAGCATTAACTAATCTGTGTTTACACTAGTCGAGGACGCCACAAAATGCATCTACTGCAATAATAACTCCCTTTCATGTTTAAAAAAAAACCTCACAAAAATCTTGAACTATCCCTATAATGATGAGACAATATTCCCCTAAGTTTAGGCTGACCTCCAACGGAACTGAAGGGGAGTGTGTATGACTTGGGGGTAGAAAATGAACAAAAATAGGACACAAAATAAAGTCTAGGGTCACTCAAGCTCTTACTGATTTGAAAATGCTATACAGCTCGCAGGATGTCACTTTAAGAGCTTTTACTTGCAACCTGCAGTACTGCCCTCATGTGGCCGGACAGAATAATTTTAGGTAATATGTGGCAAGAATAAAGCAGATAATTATAAATGCTATGAAAATTTAAAATCCCTTGGTAATTTTAGTTAACTGAGATTTTCTTTTATATCAGAAGTGAAAAAAATTTTGAAACATGCTATCTTACCACTGTAAATCTTTGCTGATCTAAATAAATAACAGACCATAGGTGCTCAAGCGTACAAACGACCAATTTTTAAAGCTGCTTCAATGATTTTATGTTAGTATTTCTTCTTAACCCTACCAAGGGAACAAACGCCTAAAATCTTAAAATCAAAAAGTTGTTTTTTTATCTTTCTGAAATCTGAGCATTTAAAGGACTACTTAAAATGCTGGAAATATAAAATACTAATAATTTAGGAACTTTAATGCTCAGCTTTCATAGGAAAATACTAAATAAGCTCCTGTATTTGTTCAAACGGAAAATTGTATGAGTGACTTGAAGGTTTTGAAACTTGCATTACTATAAAAAACAGAAAATATTTAAAATTTTTAAGTTTATGACATATATGGCAGAAAAACATCAAGTGTTAAAGCAAGTTTTGCTAGTCATCCATCCATCACCTGAAGGTAATTGCTTCCAGTTGCTGTTATGAAAAAAAAATACCACCACTATACAGAGATAATTTATTTACATCAGGATTCAAAGTTATATCAAGAGAGCCTAAATGGAGAACTAGATGGAGGCCACTGGTAACCTTCGGATGGTGCACTAAAACCAAAATCGGGAACTGTTAATTGTGCGATTCCTGAATATATTGTGTATGTGCAGAGCAGTGTGTTAGACAGACATTCAAACGTGGTGTGTTACGTTAATGCTTCATAGAAAACCTTTACAATAATTCACTGAATTGACTGCTGATGTTATCTGATGATTCTCATGTGCGTTTGACCACACTTATTATGACAGGCTCCAACATATTGCGCAGTTACTGTAGCAAAATGTAATCACCAAAATGCCAATCGAATCTCTCTGATTATGCAATCCTTGGTACGCTCTCAATTTAATGTGATCGAAGCTCATCATGATCAAACATGATTATAAAGCCATTTCAGAAATGACCATGAGGCATCTCCATTTTAGCTGGTTTTGTCAGTCTGCTTCATGCAAACCGGCAGTAAAAAAAAAAAAAGGGTGAGCTTCTGTATTATGCACCAACCCTCTTCTTTTTTCCTGTTTGTACAACTGTGTCCATTTGCACCTGCAGGATAGAAAATGAGCACCGGCAGATTTACGAGTGGTCGGACAGACAAGTACAGGTGAGCAAAGCAGCGCACAATTTTAATCTTTGATTTTTTTTTATAGTTATTTTTAGATAGTCATTTTAATGAAACGGGATAAATGGGGGGGGATTGACTGTGGCAGAACATGTGGTTAAGGAATAAAAAAAAAACTTATGAAAACTGAATTACCTATTCCATGTATGAAGCTTGTGATGACTGGGCTGAGCTTTAGTCTTTTTACGGCTCTGTCCAGAGTTTGTAACCAGTGGGCCCCTCATGGTTATCCTCTTTACTCCTCGAACTTATGCGAGTTTCTTCATGTGACCGTGTTACATGAGGTGGCAAAATCGTTTTTTAATTATCGAAGCTTTATTTCTCCCCCATCTTCAAAATAGCCACCACAATTATTAAAATCGTTCAAACTATTGACCTGATTTTAGAGTTTTTTACTTGTCAATCCTCATCAATTCTTTAATCATAAAAACAACAATAAATGGTTAATTTTTAAAATAATTCCTTGCCCAAACAATAACCCAGGTTGCAAGATTTATTATGTGGCTGAGTTTCCTTCACACATTACAACTAGAGTAGGAGTCTGTTGTTCGGTTTCAAACCCTTTTAATGAATTTAGGAAAGTTTAATATCTCTAAACTAGTAGGCCCCGTTGCTTCTTTACAAAGCTGCTAACGATCTTAGTTCATCTTAATTATCATTATATATGTATATTGAATGAGGCTACCAGAACTCCTAGATCCTGTAGGGTCAGGATTTTAATTGTCCCTAAGGTGAGAACTAAAACGTTTCAATTTACCACTGCTGTTCCTGCCCTGGGATGAGCTTCCTGAAGACCTGAGGAGAGCTGATAGAAAAGCAGTTTTTAAAAACAAACTGAAGGTTTATGTTTTACATTTTTTTCAGGTTTCATATACAAGTTTTATCTTAATTAAGAGATTAAGAATATTTTAGATTGATAATTATTTTTACATTTAGCTCTTTTACTTCAGCCTTTTTACCTGTTTTCTACGAGTACCCTAAATTTATCTTTTTATCCATTTTATTTTGGTAAGCGCTTAGTTGTATGTGAGCATATTATTAAATTATTATTAAATTCTTAAATTAAATTATTAAAATGTTCAATTTGTTTATGTTTTTGTCTAATTTAAATGTTTTTTTCAATTTTCCTTTACTGCTTTTAGAAAGTTTAACAATACATTTTTATCTCTTTATTAATTGTACTGCTTTGTAGACAATTGACAATGTTTCCTCCACAACAACGATGCTCATTAAAGAGTCTTTTGGTACATGGTGCATTTTTTTATGCATGTTTTTCACTGTATTGGTTCTTTATTTGTTTTCTGTTTTTTGTTGTTTTTTTTTTTTGGAGTGGGGGTGTCTGGTTTTTACTGGTTTTTACGAATTTGCACAATTCGTCTGGATATCCAAAAAAGGTTAAAAAAAACAAAACAACTGGACTTTACAGTTCTTGCAGTTGAAGGGCCATCTTAATTTAAGGTTAGTGAGGAAGTAGTTCCAAGCTTTTGAGCTACTTGGGATGTTCTGTCCTGCACAAATGTAATACAAATTAAATTTGAATGATTGAAGGAAAGCTGTAAGTATAATAAAATCTTAAGTTGGCAATTGCCCTTACTTTTAGACTTGGTTATTTAATTAGTGAGTTGGATTTTAAATTTATGGTTTCTTATGTCCAATTTTTTTTTCTTATCTCACCCTTTGTGTGATTTTGAAGTCTTTAAACCTGTTAATCTTTGGTTTCCCTACAATTATGCCAGATGTCATGATGTGGCTCCAAATCTGTTATGTAACTGATTCATTATTAATTGTGACGGAACGTTGTTACATCAAAGAATTTGATTTAATTCTAACAGCTGAAACCTTCATAAATGTGCGGAAGACCTTATTTTTAAAAACTGCATGTGATCCGTACCTTTCTCCGGGTTTACAGAGAAAACCTTTCCCCTACATGAGACGAATCTGGACTGAGACCAAACAAGGCTAATTCGCTGTTGCCCTGGTTACTAATACATGGGTGTAATTGTGACGTTTCAGACATTGTTCTGTGTACTCAGCTGATGGGGAGAGTGCTGCCAGTAAAGCTCTTAGGGATCTGAAGAGTTACCTAAGTCTTGCAACAATACTCTCAGTTATGAAGGATCAGCTTCTGGTCCTCCTCCTCTAGCCTCTGTCTGCACACCCTCGCAAGAACAAACTTTGCACATTCACATGGCTGTCTCCTGCCTGCGATAACACATCAAATCAGAGTTGTTGCCAACATTCCACAGTCGACCCTACTGCTCCGTCAAATTGGGCCGCATTCCTGCGTGACCACATAGGACACGACCAGAGGAGAGACATCACCCACCACAGACGTTTCATATTCTGGACCTCTTTGAGGATTTTCAACAGAAACTGACTAAAGTGCAAATAGGGAGATTTGACTAAAAACAAATAGTCTGCATTATTTCCAGCTGCTTGAGCAGAGAGAAGGCCTCTCACATCAAATGGTTGCAACCAGGTCAACAAAAGGAGGAAAAACAGAACCAAAGAACTTTCTTTCCCTGGATTTTTTCTGTGTGGGGGACAAAATATTTAATTTTTGAATTATTTTGCTGAAATATCCTCACTCAAAAAGGATTCTCTCAACCACTATAGAGGCCTTTTTCTGTTTCAAAGATGGACCTTTTACCAGACAGTCCACGTTTGCGCTCAGACAGCACGAGCAGCTCTACGTCCCAGAGCTCCAGGTCGAAGACTCTCCTCCGCCAGCGCCTGTCCCAGCTGATGACCTGCATAGAAGACCTGAGTTCTGATGACGAAGCCGGCGAGGAAGTGTCCCGCACGCTGGATGAAGCCTTTCAGCTTTGTGGACGATCACTACCCACAGATGCATTCAGGTTGACTAATGAACATAATCACAGGTTTATGAAGACGTCAGAAAGAAATGTATTTGAATATAATGTTGGCCTTACTAGCAATGATTCTTTTGCTGACAGCAGGAAATATTTTAGGAATGTCCATAAAATCCATCAGCTGTAGATGTTAGAACATGCATCTAATTTGGTGACTAAAACAGAAGTTAATTTTAAACTCTATCTGGTGTAATTTCAATAGAAAAAAATGACTACAACATAATTACACTGTTACAGGCTACACTTGGTCACCTGGAATGTGGCTACAGCAGAACCTCCTAAGGACGTCACCTCATTGCTGCAGCTAAACGACCAACCCCCCATAGACCTTTATGTGATTGGGTAAGAAATACAGTAACAGATGGACATCCAAGATTAGCAGCAGGACCAATGATTTAGTTTTATTGTTTTCTTTACAATTTTACCGGTGTGGCTTAGCTTGCAGGAAGTTAACTCCACACCTATGAGGTTCATCTCAGACCTGATGGCAGAAGATTCCTGGAGCCATCTTTTCATGGACACACTGGGACCCAAAGGCTTTGTGAAGGTAGGAAAAGATGAATTAGCAGAGTTGAGCTATAGCAATAGATAATAGATCGCTGCAAATTAATATGGTCATTTATTTAGAGATTCCATGTCTCTTTTCTCCCTGTGTTTTTAATGTCGAGTACATGTTGGGGTATTTTCAGCAACAGTTTATAATGTCTTATTGTGTTTTATCCAGTGATATCTGTAGTGATGTCCCTTTTTGCTTACAGCACCCTCCTGTCCTCCCATAGCGAGTCCTAGATTCTTATTTCCACACCTACATTCCCTTTATCATGGTCTCCCTGAAGTTTTCACTTGATCTCGGTCCAATTCTTTTCCCTGTTCACATTTGCTGATTTCTCATCCTCAGGCTTGTTTTTATCTTGTGTTGCTTTGAATTAATTGCTTTCCTTCACTTACCTGCTTCCAAAGTGTACTATTATTGCTATGTAATTGTATTACTGCTTGTTTTTGTCTTGCTGGTTTTTTATTTGTGATATATATATATATATATCTATATCTATATATATATATATATAGATATATATATATGTGTATGTACACACACAAGGATTTGATGATATAGACCAATGCAACATAGTGCATAATTTTGAGGAGGAAAAAGATAATATATGGTTTCCCATATTTTTTACAAATCCCCCTGTACTCTACTCTACTGCCCGCCTCTCTGCCTGCTCAGACGCTTTTCTCTGAGAAGCTCCCTGCTTGCTTGCATTCTTTTGGACTAAAACTACTTCTTACCAGCGACTCCCGAGGATTATTATTATTTTAAATTTTTTTTCTAAAGGATTGTAATGTTTTCATAGTCAAACTCAAAAGAAGTACAAGTTGACGGCAGCTAATCAGAACAAAATGCCTCCCTTCACCACAGAGGACTTCGACAAACTTTTACAGAAATTGGCTGTTTTGGAGATGAAAATTCTTTCAACTAAAAAGTAATGTGGAGATGAAATGGGGTCAGGGGATAAATTTAAATTTTGCGGTGTTTCCCAAAAAGGGGACAGCCGCTCAACGACTCACCAAAGCAATCGGGAACATGAGAAAAAACCTACCGGCTGACCCCCCCCAGCATTTTTTGGGCCCCGCATCCCCAAAAAAATCAAGGTGGATGACTCACTGGAAAAAACTCAGAAATTTTAAATAAATTAGAATGGCCAGAATTACAAAGAAATCCCCCCCTTTTTCCCCGGGGAAAAAAGGGATTTCAACAGCAAGCTGCTGTCAAAAACAACGGATGGGGAAGTGAGCCCAGCTGGAAAAAAAGGGAAAGTTCCCTCCCAAAACAGATTTTTTCCCCACAAACAGAATAAAAAACCAGGAAAATGACCATCTTTTTAAAAAAACTTTTAAAAGGGTTTGAAAAACAACCCCCAATTCTAAACCCCTTTCTCCAAAATTGTCCAGAGAAAAATTGCCCCCCCCGGGAAACCAAGAACCCTAATAGGGGGCAAAAAAAACTGTGGAAGGGTTTAAAAAATTTTTGCAAACAAAAAAAACACAGAAGTTAATTGGTACCATACGGGGGTTTCCGGGAAATCCAGAATATTTTTGCAATAAACAGAAAAGCCCCCTGCCCTCTAAAAAACCTTTTGAAAAACACAGTGGAGCCATGGTTTGACGTGGCTAAAAAAAAAATCAGGGGGCCCTGAAGGAGGATTTCACTCGCTGTAAATATTGTAGGAGGTCTCAAAAATCAGGGTTTTTTCTCAGCGGCCCCTTGGCCCCAATTTTTCTGGATTAGATTTTTTTGAGGTTTTCTGATGTTAAAAATTTGTTGAAAAAAACATTTTGCTACTAATCTGTGAACTTCATCGACAACTTAAAATGGGAAAAAGACACCTCTTAAAAGAAAGATGATTTCTGCTTGAAAAAGGGGGGGAGGCAGACGTCTCACATCTGATCTCTTCTTTTAAATAAATAATCCCCAGAAGCTTCGCCCTTCAGCAGGGAACTTTGAGTTTCCAAAAAACAATGGAAAAAGGGCCCCCAAACAGCTCCAGCAGAGAAAACCCGGCCGGGTTGGGGCGGGAAAAAGGGAAGGTACCCACAAAAGGGGTCTCCCCGCTAAAATTTTCACAGGGGGAGTGGACCCCCCCTTTTATACCCCTCTCCCCCCAAAAACCCAAAACCCAGCCCGGGGGGACCCCCCCTTTAAAAACCCCCCCTCCCCCCAGCCCCCGACCCAGACCGCACAGAACCTCCCATTACCCCCCTGACCCCGTTTTTTCCCTTTAACTGGATTTGAAAAAACATAAAAGGGAAAGCTCTTAAGTTTGGGGAAACCCAAAAACGGCTCTGAATTTTCCCTCCATTCAACACCCCCCGGGGCCCCGGGGCCCTGCTACTAAAACCAACATCTTCCAAATGCCACGGGGCCCCCAAACCACCCCTAATTTCTTCTCCCCCAAATTTTGGGGAATTCAAATCATTTTCTCTGTGATACGTCGGGGCCCCCCAGGGGAAAAATCAAATAAAGAAATGACATGTCCGGGAAAAAAACTTGGGCCCCCTAATGGAGTAGTTGAAAAATCTCTGTCTTATAAAATGACAGAAAGAAAAAAAGGGCCAAAAAGGGAAAAGGGAAAACAGAAATAAACAACCCCCCCCAAAAAAAGCCATAAACTGTCAGGAAACAACCAAAACCAGATTTAAAATAACAGCAACTAACATAAAACCCTGGTTTTGGTTGAACATTAGTAAATTTTCCTTTTTTCCCTTTTTTAAATAAATGACTTCTTTACGGGACCACGATTTTTGTGTTTTTTTTTTAAACAAAAAACGGTTAATGAATTAATGAAGTTCCCATTGATGGGTCGACGCCTCTGAACTACAATTTTTTTTTGGAGCAACGAAAAAAAAAGGGTGGAGGGGTGGCCCCCTTTGTTTAAAAATATTTCTGGGCAAATTTGACTCTTTGAATATTTGGCCCTTTCCAGGTAAAGAGCCAGGTCCGGAAACCCGTTTTTTGAAAATTTACAGGCCTCCCAATCCCAAAAAAAACTTTTTTTAGTGATTTTTTAAAAGCTTTTTTCGGGGATTGGGGTTGGGTTTGAAATGTCTAATTATTGTGGGGACTTTAACATTCACATGGACAAACCTGAAGACAGAAGTGCCAAAAGATCTATGTGGGCCTCTTGGCCATTTTGGTTTTGACTCAAAATGTTAAACAGCAAACGCACAAAAAAGGGAACCCTATTTTTTGGACTTTTATCACTCACTAAGGGTCTAAACATTTCCAAAAGGTGTCCTTAACTGATGTTGCCCTATCTGTCCCCATTTTTGAAAGCATCATCTCCAATGACTCAGTTTGCCCCAACATTATAAGAAAAAAACCCTCCTTTTAAGGACAGTGCTGGGCCCCCCCGGAAAAAAAACCTTTTAAACCAGATTTTCTTTTTCTACCTCCACTTTGCCCTGTTAAACACTGGTAGATGAGCTGGTAGACAAAATTTAATTCTAAAATTTTTAGACATCATTGATTCAATTGCAAAACCCTTTCTGGGAAGAAAATGTCTCCGTGGGGAAGTGCTCCACCAGTCAGAAGTGAAAAAAAAGGAAAAGTCGAAAAGCTGAACGCAGGTGTGAAAAACGGACTCCAGGTTCTCTAGTTTTACTATAAAAAGAGACTATACCAGATATAACCTACAAAATTTTTAAAAAGCAAGGGGAAATCTTTCTTTTTTTGAGATCATCAGCACAAAAAATAAACAATGCTCGTGCATTATTTCCCCCGGGCCCCACAGGTTAACAAACCCCCCCGGTAACTGTAGCATCTGAACTGCACTCTACCAGGGGCCTGCAATGAAAATTTTTCCCTTTTTACTGGAAAAACTCAAAAGATACGAGGGGCCAGTCAGCACATCCCCCCAAACCCCGTACCCCAATGTTGTCTCCAAATTAGAACTGATTTTGACAAAATTTCCCAATTTCACCAAATAAACTACATAAAAACGTACACCAAACTAAGCTCTTCTTCCTGCTGTCTCGATGTTTTATCCCACAGCTTTTCCTTAAGAAAGCTTTGTCCCCAAAACATCTGATTTTTAAAAACCAAAAAATAAACACATCCCTTTGTTCCAGGTGTTTTTTCCCTCAGGCCCTGAAAACAGAAATTTTCAAAACCTCTAAAAAAAAAGAGTTAAAAAAGGGTCGCTGCTTTCTCAGAACTTCAGGCCTATATCAAACCTCTCCTTCATCAGTAAGATTATTGAAAGAGCGGTTTTTTCAACAGTTAAAAAAAATTCCCAAAAAATGAGCCAACCGCTTCCCATGTGCCTTTCCAGTCAGGCTTCCGTGCTCACCACAGTACAGAGACTGCTCTTGTCAAGGTGTTCAATGACATCCGTTTAAATGCAGACTTTGGGAAAACCCAAGGGTGGTATTTTTGGACCTTAGTGCAGCATTCGACACTGTTTGATCACTCCTTTTAAAAAGAGCGCCTGGAAAACTGGATCGGGCCCTTTTTGGTACAGCATCCATTGGTTTAAATCCTACTTTTAAGGACAGGGACTTTTTTTTGTTTTTCCCCCCAGTTTTGGTAACTTTACATCAGAGTCCACAAAAAAACCATGTGGCGTTTCCCAAGGTCCCATCTTAGAGGGGGCCCCTCCCCCCCCCCCCCCCCCCTTTCAATATCTACATGCTCCCCCCAAACTCAGATTTTTAATAAACAACAACGTAAGTTATCATAACTATGCAGACGACACACAGCTATACGTTACGATGTCACCAGGTGAATATGAACCCATTCAAGCGCTGGGCAAATGCTTAGAAGAAATCAATGCATGGATGTGCCAAAAGTTTCTTCAGCTGAATCAAAACAAAACTGAAGTAATAATCTTTGGACCAATGGAAGGGTGTTTACAACTTAGCACACAGCTTCAGTTAATACAGCTAGAAACCACCAATCAGGCTCGAAACCTGGGTTTAGTGATGGACTCAGACCTGAACCTTCAGAGGCACATAAAGACAGTAACAAGGTCGGCCTTCTATCACCTAAAGAAGATCTCCAGGATTAAAGGACTAATGTCTCAGCAGGACCTTGAAAAACGAATTAATGCGTTCATCTTTAGTAGAATTGATTACTGCAACGGTGTCTTCACAGGTCTGCCTAAAAAGTCGATCAGACAGCTGCAGTTGATCCAGAACACTGCTGCCCGCATCCACACTAGAACTAAGAAAGTGGAGCACATCACCCCAGTTCTAAAGTCCCTACACTGGCTCCCTGTAGCTCAGATAATAGACTTTAAAATACTTCTGTTAGTCTATAAATCAAGGAATGGCTTAGCACCAAAATACATTACAGACATGTTGTCAGTGTATCAACCACCCAGACCTCTCAGGTCTTCTGGCTCAAATCTACTCTGCATAACCAGAACCAGAACCAAACATGGAGAAGCAGCTTTTAGTTCTTATGCTCCACTAATCTGGAATAAACTCCCAGAACACTGTAAAAGCGCAGAAACCCTAAGTTGCTTTAAATCAAGATTAAAAACGTATTTGTTTAGAGTGGCCTTTGAATGTGTTATCTAAACATTATTGGTTAAGTTTTCAGTCCAATCCTTTCGTTTTATTATTTATTTATTCGTATTATCCATCATTCTATTCCCTTTATTTTTTTAATTACCTCTGTTGTTTGATTTTCCGTATCATTGTAATGTTTTTCCTTATGTACAGCGCCTTGAGTGCCTTGTTGCTGAAAAGCAATATATAAATAAACTTGACTTGACTTGACTTGACTTGCTAAATAAAATCTAATGCAACCAATTGCATTCAGAGGCCACCTACATACTAAATTGATTCCACCTGTGTGTAATTTAATCTCAGTATACATCCAGCTGTTCTGTGAAGGCCTCAGAGGTTTGTTACAGAATATCAGTGAACAAGCAGCATCATGAAGACCAAGGAACACAGCAAAAAGGTTGTGGATAAAGTTGTGGAGAAGTTTAGAGCAGGTTTAGGTTATAGAACAATATCTAAGCTCTCAACGAGAGCATTAAATAGAGAACTGGCCCAAGTTGGATCTGTAGGAGATCCAGAGTTTGACACCTCAGGTGAAAAAAAATCTGGCAACTCTTTAATGTTCCACAAATCTAGCGTTTCAGTAAGAATGGCAACAAATAAGCCACAATGGAAAGAAAGTCAAAAGTCCAGTTTCAAGTTTGTCGCAAGACATGCAGGGGAAACGGCAAACATGTGGAAGAAGGTACTCCAGTTAGATTATACATAAAAATAGGTTTTTAAAATTTTTGAAATGTTAAGTCTTGAAGAAAGTTAACACTGAACATCACCCTGAACACACAATAACAATCATACCGCAATGCAACATGGTATTGGCAGCATCATGCTGTGGGGATGCTTTTCCTCAGCAGACGCAGGTAAGCTGATTAGAGATGGAAAGATGTATGGAGTTAAATGCAGGACAGCTGAAAAGGAATTGAGTCTGAGGCGGAAGGTGAATGGCTAAAAACCATACGTCCTTTTCCTTCCCCCAACAATGTGTGATGATGGTCTATCACATAAAGCTCCACAAGAATACAATGAAGTTTGAGGTCGCAACCCAAAAAAGTTACAGGCAATTAACACTTTAAACTCACAGTAGGTGCAAACAAAGAGGAAATGTTTAATTACAGGTATACACCAAACACTAATGAACCAATGAAATATTTCTGTTACCATCTGTGTTCAGGTCACATCAGTGAGGATGCAAGGTTTGCTGCTGCTGGTTTTTGCCAAAATGATGCATCTCCCCTTCATCAGAAACAGCCAGACCACCTACACACGCACTGGCATCTTTGGCTACTGGGTAGGAAATTTGTAAGAGGCCCTGGTTTAACCCTAAAAATTGTAGAGATCAACTCTAATAGGGTTGTTTATTCCAGTGACAACGGAGATGCTGTTTAGTTTGAATAAAAGGCCTTTGTGTTTGTGAGGTGGAAAGTACAACCGCCTGTGGAACGTGAGAGAACACTAACATTTGTCCAGCCCCCTTTAACAAACACTTGAATCTGTGCAGTGAATAATCAAGGTTAAATGAAAAATATATCATCATATTTACTAGAATTTGAAAAAAGTTAGATTCTTCCTCCTCTTTATTTATCTCAGGGTAACAAAGGTGCCGTTTCTGTACGGTTTTCCTTTTATGGCCACATGGTGTGCTTCCTCAACTGCCACCTTGCAGCTCACATGCACAACGCCCTGCAGCGAGTTGATGAGTTTGAGCACATCCTGGAAACACAAGACTTTGACATCTTTGACACTCCTCATGTCCTAGACCACAAGTCAGTGTGCCTGCACATAATCTTACTACCATCCAACCAAACACTGAATTACAGGTTTTTGTGCAAACTGGAAAGTGAGTCTCTGGTGGTTCTCCCCAGGGTAGTGTTCTGGTTTGGTGATCTAAACTTCCGCATCGAGGACCATGGTTTGCACTTTGTCCGCTCATCCATCAATGGTGGACGGCTTAATTTGCTGTGGAGCAAGGACCAGGTATGGGCTCTAAGTAGGACACCCAGCTATTTAATGGTGAACACATTCCGATTAACATTATGTTGTTGTAGCTCATCATGATGAAGAAAAAGGAACCCTTCCTGCAGGAGTTTGAGGAAGGCCCACTGAATTTTAAACCTACCTACAAGTTTGACCGTAAAGCTGACACCTATGATACCAGGTACAACATGTTTCAACACACATCTATCACGCAGATTAACAACACATTTTACAGCATGCTTGTATTTTAATTGTGTGCAGCTCTTCAATGACATGGTTGGGTTTAAAGTAAGAAACTCTTCATTTCTGTGTTGCATGCCCCACATAATTTTTTCTTCCACCACTCCACCTTTAGTTGAGGCAGAGGTCACAGCAGCTTCACACGTGCACAGCATATATCACATCAAAGGCAGTTTTCTTTTTCCTCGAGTAATTAATGATACCACCATGTGTCTGCCTTAGAACGAGCACTGTGGCACTGCCAGTTCCCATGTACAGACCCAGGCCCCTGCAGCGCTGCAGTACCACCCTTCTCTTCCTCCTCACCTCCCTTTTCTGGGCAATGGTCTGTTTCATGTTGGAGGCTTGGTATAGAGAATTAAACCCACCAAGGTGTGTGTCTCCATATATCTGAGCTGTAAAAATGGAAGAAAAACTTATAATAAATAATAAATACTATGTTTGAAGGTTCTTTACAGTCCTGTTTGAAACTACTAAAAGTATAGTGCTTTTAAAATGTATTTATTACCCTCCTTACTTTACAATCACAAACTTCAATATATTTTATTGGGATTTAATGCGACAGAGCAAGAGTGTCCAACTCCAGTCCTGGAGAGCTATTCCTGTCGCTTTTAGATGCATCCCTTCTTCCACACACCTGAATTAACACTTGTCATTCAGCTCTGCAGAGGCCTGGTAACAGGCCATTCATTTGATTCAAGTTGAAGGAAAATTAAACATGATTTTATACATGTTTCCACAAATACAAATCTGAAAAGTGTGCCTTGTATATGTATATAGCCCACCTTAAACCTTCCTTGTGGAATTTTGTGAAATAATGTTTTGGGGTATGTCGCTACCATCTTTGCAAATAGGAAAACAAATTTTGCACATCTTTTTCTGTAAACCACACTGCTCCACCTGAAGCCAAGGCGCAGTGTGGTTTTCATAGTAGTATGAAAGTAAACTCAAAGGTTTTATTTAGAGAAATCAGGTGGACTGAAAAAGAATGCATACCACAGTTTTCACATTGTACTAAAAGGTAAAGTCTGTGATTTTAAAATGACAAAATGTAATACACTTCCACGAGTATATACACTTTAGTAAAGCACTGTATTTTGTAATCACAGAACTTAAAGAAAGTTTCCGCACAAAAGAAAGCTTTCACAATGTAAAATTAAAATGTTAACTTGTTGGTAACCAATTCTGAACTTTTAAAAAAATTGCAAAAAGCTTGCTAAAACACCTGGGGTTTGAATGTGATGGAAAAGAGTTAAACGAGCACTCAGTCCTATAATAACACTGCAGCAGGCACAGTCACCTGCTCTTGCTGATGTTAAACACAACAACTAAGTCCACCTGCCAGTTTTCGATAATGTGCTTTGGGCCGCAGGAGTGTACAAAACGTACTTTTTCTTTAAAACTATAGTTATGATTTTTTTTACATTGTGTTGAACAGACAACTTTCAGGTTATAGAGTAATACTGTGCCAGACGTGGTAGTTGTCCAAAAAACTTAAGTGTAGCATATGCTGTATCCCTGAGAGGATCCATTCCAAACTTTGGCATAGAAAAAGATTTAAAATGTGTATTTCTAAGCCTCTTCAGGCAACAAACCTTTTTTGCGTGATGCTACATTTCATCCCTTTGACGGGTGCTATACTTTAAAGAGTCAAATGTTTCCAGGAAATTCCAGGAATTCAAACCCTTTTTTGGCAGATTTGTTCAACGAAGCAGTTTTGCCATTTTGCTATAATTTACTGGCTCTTTTCAGTCTGGAAAAAATATATGTGTAAATGATCAAGTTTAATCCAATTTATTTTATAATAAAAAATTAAAATCATTGCCCCAAGGCAACACTGTAGCATTAAACAAAACTGTATATGATGCCCTGATCCAACCATCAAACCATTATTGTATCACCATGGCAACATGACGTGTCTTTAGGTGTACATAATGATCAAAGTGTGTAGCATGGGGTCAAAAAACTGTTATTTTACCTGAAATTATAGAAAGTTTCACATCCAACTATTTGGCCGACTCTAAACTTTTGTTTTAGAAGCTTTTTGCACCGGTCTTCCATAGTGCACCAGTTCTTCCAGCAATTCCAAATATCAGATTTGTGCAGAGGTTTCAAAGGGATTTAGGTCAGCGTTTATGGTAAACACATTTAAAACATTACATCTGACATTATTCATTCCATACTCTTCCCAGTCTCATAGAGAAAGGCAAAGTTTTCAATGTGCATTGAACTCTTTTGCCTATAAACAAACTGGTGCTTTGGTATAACTCGACATTACTGATTTATCTTTTCATAAAGCTAAAGTTATTTTGCAGAGAGACTTTTCTGTGAAAGATATAGCAAACATTTGCAGTGCATTTTGCAACTTTGTCACAGTTGTTTGTGACAGGTTCTTTACAGGCTTCTCCTAATGGGTTTCTGCTTAACATAGGTTATGAAGGTAAGACTTGCAGGTTTATTTATTTATTTATTTTCTAAACTAAATTGTTTGTTTTAATATATTTCAAGGGATTTTGTAAATTTTTTTCTTACAATATATAGGGACAGTAATATTGATAAGAATGGTACTATAACTTACAACCACAAAACATATGGAGACACCAGCTTAAAGTTCAAAACTCGAATGGATTTAGCGGACGCAAAATTGTGAATAAATTTCAGATAAGATCTGCAAATTCATTAGAGCTGAGCTCCTATCTGCGCTCCACTGTCCCCTGAATAATGCATCCTTAGCTTTCTACACAGAAGGACATATGGTCAACTCTAATACTATATTAGATCATATTGTCAGCCACATGCTAGAATATAGTCACATTTGCACTGCATGTTTGTGCTTTTTAGCTGCACTTGTTTCCAGTGCTTTCATAGATGTTAACATAATTTAGCATAAATGGAAATGTGTTCTGTTCACAATGTCATGATTTGCCTGTGTTAAGTGTTTAAATTTTGAGTTTCCTTCTTATCTGTTTCTCCACACCTCCCTTTTTATTTCTTTAGTTGCTTTTCTTTTAGTTCATTCATTGTAGATTAGGTTCATGGTTCATTCCTATATATAGTTATGTTTAGATATGTTTGATACTTTCCTGGACTTCTGTTCTTGCTCATCGGTGTGAATTAGCCTTCCTCCATCAGTTGCTCTGCATTCTCCCTGCCACAACTGCTCCACATTTCATCTGAATACCTGTTCTGGTTCTGGTCCTGCAAAACCCCAGCGTCTTATGACACAATCTGTTATTCACTCTTGTTTTGACTTTGGATAGTGGCAAGAAGAGGAAGCCAGCCTGGACAGATCGGATCCTCTGGAGGATCAAACCTAAAAGCCTAACATCAGGAGAGGAGGAGGAGGAGGAGGAGGAGGAGGAGGATGACAATGAGAAGGCATCAACTTTCACAGATAATGGACAGGATGAGTATCCAATCCTGGTCACCCAGAACACATACACCAGTGTCATGAGCTATGGAGTGAGTGACCACAAGCCGGTCATTGGAAACTTCACTCTGGAGGTAAGAACAGAGGTAACACATGACACCAGGAGTTATATTTTATATCACCACTTCTTTCCTAATCCCTGCAGCTGAGGAAGTGCTTTGACACACAACTGGTACATGTGACACCTGTGGGTGAATGGAGCGCAGACCAAGATGCACTTCTGACCTACACCATCCTAGAGGACTTCATGTCTTCCACATGGGACTGGATTGGCCTCTACAAGGTACTGTGATATATGCAAGGCAGAAAAAAAGTCAATCAGCACACCAACAGAAACTAGATAGATTTGAACTTGGCTTATTGACCTGCAGGTTGGATTCAAGAGTGCATCTGACTATGAAACCTTTGTTTGGGTCAGAGAGAACGAGCTGCCAGAGGTTAATGAGGTCATAGAGGTAAAGTGGAATTGAGGTATGTTTTGTCAAACATCGTGCAAATACCTTAATGAGCATGCACTCCTGTTTTGGCTCCAGAAATCTGTGGATAAAGATGAGATCCCTCTGCTAAGTGAAGAATATGTTTTAGGTTACTACAGTACCAACCTGAACAGCATTGTTGGCCTCAGTGACAACTTCCAGGTGAGGGTACCATGTTATCTCACTCGTAGCTGGCATAACATATTGATTCATTTCACTTTTTAATTGCACAATTTTCAAGAGGTTATTTAATATATGCTCAGCTGTTGCTGCATTCATGTAACCAGTTTATCAGGACTATTAATCATCTGAGAAGATACCATCCTCTCTAACAGATTGCTCCAAATAAAACCTTTGAGGCTTTTACCTAAACGTGTAGTTATGTTTTGTCCTGGTATTGTAAAAGTGAATATTAATAAACCACACAGTCACTGTCAACTATGTCTCTGCCATTCCTACCCATACCTTTAGCAGTATAAAAAGTAATTTATATACTAAAACTACTCTGGGACTTTTTTGAGGTGTAAATATTACTAAAATGGACTAAAAAGCGGCTACATCCAACGAAATTTCTTGGTAAGTGTAATTTACCTAGCCTGTAAGTTTCTATTTTAGTGAAACAAAGTCAAATACATATGACTGAGATATTTTTTTATCTGTTTTTAATAACATTTACAACAACAATTCTGCAGCAAACAAAACAGACCCTTGCCTATATTTATAAACATTAAGTCATTTGGCAAATTTAAATGAATAATCTGTATCAACAGATGTAATTTTTCAGAATTGTTTGAAGTACAGTTCTGTAATATGTATTGGGCCTCTTTTATATTTCTTCTGTTTTACTTTTTGTCCCACTCAGATGCCTTATATTGGCAAACAAATGTTAATATCAAACAAAAATAACCTGAGTGAAAACAAATGCAGTTTACAAATTATTTCTTTATCAGAAAAGGCTATCTAAACCAACCTGGCACTATGTGAAAAAGTAATTGCCCTTGAACCTTATCTATAAAGCATTTTTTCTAAGATAAAAGTAAAAAGCGCCTTAAAATAAAACTCAACAAAGTAATGGTAGATAATTAAGCATCACACAACACCTTTTTCACACATTTATACTATGTCATAAAAAGTTAAAAATATTATAATAATAATATCACTTTTTTATGAAAAACACATTATCGTAGTCTACATTAAACAGCTTCTACATTTCTTGTACCTATTTAAAGGTGTGCAGATATTAGTATTTAAGAATTTATCAACTACATTTTTACAGGATGAACATTTTAAAGGAGTGGGTTAGCTTACACATATTAATTTTTATTCTAAATGAATGTATTTGTTTTCAGATCCTGGAGTCAAAGCGTGCTGCTGTGGAAGGTCTCGTACCTAAAGACATCAATGGGATCAACAAATAGACAAAATGTCCCCACAGTGCCATAATTTACACTTCTACACAATGATTGTGATTCAGACTTTACCTGATGAGATGGTTGAGAACATCAAACTTGTATTTGCTGTTTTCCTTATGTTTCATTCTTCTAAAACTGGATTTTTGGTTGAGAATAAATACATAATACAAATTAAACCAATTTAATGATTGACGGTTCTGATCATATAGTGGTCTTTTTAACTTTTTAGTGTAAATATGAATAAATACAAGAACAATCTGTGTGAACGTAAAAGGTCCATTTAGATCAACACTGTTTGTTTTCTAACCAGTGCATATGTTCTGGCTCAATTCAATCATTGGTCTTTCAGCACTTTACACATATGCAGTTTGACCCACATTGATGTTATTATTTTATGGGAAGCGCTTCCTTAAAGTTGATAAATGTATCATTTTTATGGAGAAAATTCTTTTTAATATTTAAGTTTTCATAAAAGCTTCCTGAGGATTATCAGCGCTAACCCAACCTGAGAAACGATCATGACAGGGAACACAAACAAGATTAAAGTACCTTTTTACATGAATGTTCATTAGAATATTTAAACTATTTTGGTCTAAATTTATTGTCTTAGTGCTGTGGCACAAGTTGCCATTTCAAAACAAAGAATGATTCTAATGTGAAAACATGTTAGAACTTTGTAATAACACATGATATATCAAATATCATATCATATATCTTGTTAATCACCATTGTTTTGTGATGGGTAATTTACTTTATGTGAAACAAGAATGTATTTGCATCACATTATGCTGAATATTTAATGGGTGATAAGAAATTTCTAAAATATAATTAACTATGTTTCAATTAGATATTATTCCCTTATAATATAGGCACAATTATTAAACTTATAGTCATGAGAAAACAAAGCAGCACAAATATTTACATTTAATGCTAATTTTAACAATGTTGAAAAATATTAGTAATAAAAGTAATATTACAATTTAAATAGAGAAAAAGACCTTTGAAGAGGTTTGCATGTTCTCCCCGTGCATGCTTGGGTTCTCACCAGGTACTCTGGCTTCCTCCCACAGTCCAAAGACATGCCTGTTAGGTTAATTGGTCACTCTAAATTGCCCTTAGGTGTATGAATGAGTGTGTGCATGGTTGTTTGTGTGTTGCTCTGCAATGGACTGGCGACCTGTCCAGGGTGTACCCCGCCTCTCGCCCATAGACTGCTGGAGATAGGCACCGGCTTCCCCGCGACCCACTATGGAATAAGCGGTAGAAAATAACTGACTGACTGACTGACCTTTGAAGACTTTGTACAATGTAATTAAAAATGTAGTTTCTGTTGAGAAATGCATTTATCATTACTTAAAATGGCCAAAAGTGCATAGGGGAACATCAGTTAGGGGGAACTCTATTAGAACATCATTACTCAACATTCTGAAGGAGGTTTGCCTTGTTTGGACCTCAGACATTTAGTTTGTGTGCTGCTTGCTGACTTTTGAAGGGAGAGTGAACAAACACTATGGTCAGATCCAAAGAGCTGTTTGAGACCTTCAGCTTAAAGATTTTATTTAAGAGCTCTGAAAAGAATTTCAAATCAGCCATTCTACTGTACAGAGCACCCAGCACCGGACAAAAAGAACCACCTACTCACTGTCAGGGAGTTGGTGGTTAGAAATAAAAATAGAGGAGGAAATAGAAAAATTGTTTTACGATTGGAAGGCATCCAAAACAACTGCCAACATACCCAGGTCTGGCCGTTTTAAGCAAGTTTATCCCTGAATGACTGCAAGATGCTAAAAGAAAACGCTAAAATGTAACCACAAGATCCTCAACAGGCTTTTGTTACTGTTATGAAAAATACATGCCTGTGCCATCAAAAAGCATTGCACAACTTTGAGTTCTATCATATGTACTTGAGGAGAAAACCTTCACTTTCTAAAAAACAGGACATAGACAAAGACCAGGACCTCTGGAAAATGTTCTCTGCACAGATGATTCTGAAGTGGAATTGTTTAGACAGCAGAACAGAAGTCTCATTTGGATTAGATCAAATACATCATTCCAGGAAAAGTAAATCAAAGTAAAACAGTGAAACATGGCGGTAGAGGTGTCATGGTTTGTGGATGCTTTGCTGCTTTGCAGGACCTGACCAGCTCATTATTATAGACAGTGGGTGTCATAACTTTTACTCAGTTAGAAAACATAGTTTTGATGATAGATTTTGTTTAATGAGTAAAGCAGGATTGAGTTTTGTTTACATTGATTTTGAAGTGCAACTAAATCAATCTCTTTCCCAGAGATAAATACATGTGACATTATTGTATCATTGCTGGAGTAAACTTGAAACATTTAAATTGCTGATGAGAAACCCTTCATATTCAGTACCAATATAAAGAATATCACTGTGTACAGTTACTACATTGATTCTAAAAAGAAATAAAAACACCATCTGTTAATTCCCAGGTTTGAACATGTAAATTACCTATGATTCATCTGATTCTGAAGTAAATTAAATTCAACCTCAAGTGTAAAAAATACACATCAAAGATTTCACCATGTAATTATTCATCACACAACGATAAAGCCAAAATAGACTAAGTAGACCTCAAAGATATGTAGAAAATATGCAACACCAAGTGATATTTAAAGTTTATTTCCCACTGTTTTTGAAAGTAGGATTCTCTCAGATATTTTGGGTTAAAGCATTTCTACAGGAAGCAATCAAAGATCGCATTTATTTATTGATTTATTAAAATGATTATTATTATTCAGCAATACTAACTCACATTAGTACTAAGTGAAGCTGTGTGTGAGTTGTTACTCCCACAATTCATTGCGGCCCCTTCACTTGACGTCTGTTTCTAGCACATCTTTTCATTTTAAGACTCTTTGGCTGTAAACACGTGGGGACTTCATCTCAACCGCTAAGCTAAAGGTAGGGGTTTAGTTAGTTTATAAGGCGTCCAGTTGTTGTATAAAACCAACGACAGTGGTTAAATTAACTTTAGATTTTCTCCTTGTCAGTGGTTCTTGCAAAAAAAAGGTTCCAAGATGAGAAAAGCGTTGGCTAATGAGTGCTAGCTGAGGTAGCTTCGTGGAAAGTATGGAAACCGCCGGGGCCGGATGGCTACCCAAAAGAAACTGACAGAATAGTTTTGTTAAAATGTTACATTTACATCCGGTTTGAATTGTCGATTAATTATAACTAAACTATGTTTTCAAAATAAACAGAATGTAAACTTAGATAAAGGGGATGCTGTGCTACTGGCTAGCTTGGCTTAGTTATAAGAGAGCACTGTGCAGAAAATGTCTCTGCCTGGGGAAAAAATTAACTCTCTTCAATATTTATTTGGACCACAGCTACTTTTCATTATGGCACGTGTTTGCTGTTTGAATACGTATTTTGTCATAACTATTATCATAAAACATTAACTTCAAGATTCGGTATATGCTGATATGATGGGGGCAGTTAGACTTTGTAAAATCGTATCCAGAACAACTCACAGATTCTCATTGTGGTTATAATGTAGACTTAATGCTGACAAATCAATGTGGAATCAATAATTGAGTTATTCTCAAACATCATCTCCATAACAACATGACCCGATCTTTTAAAATGATAATTTAATGATTAGATCAGTGGATTAGCTCATTGTAACCTTCACTGTCAAACAGTGTAAATTCAGCTGCTTTGGAGATTGTACCATTCAGAGGTCTCACAAACCTCTGCTGTTCAGATTTTTCTTACATTATTTTTAAACACAGTGTCTTATCCTCTGTGCCGGTAGAAATGCCATCTTGTTAGATCTGGATCCGAACTGTACACAACATGACAAGTGAGGATGTGGAGCGGCTGCTGATCCAGTTTCAGGATGAGGATGGGGAGGTTCTGGGTTCACCTTTCGATGTGCCTCTCGACATCACCCCCGACAAACTGCAGCTCGTCTGCAATGCATTGCTGCAAAAGGTAACTTCGTCTAACTTGATGTAAACGTGCTTTATAATGTTGTGCAAGTAACAAGGTTCTATACATACTAACATTTGTAAGATGTTGGTCAGCTGCACGTTTTACAGAACATATCTTAAATCTAATTCAAATGCTTGTTATATAGGCCTTATATGAGAAAAGGATCCATGAGTTTGGTGTTACAGTGTTGTTTAAATTATTTTACATACAGTCATATCATATAAGCAACTATGAAATGAAGTATTCTGGATTTATAAAGATTGAATGAACTTGAGATAAGCTCTATTTCCATCTATACAATGAGCTCTTAAAGTCACAGTGCCATGTTAATCTATAATTTTACCCATTTAACATTTACTAATTTTGTCATGTTACCGCCTATAATTTTTTTATTGGGATGATATGTGATAGACTAACACAAAGTAGCTTATAATTTTGAAATTTGTATTTTACCAAAAAATATCTAAAAAGTGTCATGTGGCAGATTATTTGAATGCATATGCCTTCATCTAGGCCATTCAGTTTTAGCTTTATGTTTAGGGTTGTAGTACTTCCTGAAAATGAACCTCTGCTCCAGTCTCAAGTCGGTTGCAGCCTCTTTATCCCTTCAGGATTGTCCTGGTTTTTGCTCTATCCATCTTTCCACAAATTATTGCCAGCTTTCCTATCCCTGCTGGACAAAAAGCATCCTCATGTCATGAGGCTACCAACACCATGTTTCACACTTGTTCAGGGTGATGTGTATTTTTCTGGCCTCATCTGACCAGAGCACTTTCTTCCACTTGTTTGCTGTGTACTTTGCGTGGCTTGTGGCAAACACCTAACAGGATTTCTAATGACTCTTTCATAATGTCTTTCTTTTTGGCAGTCTTCTGTAAAGGCTGGATTTATGGAGTTCAGAACAAATAGTTATTCTGTCAACATTTTTTTCTACCTGACCCGTGGATCAATGCAGCTCTTCCAGAGTTACCATTGGCCTCTTGGTCACTTTTCCCAATAATCCTTTCATTACATCCCAGGCCTGCATTTATCAAGTTTTTGTAAGATTGTTTTTGGCACTAGTGGCCTTTTTTTTACAGTAATCAGACAGGAAAGAGGGTAGAGAGAGAAGGGGAAGACATGCAGCAAATGTCTTGAGACCGGCAATCAAGGACTACAGCCTCTACATATGGTGCGCCAGATCTATTAACTGTGCCACCAGCACCCCTATTTATGACATTTTTCAAGTGGAATTTTAGTTTTAAGCATTGGGTTTCAGAAATGTAATCCTACTTTCAGACTTAAGTGTGAATGCAAGTAGTCGTAATTCTAATTAGACATCTTCAGCGGTTTCTCAACTGCTTAAGAGTTGCTGCCACTAGGGGGCTGTGATGGCACTTAGAGTGATCCTTCCAGGAAGGATAAAATGATTTGAAAATGTTAATTATCATCAGAGTGTTTATGTAACAATAAATAGATGAAAAAAGAAAACCTTGTCTTTGAGAGACATTTTCTATCTTCATTAATGCAGGATCCTGAGTCCCCTCCACTGAAAAGACTTCAGTACTGTCCTGCAGTCTTTTGTCCTGCAGTGCGATTATCAGTTATAATGTACAGAGTAGCCAAAGGAAGGTAGGGAAAACTGGTTTAGACGTGCATTATAAAAGAAATGACGGGGAAAAATGGGTGTCCACACCAGTGCGCATAATGTTGGACTTAAAGACGGATATTTCTGTGCGGCTTTTGGAGAGAATATTGCATAATTTTTTTTCAGTCACAGTCAGATGATGAGCGACTGCAGGTTACATGAGATGCAGTCAAAAGTCCTGAGATGTCTTCCCATACTTTTCCTTGTCCGCTCTAGGTGAGAGTGGACTGAACTCTCCTTTTCTAATGTTTTCATACATCTAACTCAATGGCTGTCGGTGTTTCCTCCTGTTGGGTTTCCTCTTAGAATCCATGGCTGCAGTGATGACATCATCAGATTGAGGGTTTCTACACACAACTCAGTTAACCTCCACCTGTTTCACATTTGTCACAGAGAAATTGTCAGAACAAATAGGAATCTGCTTGTCTATATTTTACTACTTGAATATATTGGATTATTTTAATATTCTGCATACAAACAAATAAATACAACATGATAGTGTTAAATGTGAGCTTAGGATTTGCACGATGTTATCTCCTTTTCTCTGAGAATATTAAGAAAACTGAGATAACACTACACATAGGTGAATTTAGTTTACTAATTAAGTGAAGGCAGCAGTTTGCATTTCTTTAAGTGTTTCAGAGTGAAGGCGTCGTATATAAAGCTGAAAATTAAAATGCATTAACGTACATACTATGACCCGTTACCTGCTGCAGGAGGAGCCTGTGCCTCTGGCATTTTTTGTGCGTGGAGAAGCAGAGGTGGTGTCCAGTCTGGGATCCTGTGTCAAGGCTCTGGGAGTGGAGACAGAGAAGGTTCTGCCAGTGGTGTACCAACCTCAGGCTGTGTTCAGGGTTCGGGCCGTGACCCGCTGCACCAGCACACTGCAGGGACACACAGAGGCCGTCATCTCCACGGCTTTCAGCCCTACAGGCAAGTGAGTTTCTCTCAGACACAATAAGTAGCTGCCTGATCTTTGGACTATTTTTCCAAAATGTATATAATATTAAAAAACACTGAGAGACTCATTACTTATTATGGTTTGCAGGCTTGATTCACATGTTTAATAGTTTGTTTCTTTGTTTGATTGAGATATCTGGCCAGTGGATCAGGAGACACCACAGTACGCTTTTGGGACCTGACGACTGAGACACCCCATCACACATCTAGAGGTATCAAGGCACATCTAAAAGGAAGCATCATTTGCAGCTCCTAAAAATGTAAATTATGGATTGACAATTAGACACCTGAGTTGCACTCTGCATTCTTGAAGGACACGCCCACTGGGTCCTGAGCATCGCCTGGTCACCTGATGGAAAGAAGCTGGCTTCAGGGTGCAAGAACAGTCAGGTTCGTTTCAAACAAACTCATTTTTATTTTCTAAAGGTGATTTCCACAAGCTTTTTTTCTACCTTTTCCCCTATGCTGCATCTTTAGATCTGTCTTTGGGATCCGGTGACAGGAACACAGTTAGGGAAGACTTTGACAGGACACACCAAGTGGATCACTTGGCTCTGTTGGGAACCTCTCCATCTGTAAGCTTTCAGTTCATCTATTTTATTGGTGACCTTTTGCTGCTGTATCAGTTTATTCATAGGTTCTGAGCTTATAGACACCTAAACATTTTGCAACTGTCTGTCCCATCTCCTCTGTGTTTTAGTAACCCAGAGTGCAGGTACTTAGCCAGCAGCTCTAAGGATGGCTCTGTGCGGATCTGGGACACTGTTTTGGGACGCTATGATAAGATCTTGACGGGACACACTCAGTCAGTCACCTGTGTGAAATGGGGAGGAGATGGACTTCTCTACACTTCCTCCCAGGACCGAACTGTCAAAGTGTGGAGGCCGAAAGATGTAAGGCTGTTTAGCTGCTTGACCTTTTGTGAAAGTATCACTGAGGGACCAGACGTGATTGTTTGTTGATTTCAGGGCATCCTGTGCAGGACTCTGCAGGGTCACGCCCACTGGGTGAACACCCTGGCTCTCAGCACAGATTACGTCCTGCGTACTGGAGCTTTTGAACCTGCTACGGCCACCATCAACCCCCAGGATCTCACTGGATCTTGTACGACATGGTATTTCTTTAAAATGCTGGTCTTCTGTCTTTTTAAAAGGGTGTTTTTGCCTAATTTTAGTACCTTTTTCCCCCAGTGGACGAGATAAAGGACAAAGCCTTGCAGCGATACAATAAAGTTAGGGTGAGTACTTTTCATTGATGTGAAAGGAAAGGTTCTCTAACCCCACCTTGTTTTTGCCACTTAATTGTCTTCTCTTTATGTTGTAGGGGTCTGCTCCGGAGCGGTTGGTGTCTGGCTCTGATGATTTCACCTTATTTCTGTGGAATCCTGCTGAAGACAAAAAGCCGTTAGCCAGGATGACGGGCCACAGCGCTCTGGTCAACGAAGTGCTCTTCTCCCCCGACACCAGGATCCTCGCGTCTGCTTCATTTGATAAATCCATTAAAATCTGGGACGGACGGACTGGAAAGTAAGAAAACCTCTGGATCAACAGGAATAATTATTCTTGGTTTTACTGTATTTCTGATAAGATTTTTACTAAATGTACAGGAGCAACTAAATAAATTAGGATTTCATTGAATAGTTTATTTCAGCATGTTATATAGATTAATTATACACAGGGTTCTTTACAATCCTCTCAAGGCCATGATTATTATTGTTGCTTGTGAAAACCTTCCATTAATGTGCTTGAATATGTTTCCTTATTAAGTGTTCAATGATCTTCTAATTTATTGGGATGTATTGGTATGTGCGACACCAAAGAGATCCATAAGATGGTGCTGTTGAGCTATGGATGCGTCATCCCTGCCTCTTGGCCCTCAGGTACTTGATGTCCCTGCGTGGCCATGTGGGATCTGTGTATCAGGTGGCGTGGTCAGCGGACAGCAGGCTGCTGGTCAGCGGCAGCAGTGACAGCACACTGAAAGTGTGGGACGTGAAGACTGGGAAGCTGAATATGGACCTTCCTGGACACGCTGATGAGGCAAGACAAAGGATGGCATTAAAATTAATAAAGGTATGCGTCCTACTGATGTTTCTCCTATCTGTATTTAGGTTTATGCTGTTGACTGGAGCCCTGATGGACAGAGAGTGGCAAGTGGTGGGAAAGACAAATGTCTTCGAATGTGAGTAACCCTGCTCCTGTGGAGTTTTCAGATTTGTTGGATGTATCCAAATACTAATCTTTTCGCCTTTTTTTTTTTTAGATGGAGAAGATAGCCAAATATGTGCCTTCTTTCATGGGTTTGTGTAAAGCTTCAGACAGCTGGAGCAAAGGATGCCCAAAGCGGATCTAGTCTTCCGTTCATCTTTATAGCATCTGCCACAGGTGGCATTGTGTCGAGGAACTTCAGTCTCGTTACAGTACAAATGCTGAGTCTTCGTTTCAAGTCCAAGTTTGAATTGTTGACAATGCAGGACTGTAAAAAAGCTCCCCCAAATGGAAATGTGAAGCATCCAACAATAAACTACCACTGATCTGTACAAATCAGGTAACAGTTTGCAGATTATTTAAAGGGGTTATAACCATCACCATAGATGGAAAGGCATTTTAGTAAATCATCAAAAATCATCCTTATCTGAGTTCTTGAGATGTTCTGGAGATATTCTCTGGAACAGGTGGACTGATGAGGTAACATGTGGGAGCGTTAATGCCTCCCTCTGTGATGTTAATTCCACTGTTGCTCGCCCTGCTCCTTCAGCCTTTAATCTCTTCTGCCGTCAGCACGACCTTCTGCACATCATCCGGAGAAGTTGCAGCGTCAGGAACCCCTGTAGCTTCATCCCACATTGGAAAGCCCAATTTCCTGTCCAAAACATGAATTTATTCCTAGATAATTGTTTTTAACTTGTTTATTTTTAACTCACCCCTAAAAGATAGAATGGTTGACACATATTGGTGGAAAGCAGCTCGTATAACATGTATGATCCAATCTCATTGTACTATGCTGTGCATTATGATGACAATAAAGGCATATCTGGGTTGTAATCTGCTCTGTTTTCTACACACATCGTGCCCTACTGATTCTTCTTTCAGTAATCAAAAATAATTTGTATTCAGAGAATAATTACTAGTTATTAAGAAGATTTGTACGGAGAAGACAATCCAGTGTTATACCCTTTTTAACCTCTAAACCAAACTAGAGGACTACAGGCCTTAAAACAGACTTAAATTACAAAGATTATTTCTAATTACTGTCCCTCTAGATGTACATGTTCCCTCTTGTCCTCTAAAATGCCATTTTAAATAATTGTTTTTGTTATCTTAGCAGTTCTCTTCTAAGTATTCAAAGTTAAATCTGTAATTGATACCTGCCTTTCCATATGAAACCATTCATCTTGGAGGTTTTATTTTCAAATAAATGAAATGCATCTTTAAAACATTACACATACGACTTTTATGCACTGCCAAAGATGTCAAGATATAATTGAACTTCTTTACATTTAGTCACGTTAACTGACAACTTCTGTATTGTTTACTATGAATTTATGACAGATTAACACAAAGTAACATCATTTGTAAGTGGAAGGAAAACTACAAGGTTCTCCGAATGCTTTACAAATGTAGCTCCGAAAAATGTGGCATGCTTCCAAGACGTTAGAACTACCTTTTGTTGCATTAACCGCTACAAGTCTTTTGGAGTTTGTCTCTACTAGCATTGCAAATCTAGAGACTAATTGTTAAGAAAATAGTGCAAACTCAGTCAGATGGGATGGAGAGCATCTAAGAACCCCAATTAGACTTAAGTCTGGACTTTGACTAGGTCATTTTTAACACACGAATAGGTGTAAAACTATCATAGCTCTCTCTGGATGTGTAGTGTTGCTGTACTACTGGAAGGTAAACCTACCAGTCTAAAGTATTTTGCAGGCTTTAACAGATTTCCTTTTAGTATTTTACTTAGCTCCATCTTCCAGTCAGCTCTGACCAGATTCCCTGTCCCTGCTGAAGAATTAAACTCCCCACAGCATGATGCTGCCACCAAGATTTTTTAATCAAGGGTGATGTGCAAAGTTAATTTTTGGCCACATGCAGGCTTTTCCATTCCCTTTCCTTCACAAACATGCACTCATTTTTCAGTCTATAACATTAATCCCAACAAATTACATTGATGTTTGTTGTCAAGTGACACAATGTTAAAAATTCAAAAGTATTGATGGATTTCCCTCAATATTTCCTGTTAAATTGAACAGTTCAGTTTGCACAGTGGAATCTACATCTAAAATATAATTAGTCAGATAATTTATCACAGCCACACAGATTGGTCTACACAAGTTTATTATCAAGTACATCAAACTTGGATCATTGATGTTTACCAACAGTATTTCTGTCATGTGCGTCATATTGTATTTTGGTTTTAATCCCACACAAAAGCTTTAAATCTGCCCTACTGTGAGTCGTGTAAGTGCTTAAACACAAAGTAAAGAGAAGGTGCTCGTTACAACTGGTCTTTTTTATGATAAACAAAACAGCGAATAACGAACAAAACTGCAGTAAATGTCTTCTGAAGATAGTGAGAACAAATGGCCAGTGTTTAAACACTCTTCTTGTGTGCCTGTATAAAGTTTGAAACCTTTGAATTACTGAGACAGAGTATTTAAAATGGGACCTTTTAACACATTTCCCGTGTAAAAAATTCCCCACAGTTCCAGACTTGTAAATTGACACCATTAAATGAAGTACTAAATTTCACCACAAATTTATGTAAAATATTCCAACAGTGGAGAGGTTTAAATACGACATTTGAAGAAAAAAACAAAACTGAAAGGAGTAAAAGAGAATCAAAGGAGGAAGAAAGGAAAAGAAAGAAAGGACACAAAAATGGAGGCAAGGTAGGAAAGAAGGGAATAGAGGTAAGACACTAAGGCTGCAAAGCTAGAAAAATACAGTAGGGAAGTAGGACATTAGGGTGAAAAAAGCGATGCAAGAAAGGACGACAAGAAGACGTAGAAAGCAAGGAAGGAAATAGACGAAGGAAGGATAGAGGTAATGAAAGGACAAACAAAAAAGGGCACAAACAAGGAATGAACAGAAAAGGAAGGACAGATGCAGTGAAGAAAGGAAAATGAGGAAGGAAGAAATGAAGGACATAAAAAGGCATACAAGAAAGGGAGGAAACCAGGAACAATACAAGTAGGAGGGGAAACTATGAATAAAGGCAGAAAGTGTGACTTGTATACAAAATAGGAGCAAGAATTGAGTCTGGAAATATATTTTTCATAACATACTCTTGCTTTTGTTATTTTTCAAAAAAGGCGTAGGGACCCTGCGAAGTGGTGTTGGCATTAAGAGGCCTTCAACAGGCCAGTCTCCAATTGTTCCCATCGAACAAGCAGTGCTATGCAAACCTCTTCCTTTTTAGTGCAAAAAACTAGGATCCTACACACAAACTGAGTTACTTATTTAACATTTGTCAGTTGGTGTACAAAAAGTCTATGCGGCAGATCAAACCGAGGTAAAAGAAAGAACATTAATGTGGCAGATCAATCTGATTAGAAGACAAAAAACCCTAAAAAACCCAGAAGGTTCTGCAATGTTTATGAACCAACAGTGAAGTACTATCAACATTTGAACCTTTTCAAACATAAACCCACTCACTAACAATCCTGCATGTAAAAACTACCCAGTCTGCACTTTTGAAACTTGTCTGTGTAGCCTCAGCAGGCTGCGAGTCGCCGCTGGAGTCTAACGATGTTCATGCAAAGACGCACTGCGGTCAGCACTGGGCATAAAATGCACAATGAACTTTTGTCACGTGGACACTGCAAGAGATTATTATACGAGCATGAGGGCACCACAAGCGAAGCAAAGGACTGCGCAGATTGGTTACAAAGGTTCAAAAAGCTTACTTGAGTCCATTCATAGCACAGTATATATGGTAAGTACCCAGTGAATCAAGACACTTTTTTGGTTTTAGTATAAAGTGTTCATTCCATGTCAAGAATGTTAAGACCAGTCATATATAATAACCTTTTTATCCTTTCATCTCATTGTTCTTTTAGCCTTTTGTTATTTAATCCTTCATTTAAGCACCTCTTTTTACTTCAATTGATGATGCCTTGCTGTTCTTCATTATAAAACAAGACTTTCCTCTTCATCGCTGTATTTCGAGCAAGTCTTGGTAACCGAATATGTTGATAAACAGATGACGCATCATCTGCTCAGGAGCATTCAGACGGCTAAATTGAACTGGAACAGAGGTGTTGCGTTGTGCATAGCAAGAGGCACTGGTCCGTGCTTCCCTCCTGGACCCCTCGTCACATTCACGCCGGTTTACTGCGTTTTCCACACATTGTTGAGTAGTTTGACCACTTCCTCGTAAATGACGAAGACTATGGCCACGTCCAGGCAAACGCGGCCAAGTCTGGGAACCGTGCCTTTGTAGAACCTGCAGGACGTATGAGATGACGGTTGCTAAAAGGGGAGGGAAATCTAAAGCAAGTCTATGGTTGCATGGTACTCACGCCTGTGGTCCTTCGTGCTTCAAGATTTGGAAGGCACAATCTAATGTGTTTTTGTAGCGATAGGCCTCCAAACCCTGAAATAAAAATAAAATTTAAAAAAACAAAGATTTTTTAACAAGCGCCAAACCTACAGCAGCAACTCATGCTCAGTTCGGGTTGCATCAATTTGGAGGTGAGTGTAGGAGATGCTCAGTTCCTTAGCTGGGTCTCAGATGATATGCAAAAGTCTATGTCAGTGCAGCAGTTTAAAAAATAAAGCTGTATCGGAGAATAATTAGTTAATATTAGTGAAAAATTATGTTTACAATTGCAAGATATTAAGTGGATTAAATTTGATGAATGATTTGTTTTTCATAATTTACTTTGAAGGAGTCTGTAGAAATGTGACACAGATGGCTCAAAGTTATGCAATGTCAAGAAACTAAACATTATGGGATATTTAAGCTGCAAAAAAAAAAGCTGAATGATTGCCAGTTTGAAAGGACAGAGGATAATTGAAAATGGAAATTACTTTTAGCTTCTGAAACAGACAGTTATGACTGGATTCAGGATTTTCCAAAATAATGGCAGTTGTGCTGAAAACAGTGTTTATTCATGTAGATTGTGTGTGTTTAATTTAAGATTTGCACAGAATATTAAATATGTAGGATCATAACCAGCATGTAAGGAGATTTAAGCAGTCTGAGGCTGTGAGGCTTTTTGTTCTTAGGAGGTTCTGAAAAAAAATTAATTTTATGCACAGGGACAGGTCTAATTTTGTCTGGCAGATCATGGGCAAATCGGTGGCGCAGGGGTAATCACGCAACCCATGTACTAACGCCTTAGTCCTCGACGCAGGCTGTCGCTGGTTCAAGTCCTAGCCTGTTGATGTTTACTACATGTCCTTCACCCTCTCTCCATCCTATTTACGGTCGCCTCACTTTTGAAAAAAATTTGAAAAAATAAAGGCCACTAGTGCCTTAAAAAACATTTAATGAAGAGAGGACAGAGATCGCAGAATGGAGATGGAGGCCAGACATAATCAAGCGCTTCTAAAGTTTTGACTGGTAAGTACTTCAAGCTTGGAAGTATATGAAAATAAAAAATATATGGATATCTGCAGAGACTTTGTTCGTGTGAGGAGCTGCGTTTCATGTTTTCTGTCTTTCATCCATGTCACAAATTCTGTGGGAAAGGTCACAGGATGTTGTAAATGCTGCTTATTTTCAACACTCAAATCATAGACTTGGATTGGCAGATCAAATGTATACCAGTTTTGTTTTTTTGGTTTTTTTGGCTCATACCTGCATCCTGGTCTTGACAACGTCCAGAGGTGTATTTCCAAAAACACTGGCTGCTCCTGCTGTGGCTCCAAACATTGCAGTGACGATTGGATGCATTTCTCGTCTAGGATCATCGCCTTAGGGGCCAAAGCCAAAAAGTTGCCGAACATGAAACAAACTTAAAAAGATTATTACTATTATTTCTGTCATGTGTTCAGGAAAGTTGCAGAGGCATGTTCTCACCTTTGTACCAATTCCGCAAAGCGTTCATGACATAGAATCTGATGGCCTGATTAGTTCCTTGTTTAAGAACAGTTGGTGTCAAGCCTTGATATGTTCCCCTCAAACCTTAATGAGGTAAAAATACAGTTTGTACATTGTTACTACAGATGCAGTTGTGTTTGTATACAGACTAAACAGCCGGTCCAGTTCGGTTCACTCACCCTGTTCCCTGATAATCTCACTGACTCCATGGAAGAAGCCTCGGTAGCGAGGTCTGAGGGAACACTGGTCATGAATGAGCTTCACCTACGTCATGTAAGATCAGCCATTTTATCCAGATGTCTAGTCGACAGACAAAAAACGAGCTTCATACAGAAAGTTAACGTTTCAACTAACCTTGAGTGTCTCCATGGGGCACACGATCAGAACAGCCTCTGCAATTCCTGCTCCCAAACCACACAGGAGGCTCCGTTTGTTGTCGAGCCGACCTGTGTGATCACGCATTGGATTACTGAGCATTTCAAATGTGCCAAACCTGGAAGAATAGAGAAATTGCACAATTAAAAAGAGTTCAAATAAAACAGGAACACAAGAAAATTAGAACAGGAATGCTCCATCTTTACTTCATGGATTGTCTAAAATGTTGCCAAAACCAAAATCTTTTGGCACTTTGTTAAATGCAGCCTGTGAGAAACCCTATCAGCCTGATCAGGTCTTCCTCTAATTCTGCCACTGCAACGATATCGGTCCTCTGTTTTACCCCTTTTAAGGTTTCCCACCATGATCATCTCTAAAGTGTCAAAAACCAAAAATCGGAAATTATTTTACTAGTTTTGCCTTTACCATAGAAAGGCTCTGTGATGTAAAAGCTGCTGTGTACAGTGTGTTTGTCTTTACCTAACTGCAGATTTGGGTATTGATCCATAAAGCAGGGAGCTGAGTCCTCGATACAGCCCTCTGAGCCCGTGATCCTGCACAGTCAGCCTCACACAGTCACCTGTGCAAACCAGGAGCAGGCATGGAGTGAGAGAACTAACACAATGCCAGCACAGGGAGTCTTACCAGCCCACTGACTCATTTCATAATGTCCCAGTGACCTACCAATCCCCCTGTATCGTGGAGGGTTGGCTCGCTCATCCAGCTGCAGCTGGGTCTTTACATACTCTGTGGGGAAGGTGATGCAGATCTCTATTGCTCCTGCTATCCCACCTGAGAGAGAGAGAGATGCAGAGCTGTCCCTAAATGTTCTGTGGGATGGAGGAACTTGTAAACATACATGTAGTGGAAATTATTATGTAATGTAAACCCTTTATTAAAGATATTTCACATTTGTCTAATAAGGGGCATGATGCAATAAAAACAGGGATGAAGTAACATGATAGCATGTTGTAAGCATCCCAGTTGGCATGGAGCTTTTTGACCCACTTCTGCGTTGATAGCTTTAAGGGCGACAGACTAGGCTTATACTGTGCAACATACAAAGAGCAACTATTGTTTTCAAAAGCTACATGCTGAATTATAGCAAGAAAATCAACCTGCAAGTATAGCTTTTCCGGGGTGAGTGATTTTCCTCCCTCCGATCGCAGCCGCCGCCAGGTTCCTCCTACCCTCGCACAACCTCCGGTGGTCCCTCAGCGAGACAAACCCGGTGGAGGCGGAGGCACCCAGCAGCGGGGATTGGAGCCGCTGATGGAGAGGCGAGCTAAGGCCTTGTCTCCGGGCAGCGCAGCTCTCACAGGGCCCCTCACACACAGAGAAGGGCTTCGGCAGCGACGACATTTCGACGGTCGGGGGATGACTCTACAGATTCTCGGTACAGGGGGAGACGGTCCGGCGGAGACAATGTGGAGGAGATAACAACAACACAGGAAGGCGGGGCCCGAGCGTGGCGGCGGCGGTCAGGTGATGGCGCAGGCGATCTGCTCACCATGCTGCCTGATTGTATTTACAGTCACGTGACGTTAGCATGACTTTCACAGCCAATGGCGCGAGGGATGTTGTTTGGTTGATAGAAAATGCAGCGCTAATGATCTGTGTTTTTCTTAAATCAGGCTTGTTGCAAGTAGCAGAATATTGATTTTTTTTACTTTAAATTATCAAGGGTTCAAATGAACATTTATACATAAATAACAATCAACTCTGTGTTTAATTGTCTTCTAGTATGTCTAGTAGACGTAGCATTGTTCTTTTCTGCTTGTTCGGTGGGTTTCCTATGAAATCTTGATGGATTTATTCAAAATACATTTCAATATCTACAATCAAAGCTTTCCTGGAGAACCAAAATATAACTTTGTATTTTTTTTACACTGAATTCCAGAGATGTAACTGTTAATATTATTTCATAAACTTTATAATAAAACAATCAGCCACACAAGAATAATTAGCAGCAGTTGGAACTCAAATGCCTTTACATTGTACAGCCACATACATCATTGTATTTTATTATGAGGTAAAACAAAAAAAAAACACAAATTAATGCTCAATTTCAGAATTTTCTAAGTATTTCTCAAATGAAAATCTGAAAAGTTTAACATTCTTTTGTATTCAGCCCTTGTAAATCAATACTTTTAGAACCAAGCGTTGATGCAATTACAGCAGCAAGTATTTTGGAGTATAGAACTGCCAGCTTTGCACATCTAAGAATATGCTTTAATTCATACTATGCCATTGTTGCTCTGTCTTTGTGTTTAGAGATGTTGACCTGTTGGAAGATGAACCTCTGCTTCAGTTTCAAGTCTTTTGCTACCTTCCAGTATTGCCCTGTATTTAGTTCTACCCAATCAACTCTGACAAGCTTCCCTGTCCTCCTAATGAAAAGCTTCCTTAAGGCATGATGTTGCCACCACCATGTTTCATGGTGGGTATTGTGTGTTCTTATGTGCAGTGTTAGTTTTCTAACACATGGCATTTTTTGCATGTAGGACAAAACGTTCAGTTTTGGTCTCATTTGACAAGACACCCTCATGTTAACTGTGTCTGCTACATGGTGTTGGGCCCAGCCATGGAAGGGACAAGAATGACTGAACTGCACATAAGAGAACAAAAGAGACTGGTAAAAACACTAAATTCCAGAATGCACAGTTTTTAATTCTCATGCACAGCTCGCAGGAAGTTTAACAGCTGGACAGCAGCAGTTTTTTCTCTTTGTGGCCGAAAAATTATAGAATGTGAAAAATATGTAGGGTTATGAATAGTTCTGCAAGGCACCACAATAAACCGTATTTAAGTATCCATTTTGGACAGGTGATCCATTGACAGCCAGTAAGCCAGGCCTGATCTTTATTTAATTTGGGACCTTATTTGGTCATGTTTTCCCCTCCCTTTTCTGGAATGTAAAGCAGGGATCTTTGCAGTTGTATTGATGGATTTCTTCAGTGGTCTGTCCACTGTCTGCCTGTCTGTCCTCATGGTTACAAGAAGCTGCTCAAATTGGTCGAGTACCAGAGGTTTTTTTAGCCTTATACTCAGCATACGGAGATAGCATGGTCACTTTTTTACCCCAGTATTGTTGAAATATGGCATTATCATTTACTACAGTGGAAAATTATTCAAAACAAAAGACTAAAACGATATTCAGTCATAAACACTGTATGGATTAGGAGAGCAATCAGTATACAATAGAGTGAGCTGAATAAAAAAATAGCAAGAATAGTAAGGTGTCATACTTAAGAGCTTAAAACTAATAACACAGCCTTGAAAGACTGTATTCATAATATACCAAAATCACATGGGTAGGATTAAGAGCACATAGCATGTTCACTCTCTTTCTTGTCTCTTGTGAATCCCCTAAACAAGAGTTTGTTGCTACTGGCCCTTTATCTCTGTTACTTTAAATAGTGCTCTCTCCCCATGCTGGAGCAAACAGACACTGCATTGCTTGATCCCCCTTTACAGTGAATGTAGGTCAGGGTTTCTATACACAACCCCAGCTCACCCAATGTCCTGTGGAAAAAAAAAAAACACACCCACATCAGCAAGAAAAGCTTTTCATTGTTTTGTTGTTTAAATGAGGAAAGAAATGCATTTTATGCTTAAATCATTTTTATTTTCCTTTTCCGTGGAGCTTGTGCCTAATTTGGTGTTTAGGCACGCTTGGCGCCGTCATAAGAAGGGGCAAATGACAGCCAAGAACTGTAACTCAGGAGGGTAACAAAAGGGAGACAATACTTCCTTCAGCTGGCATTCCTGCTCCTCGGTGTTCTCAGTCATTGTGTAGATTCTCACCTGCAAATGCAAATGTGTTATCATCTATGTCTTTAATGCATTTCAGTAGCTCCAAAGGAAACATTTCCCAGTTTCCTTACTCTGATCTTGTTGAGTGACATCTTTTTAGTCAACCTGATGTTCAGGAGCCTTCCCACAGTGCGGACGTCCAAAAAAGCCCAGATTCTCAGATCTATGAGGCATTCACACACATTAACCAACTCTAGCAGCTCATCATCCAGCGATTTGCTGTGGTTGCTCAGGTCCAGTGTTAGACTCTACAGAGAGACAAAAACATTTCTCTTTGCATTGTCTTGAACACTTTCAAATGGTTTAACACTGCGATTGTTCTTCCAAAAAATTGTCCTCTTGTCTGTTTTTGCTTTTCTCACACTCCAATGATTCAGATCATCCATTTTATGAATAGTATAAATGTTATAAATAGCAGAAGTCATAGCCCACATCTCCCTAATTGCAGTGAATATTTTGAAAGCTGAATGGCTGAAATAGCAAGCATGTATGCAGAAGTCCAAACAAAGTCCAACAAGATCCAAACAGTGTGAACACTGTAAGGAGTTATCTTTGTTGAAACTGTTATAGGCAACATTTGTATATTTTGTAAGCCTTGACTTGTAAGTCTAACAATATTTCTAAATTATGCCAATAAGCCAAACTTGCTTATAAGCCAAAAGTTGTCACTCACACAACCTGCGATTCTCTGATAACTTTTCTACCACTGTCAACCCTCCTTGCGTTATGTAATGCGACTTGCGCAGCACCCTGACCTGCAGGCTGTGTCTGTAGCAGGGGAGCATGTTGCGGAGCAGAAGTTTAGCGCTCCAGTTTTCGTCTGATGAGTAGAAAGCAGTCATGTTGTACACCATAAGGGGAATCTCAGGCAGCAGGATCCTCACCAGCTGCTGTGAGTCGATGACTTGTTCCACAGTGAGGATGACTTTCAGATCCGGGCAGCTGGACACCAAAGTGGCCCATGAGTAACCTTGCACCACCTTGAAAGAGATAATTTAGCACTTGCAGTTTTATTATCTTCTTTGCTCTTCCCGTTTAAATATGGACTGGGTAGATGTGTTTCTTTGTACTGAGCTGTTCCACTTTAAGCTTTAATGCAGACAATAATCCATGACCCATATCTTTTATTTCTGCTTACCTGTTGATGTGGCTCATTCTGAGTGCAGAACAGTGAAAACCTTTGCAGCATGTTTCCTCTGCCATATTTGTACCTTCTTGCTCTGTTACTTTGACTGAGAGCCAGCAGCAGCTCATCTGACAAACAGGAGTAGCTAAGCCCCAGGTGGGTGAGGCCTTGCAGCTGTTGCAGCATATTAGGTATGTTGAGGTTCAGGTGGTTAGGCATAGAGTTTGAAAAGAAGCCCCTCAGATCTAATGAAAGGCCGCAGAGGGGAGAGAGGCTTCTCTGGTTTTGTATTATTGCAGATATCAGCTCCAAACCCTGCGGGTTGAAAGAAATAAAGTGGGTTCAGCTGAAATTATTGTAGTTGCTATTATGGCTGAAATTGTGCAGTTGTTGAATGCCATTAAATTTAATTTTTGAATTAGAATTTGTACTAATGTATTATTTTGTTATTTATTGCTTTAAGTGATTTACTTCAGTCAAACAGATGTGCTCATGAGCATATGTAGAGAGTTGTCTTTATACCTGTGCAAAGATTCAGGCCTTAATTTGGGGTAAAACCCTAAATTCCTTCGTAGCAAGGAGATGATGACACTAAATATACAGTTTTATCAAACTGGGAGGGCGTATTATTAACTCTAGGTCATTCCTTCCCTCCACAATACAATTAAATGCAAACAATAACAAGAAAATATTTTTTTTTCTACAAAACTTGCTTTCAACTTGTTTACAACTAAGGTATCTTAGCAACTGACAAGTTTTGACATTCCTCAATAACATCAAACCACACTACAAAACCTTTTGTCCTAAATTATCATATGCAATATTGATAATTTATATTTATATATAATACTTATACATTATGCATATATAATACTTGTTCCATAATTATTGAATTACATCCTTCTCAAAAGAAGGCTTTTAGGTCCTTGTATGTCATGTAGGATAGATTAAAGATTTATTGTGGCTTATGAATCCAATGGAGTCCTCTCATATTAAAATAAGGTCTATGGTCCTGGATCCACCAGACATCAAATAACGCTTTTTAAAGATTGCCATTGATATGGACCATGTTTAATTTTTCAGTTTGTTTTTTTTTTTTTGCAATGAATGCCATTAATAAATTCAGTACTCAATATGCATAGCAAATGTGCATTTTTTGATGAAAAAGTAGATCAGTCAGTCATTTTCTACCGCTTATTCCATAATGGGTCGCGGGGACCCAAGTAGAAAAAGTAGCCCTTTGAAAAAGTAGATTTTACTTGCAAATTTGATTTTTTGTTTTGTTGTTTGGGAGGTTGTCTATTATCCATGCCTGTGCGTATTAAAATGTTTTGTTATTTATGTATTTTTTTGTAAATAAATTGCTTTACCTGTACATACTTGCAATAGAAATGTTATGATTTGGGGTTGTTTGGTTTTTGGTTTCTGTTTTTTTCTTTATATGTTTTTCACAGTTAAGGTTTTGAATCGTTCTTCTGTTATTATTCTTCTTAGACTTTGAATCATGCTTCTGTTTATTATTTTCCCGGTTATGCTTTAGTTTCGTGTTTTTCTAGTTAAGTTTCTATTAGTTTGTATCCTTGGATTTTCGTTCTGCTCAAGCACTGTTTTGTCCTGTTAATTAACTTTATTTGGTTCACCTGCTCCAAGCCAATCTGTCTCCTTGCCCCACCTGGTTCACACTCCATAAATACACACCTGTTCAGTTACACATGGCAGAATCATTTTCAAATCATGCTCAAGTCTTGTTTTCAGATCATGTCACCTCTGTCATGTTGCTCACACCAAGCCTGTTTTGCCAACCTGCCCATGTCTGTTTTTGCTTATCTTGCCTGTCTGTTTATTGTTTTGTTCCTGCCTCTTCTTGTGAGAAAGTTTTTTTGTTAATTAAATCCTTTTGCATACACCGTCATGCTGCCTGCTAGTCTGCATTCTGGGGTCCTCTATTTCGCTAGCCTTGACAAGAAATAACATTTAGGAAAATATTGTTTCACTTTTTCACTCCTCAATCCTGCCTTCACGCATTCCCTGGTGGAAACAGAGGCTGGGGACTCGGGGTTGGACTCTTTCATCACCCAGGCTGAAGTCACCGAGGTGGTTAAAAAGCTCCGCGGTGGCAAGGCTTCGGGGGTGGATGAGATATGCATAAGAAGGGTGACCGGAGAGTGTGTTCCAACTACAGGGGGATCACACTCCTCAGCCTCCCTGGTAAGGCCTACGCCAGGGTATTGGAGAGGAGAGTCCGGCCGATAGTCGAACCTCGGCTTCAGGAGGAGCAGTGTGGTTTTCGTCCCGGCCGTGGAACACTGGACCAGCTCTATACCCTCTACAGGGTACTTGAGGGTTCATGGGAGTTTGCCCAACCGGTCCACATGTGTTTTGTGGACCTGGAGAAAGCATTCGACTGTGTCCCTCGTGATGCCCTGTGGGGGGTGCTCCAAGAGTATGGAATCGGGGGCCCTTTATTAGGGGCCATCCGGTCCCTGTATAAGCGGAGCAGGAGTTTGATCCATATTGCCAGCACTAAGTCGGACCTGTTCCCGGTGCATGTTGGACTCCGGCAGGGCTGCCCTTTGTCACCGGTCCTGTTCATAACTTTTATGGACAGGATTTCTAGGCGCAGCCAAGGGCCGGAGCGGGTCTGGTTTGGGGACCAGTGGATTTTGTGTCTTCTTTTTGCAGATGATGTGGTCCTGCTGGCCCCCACTAGCCAAGACCTACAGCATGCACCGGGGTGGTTCGCAGCTCCTCCAAGTCCGAGCCCATGGTACTCGACTGGAAAAGGGTGGCTTGTCCTCTTCAGGTTGGAGGGGAGTTCCTGCCTCAAGTGGAGGAGTTTCTCGGTATCTCGGGGTCTTGGGGTCTTGTTCACGAGTGAGGGAAGAATGGAGCGGGATATCGACAGACGGATCGGTGCGGATGCCGCAGTAATGGGGGCGCTGTGCCGGTCCGTTGTGGTGAAAAGAGAGCTGTGCCGAAAAGTGAAGCTCTCGATTTAACAGTCGGTCTACATTCCTACCCTCACCTGTGGCTATGAACTTTGGGTCATGATCGAAAGAACGAGATCCCGGATACAAGCGGCTGAAATGAGCTTCCTCCGTAGGGTGGCTGGGCACTCCCTTAGAAATAGGGTGAGGAGCTCGGCCATCCGGGAGGGGCTCGGAGTAGAGCCGCTGCTCCTCCACATCGAGAGGAGCCAGTTGAGGTGGCTCGGGCATCTATACCGGATGCCTCCTTGACGCCTTCCTCGGGAGGAGTTCCAGGCATGTCCCTCCGGGAGGAGGCCCAGGGGATGACCCAGGACACGCTGGAGGGACTATGTCTCTCGGCTGGCCTGGGAATGCCTTGAGCTCCCCCGGAGGAGCTGGAGGAGGTGTCTGGGGAGAGGGACATCTGGGTGTCTCTGCTGAGTCTGCTGCCCCTGGTCCCGGATAAGCGGAAGACGACGAGCACGAGTGCGGTGAGTACAAGTACGAGTGTTTCACTTTTTTTGTGAATATCAATATTTACTGCCATCCTCACCATACCTAATAGATTTTAATTAATTTTATGAATTATTTTTTAACCCCTTAAATACCAGTTTTTGTGCTTGAATTCTTACTTCAGTTGTTGTTGTTTTTTTGTGGGAGGGGGTATTATAAAAAAGTGGATGTTGTTTTCCATCCCATATAAACAAAATGGTAGCTTTACAGTACATGAGTAGCAAACCTACAATTTGTGATAAAAACATAAAACACAAAATTCTAAAGGGATTTTAACAGTATGAAAAAGATAAATAAACAAATTATAACACAGGCTTAAAAAAAAGCCAGTGTTATAATTTGGTTTTTAATTTTTTTCAAATGAATTCCAGGATTCATTCATTTATTTGCAAAACCCTTTGTGTCAAGTTGTTTGCACATTTGGTATCTGTTTACATGTCAATGCACCTGATTAAGAAAACTTTTATTGGCAAGTTGATTTTGGAATGCATTTACCTGCTGTGTCCCGATCCGCATCCCATTTAGGCAAATGTTGTTCAGTCTTGAGGCACTTCTCAAGAGAAAATAAATCAGTTTGTCGACCACAGCATTTCTGAGGCCCCGATCCCAGGAGGATCGGTCCAGCTCCAGCCTCAGAATGGAGAGGGACTTTAATGGGGCTTTTACTCTGTGGGAACAAAATGATGTTCAGGCTTGTGAGGAAAAGTCTCTTTGGAGCCTGATTTCAGATTTAAGACCAATGTTTAAGATGCAAATTGTTTTACCTGACCAGTGCATTCAACAGTGCACAGATGGTGGCATGCAAACGTTGGGCCAGCACAATGGATCGTGGAGGACACACAGTCACCTCCAAACTTTCCAAAAAGACTCCCAGATTGTCAGCATAGCCCTCAGCTGCTACATATTCAGACTGTTTGAGAGAGAGATGACCACTGAAGTGGAAAGAGCGGCAGCGCCATAGACAGGGCAGGCGCATGATGTTGTGCCAGTGATGACACACCAGAGCTGCCTTGCTGCGATCATCATCAGAGAGATATTTGAAAATGTGCAGCAAGCAGGTATCAGGTAGCATCTCCCACTGACCTATCTTCTCAGTGCCACAGCTGTCTACATGCATGTTGTCTTCCAACCTATCATAGGAGGAAGGACAAACTTCTTCCCAAAATCTGTCTTCGTAGTTCTCCACAATTTATCTGAATTTCAAGATTTAAACAGCTTGTTGTCTCACAGTAGCAGCCAGTAGATATGGGTTCCTGTGCTAATCCCGTTCAAAATGAACAGGAAATGTCAAATAAATCACAGCACTCAGAAATTAGATGTGAGTTAAATATTAGCCAAAGGGAAGTCCCATCATGCAACTCAGAAAAGTACTGGCTATAGAACTATTGGGTTCTGCTTCATCACAAGGACTTAGTTCTAAGATTAGTTCCACATACAGATCAAAAGAAAATAGTCAAATAGTTAAACTGGCACAACCTCTAAAACATGCTTTATTCAAGGCTTATTTGGTTACTAAAACTGCTCCCACATAGATCTAATCATTGAAGTTCTGTTTCCCAGAGGTGGAGCCTAGTCATTTTTTGCAAGTAGTAAGTAGTCTTAAATTTCTCCATTTAAGTCCCAAATTAAATAAAAAGCCAAGACGTGTAAATCCCGAGTCAAGTCAAAAACTTTGAATTTTGAGTCTTAAACAAGTAAACAGATGAACTGGAATAACAGAGAAATACTAGTTATTTCACCAAATTAGCCTGAACAAGCCCTAAGTAGAGCAGAATAAAAAAAAATCTGTTCAGACATTGCAATACAAGGATTTTTCTTTTCCTTCCTTTTAAACTGTATATTACCTGTCTCTTGTTTAAACAATGCCTTTCAAAGAAATACATTTGTTGTAACTTCAAAGGGACACTGTATGTAGCTGCATGTTTTTTTTCTAAAATGTGTGTAAAAATGTGTCAACATAAAAAACTATAGAGGATTTCTAGATAATATTTTATAATGAATGTAGTTGCTCACTCAGAAATAGAAACATATGTCAGCTTTATTAAATTGTTTGCTTTAAAATAATTTTTGAAGGATGCAGGAAATTCTTCATTTATAAGTATTTTTTGGTTTAGGCTTCCCAAATAAAAACATTTGCTGTTGGTTAATTTATTTACATCATAACAACCAGTAGCAGTTTCTGATATGGGCGATATGGCTCTCTGCCCAGGGTGGCATTGTTCGCTGAGTGCTATGAAAAACAGCCGTACAGCTGTACCTTTGAACTCAAGACAGTTAGGACTGCAAGTACAGTCCAAAATACCACAAATAAACTATTCCCGTGCACCATGGCAAGCTAATGATGTTAAAGGTAGTGTTTATTCCACAGCTTCTAAGTCAGTAATACAGGAAAGGAGTCTGATTTGATAATCCTTAGTTTAAGATACTAGAAAGTAACAGTTATAGTTAAATCATCTATAAAATTATTTTTGTGAAACTCAAAACTGATCGGACTGATGATTTTTTTTTCTCTTTAGTTCTTATTGTTTATAGGTTACTTAATAAAAAAATGTTTTTCGTTTTGAAAATAGTGTTCATTTGGGGGTTGGGAGCATGCTTAGAGCAGCATTCATGGAAGGACCGCTTGTACATTTTTAGTATATTGGTTGGACTGCTAGAAAAATCAACTAAAGATATTAATTTGGACTGGTTAATTGTAATGACATTTTTATTACAATTTTTTAGTTTTTTTTTTAAATACACAACACATTGTCTGGTATGTAACATGTTAGTTAACACAAGTCAACCTCACACTATTTTCTAAAACTAAGCACACAAAATTCTATACCTAAATGATAGCGTAAGCAATTCAAAATAGGAGATAGATTTCATAGTCGTTTCCAAACTGAGAAAGAATGTGAAAAAATGTAACTCTGTTTATGCAAATCTCGAAAAGACTATATCAAAGAATGCATACTGTATGATAAATATGTTAAAGGATAATATTGGAACTTGTCATTTACAGAAACTATATTTACACAAACATAATGCAGCAAGAGGTAGAGAAGGGTTGGCACTGCATCAATCTTTGCTCCCTATAGCGGAGAGAATTTCAGGTTACATTCTCTGGTATCTCATTAAAGAAATTTAAAAATGTAGCAAATTTAAAAATGTTCCTTTTTTACAACTGTAATATATAGTGTCTTCATACCATTAACTGGCCCTGTGATGGCCAAATCCATGGCCACACTCCAGTAAAGTTGAATAACTCTCATACACCCTCATTGTTCATTCATCAGAACACAATGATACACTTTAGTTTGCAACAAAGTTTTATTGAGGTGTTTAAATGCATGGGTTCTACTTGTAAGCACTGCACATTTGATTCACATGTATTTTTATCAACTCCGTTTGATCTTTGATTTGTAATTATTGCTAATTCTTGGTTGTCTTACTGGTTTTTACCTTCCATGATCCCTGGGAGTTTGGCCAGGGCTCAGAGCACCTAAATACCTGTTGGAAAATTGGACTGCACCACCAACTCCTGCTGGAGAGGGGTAATTTGTATTTAAAGTTTAGTGGTTTTCATTTCTTTCTTTAGTGTTCAAGTTTAACAAACTTTACTTTACTGTGCTGTTCCTTGTAGTTGGTGTTTGTATTCTTTAGTTACCCCTATTGTGTTCTAATGGTCTGATCAACCAACATATATACCCTTGTGTGCCAAGTCAACAGGTCAGTTGGTTTGCTCACATTTTTTTGCCTGTGTCTACGTTTGCTTATTTGACCTCTTTTGTGAGCTCAGTTGCCATTTTTGCAGTTGTAACTTTTTGGGTTAAAATAAAAAACCCTATTTTTCTAATAATTCCTGTGACTCCTCCTGCTTTCTGACTTGGTCCCTCACAGGCCCATTTCTTGTTATTTATTTGCACAAGACAGATGTGCATAACAGTTATGATGCAAAAGATTTCTTATGAACTGTGTTAGAGGCTGTGGATGGGTTTATGTTTTGTTTTTCTTTAATTAATAGCAGCCATTTGGGTTGTTCTTACAGTTACCTTATACAAAATATCCATTCATAAAGGCAATAAAGGGAATTTGTATGTCCTTTTTATACAGTTGTACTGATTTGTTGTTCACCTTTTGCTTTTACATTTTGCTTATATTTTTATTTATACAGTGATACCCAATAAATCTGATTGTAAATTACTAAAAATAAAGTGAAAAGTTTGTCAGAAAGTCTGAAAAAGAATGACCAGTTTATGCACATTATAAACAGATCAACAAATAATGTACAAATAAAATCAACATTACTGTAAAGTTGAATGATGTTAAATGATGAAATTAAACACTTTTTGGTTTAGTAAGATCCTTTAGTGTCCTGTGTGTTTATTTCTGTGTTTAATAATCATCTTTCCTCATCTCCTCAGTTCAGGTCCTCACTCAGTTGCACTGGATTTTGCCGATTAGTCTCACCTGGTTACCATGTTGCTAATCTCCACCCCAGCTCTTATAGTCAGTTTCCTTCCCTCATTGTCAGATCCTTCCGTTAGCTGCTGTGTCTGTACCAGGTCTCATGTTGCCTTACCTGTTGTTCAGCCTGTCATTGTCTTTCCCTGCTTTCTCCAGTTCCTCTTGTGTTTCTGCCAGCTGTTGTAAGTTCTTTTTCAAATAATCTTGCCATAAATATGAAACATCAGTTCTGTCTGCTCCAGGGACTTATTCCACCACAACAAAAGGTGATTGACAATAGAAATAAATAACACAATTATTTGAATGTTTGTATTAATTTTAATTACCTTTTATTTCTTCAAATGGAGCTTTCACTTTTTTGTATAAGGTAATTCAAAAAGATCCGAAAATTTGACATTTTAAATGTAATTTATTAAAAAACAAAGAGTACAAGGAAAGTGAAAAATGGTGATCTTCTAACAAATGAATACAAAAATATGTAACTATTCTATATTAACGGAGGATAGTAAAGACTTGACTGATGGATTAAATGAATTAAACATTAAGTCAAATAGTCATATGGAATGAACATAATGTTTGATGCCTACTAAACAATTTATTTATCTGAAGGAAACTGCACAACACCCCAGGATGCAAAGATTTTCCTGAGAATTTTGTAATATAGATTAATGCAGAAATATAAAAGTCACATTTTCTTTCACAGTGATTAGTTTTCTTTCTTCGAGCTCCTCAGGCCATCAAACAGAAGACACTTTGCCTGTGAAGTAAGAAAGATGTTTTTAGTAATGAAAGATGATGCTTGTGTTTTTTTACGAGCATCTGTGCCAACCTCATGCCAGCGCAGTGTGTCGGGGGGCAAGCCCAGGTGGCAGTGTGGACAGGTGTCTGTCTGATCGACCATCTCCTGGTTTCTTTGTCCCCAGCAAGGCCCCTCGCTGCCCCACAGAGGGCGACATGTGGAGTGGGAGGAACAGGCCACACCAAAGTGAGGTCGGGGATCTGTCTGGTAGTTCATTTTCTGGCCACTAGGGGGCAGAGGTGATTCAGGATCCAAGTTTTCCTGAAAGACAGAAGAGACATATTGTATGCTGCAAATAACTGTTCAAAACTAAGCCATGCTTTCCGTTTTGTAGCTTAGATTTTACATTTCCACATAAGCAAACAGACTGATTTCTGTGGTGAAACACAGTATTTTAGAGGTGCCTTCCTCCTATAATTCCATGCTTGCATTCAAAAAAGCGAAGTGAGACTGTTTTAGGGCAATTTAATAAATGCTTAAATTCTTTACTTTAATTTAACCTAAATGAAGAGTTTTTAATAGACACAGAACAGGTTAAGGTTAAATTTCACCTGGGTATCTGGGTAATTACAGTCAGATCCATGGGTAAGCGTAACAACGTTCTTGCTTAAATGTTTCTGCAAGTAACTACAATAATTGTCATATATTTCTTTCATTGTACAGTTCTGTCTTTATTTATTTTCAAAGAAATGTACCTTGTTTCATCTAAAACACCAAATGTTCATAAAAAAAGAAAACAGAAAAATAAAGAAATGAGCTGAAAAAGGGGGCAAATTGCTACATAGCTCAGAATAAGAACATTTGAGATCAAAAGCAAACAGTTGATCTAAAGATGAAAGAAGATTTTAGTATTTTCAGTCAGTGAGATGGAAAAGAAGAGTTTTATCAATGATTCAAGATCTTCTGCAAACTGATTTTCGTAACAGATTTACTGAAGTGCCTGATAGCACAAAAAAGAGGATTATTTTTGTAGTCAGGATTTCTGAGAAGAGTTGGAAGAGAGTGGAAGAGGTTAACTGTAAAAGGAGTTTGAATTTCAGCAATTCATATTTGATCCACAAGCAGAGCAGGTGCCAGGCTTAAAGTCACAATAATTAAAAAAATTAAAAGACCTTCCTCCTGTCCGCTTGCGTCATTATTCACCCTTCTGCTATCAGATAATTGATATAGAACAATGAGGGGACGGCTGCAAGGACAAAGCTACAGATCTCCTAAAAAGGCCACCAGGTCCTGCCTGATATTTACAATAAAACTTTGCAAAAAGCGAATAGCATTTTGTCAGATGAGACAAAAAAATCCAATATGTTGGTTTATAGTATTATAATGACATGAAGAATACAGTTACATCTTAATTGTGTCCAGCAAGGCAAGACATTTGGAAGACAACCGCCCAGAACATACAAATACTTTTACTTTGGTTTACAGAAGATAATACTGATACTCAGAAGCGGTCAAGTCAGGCTGATAGCTGTGAGGGACCCCTACGAACCTCACATATCAAGCTGTGTATATCCTTCAAACCAAAGAACAGGACTGATCAATATCTATTCTGAACAATAGCTGCAGCAATGTAAGCAAGGGATTACATATTTTAGGCACTTTTGTGCAACTAATGCATAATTTAGACATTTTAAATAAACCTATGGGTTCTCAGAGGCACATGAGTATGCATTTACCACATTCTCAGTGATAAAATATGCTCAGTCAGAAATATTACCTCCTGTTTAGTAACTCTGGGATGAGACTCCGAGTCTAGAGACCTCAGACAATACCAGCAAGGCTCAGATGGGACATCTATAATAACACAAATTACACGATGCATCAGACTAGTATTCAGTATAACAGATGTTTCTTTATGGTAAAAAGCAACATATGAAGGCTAATAACATAAACTCCCTAAAGTTCCCACATAGTGCTTAGCACAATTATTCACACCCCTCAAATTTCTTTTTTATTTTGCATTACAACCAAAAACTTTAAAGTATTTTGTTAAAACTTTATTTGATAGACAAACACAAAGTGGAGGATAGATATAAAGTGGAAGGATTAGCAAATAATCGGAAAAATGTTGTGTGTATTTTTGTTCAGCCCCCTGTGCTCTGATATCCCTAAACTAAAATATAACCATCTACTGATCTCACTTAGTTAATATAGCCCACAGCTGTTCTGTGAAGGTCTCAGAGGTTGTTAGTGAACAATTAGCATCATAAAGACCTAGGAACACAGCAAAGAGGTCACAGAGAAAGTTGTGAAGATGCTTAAAGCACAGATGGGTTGTAAAACTACATTTCAAGCTCTCAACATCTCACACAGCACTGTTTAATCCATTATCAGAAAATGGAAAGAGTAAGTCACAACTGCAAACCTACAAAGACAAGACTGTCCACCTGAACCTCACAGGCCTGGCAAGGAGAGCATCAATCAGAGCTTCAATCAGAGCACCATTAAAGTACTTTGAAGTTTGTAGTTTTAAAGTAACATGAAAAAAACCTCAAGGGGTGTCGGTTTATTTTTTAAGGTACTGTAAATCAGTTGAGCGTGAGTCGAATGCTTTTAAGCCAGGGCCAAACTGTGGTTCTGATTATGAAGGAATGAGATAAGTTTGGATCTTTAATGTCAATGTGCTCAAACAGAGAATCTATTGTGTCAGTATATAGTTTGTGTGTATGTGTATCTTACTCTGTGTGGTGGGGGGACAAGATGACACTGATGGGGGGCTCATGTCCTCCCCTGTTGACAGGTGGCTCTCTGGGAGGTAGTCCTCCTCGCCCTGTGAGGCTGTAGCTATCATAGCTTCCTGTGCCAATGTTTCTGCAACACTGCTGCATTGATCCTCTAAAATCTATGACCATCAGTCACACAGACCAAGCAACACCAACAACAGAAAAGCAAAACATAAAAAAATGATCTTATTGGTGCAAATAATGTTCTTGCTTTGCTTTTTGTGGCTCATCTGGGTTTTACCTCTTCATCACAAACTCTACTGTTATTCCTGCTGGTTTCCTCTGGTGTCTGGATACTTTTAGGCTCGATGTTTTCCTCACTGCAGTTTTCAGTCAGTCTTTCTGCCTGGACAGACGTTGCCTCGCTACTTTCTCAAGGAAAAGGAGCAGAATTGAAAAACATGCCCTCCTAACTGCTCGACAAGAAGGTTATCAGCCGTTCAATCATCTGCAGCTTAAACCAGCTCAACCTCTACAGTTACTCTGAAGGCGAATGTTTGATTAGTCTAAAAACATTCATCCACCCCTTGCCTTACCTTTCTTCCTCCATCCCTGCTCAAGTGTCTCTCTCCCAGGGTGTCTGATGTGCCGTTTCCTCACACTTCTTTGGCTTTTTCTTTTCCTCGTCTTGTTCTGTCTGCTGGCCTCTAGGCTCTTCTCCCCTTCCTCTCTGTGTCTGAAACGGAAGCTCCAGTGCTTTCAATATTTCATGCGTCTGAATAGCTCACAAGCAGGTCTCTGTAAAGACTTATCAGATGAGGGCTCCGGTGTCTTTGAGGTGGAGCCTGGTTTGGCATGAGTGAGGCCAGCAGAGGCCAGAAACTTTCTCACTGCTCCCACAAGGTGTGTAAGAACCTCAAGAGTTATAAAAGTAATTTGTTGCAGATCTTCTAACATGTACATACTTTATATAAAGCGGCAGTGGATGATTGACCCTCTGTTTTTACATGATTATATTGTTTGTATGACTGGATGAAGAGTGTTTTTGTAGGAGTTTTGAACTGTTAAAGAAAAATAGTACATCGAGAAATATAAGCACAGCAATGGGTTTATTTGGAAATATGAAATGTTGTCGCACAAATCTGTGAGATGATGTTTAGGGTAAAGTTGTGAAAAGGTATATATGCGATAAATGTGAATTCCTTCATCCATTCTCCCACATTCACTGGGATAAAAACCAGAGATAGAGATTTTTCACAGCTCTTTTCTTGTTCTCTGCTCCTCTTTGACTGCAGAGACGCATCCCACCAGCAGATGGAGAAAGAGTATTTCCTTTGTGATATTTAAAATGTAGGTGAATAAACATGAGCAAAAAAAGATTAATATCTCCTGACGGGGCTTTGTTATAGTCTTTTATGCTTTCTCATTTCTTCATTTTTCTATTTAAACCCCCCCAATCATAATAGACGGTCATCTTATATTATTAACACTTTAGCGGTGTGTTGATCTGAATTTGTGTATCATCAGTCTCACAGCTTATCCAAATGACTTATTGTGAAAAAGGATTTGCATAGTTGTGCATGGCATTTTATAGTGCAGATTTTAGCCACCATTACCGTTAACCATCTGAGCAGTGGAATCTGTTTCTGTGCAAATGTCTGTCTGTAGCTCACCAACATTTGTGCATCTGTACGTGTCTTTCTGTAAATGTGCAGCAGGTAATTTGTGTGTGTGTATGTGTGTGTGCTCATGCGTTGTTTTTTGTGGGAGGAGGGAGACGAGGAACATAAGTGGCGATGACTCACCGGTCTTTTGTGACAGTGGTGCAGAGAGTGTTTTTCACCCATTTTTTCTCTCCCTTGGGGTTTGCATACAAAGCAAGAAATGGAGAAAGGATAGAAGAAAAGGAGGGTAAGACTGGGTGTTAGGTAGCATTTGGGATAAGTGAGGAGGTTGTGGAGGGAGCATAGATAATTGTAGGAAAAAAGATGCTACAGATTGGGATAAGAAAGGCAAGGAAAAGATGAAAGAGGTGAGCAGGAAGATAAGGGGTGCACAGATCATAAACAAGGAGAGTGTTGCAGTGGAAGAGATCCTGGCAGTTCTTTGTCCTAATGGCTGCTGAAAGCATGTTTAATGGAGTGTATTATGTTCAACAAAGTTGCTATAAGGGAAAAACATGGAAAGTAGTGAGGTGAGATTCGTGTTTAATTTAAAATGCTCTTTCAGGTTATGACTGCAAACAACTTTGTTTGCTGAACATGCATCTAAACAAAATAGAAATTCAAACAATTTTTGCATCATTAGTTATTTCTCCCCGAAAGTGGCAAGCTGACATCTTTTGAGCAGGAGGAAAAGTTTAACAGTTTTCAGAGGTCTTTTATGTACTGTAAGTCAACCACAACACTGCCTTGAAAAGACCTGCTTAACCTTTTCCACATTTTGTCAAGTTAACCTTAATGTATTATACTGGGATTTTATGTGATAGACCAACAGGAAGTAGCACATAATTTAAAGGAAAAGGGCACGTGTGTCATGTTAAGGTAGATGAAGGACCCAAATGCAGAGTGTAAAGGAGAAAAGAAGATATTTAATGAATAAAGAAAACTTACATGGAGACCAGGATGCAGAACTCATGCAGGTAAACAGACATGGAGCCAGGTAGTTTAACAGGAGGAACCAGTGAACCACAGAGTATAAACGCTAAGTAAGGGTGGAGAATGGACCAAAGAATAAAGGGAGCTAATCAGAGGATATCAGGAGCAGCTGGTGGAAGAGAGAAACTGAAGGCAACTAAGATAGGGAGACAATTAACACAGGTGAGCAGAGAATCCAGGGAAACAACAAAACATCTAACAGAAATCAATGACAATGAAACTAACTAAAGAACATAAACAGGGAAGAATAAATCTACAAGGAAATACAAACTAAAACATCTAACTAAGGAATCCCAGAATGTAATCTAAACTCAAGAATGAATGATGGATCTAATAGACATGAATGAACTGAAATAATAGCAAGTAGAGCAAACAGATAAGCAGCGCCTAAATAAAATCCAGTTTAACCAGTTACCTTTAAATCTCACCTAATAGGTACTTCACCTGTGTTTAATCTCGATATAAAAACAGCTGCTTTGTGAGAGTTTCAGAGTCTGCCTCAGCTTAATTAGTGAACAAATAAAATCAAAGACCAAGAAACACGGAGGGTTAGGGTTAAAGGTATAAAATCATGGAGAAATTTCTGTCAGGGTTAGGTTATAAAACAATATAAATAATAACAATTTAATAAAGCTCTGGACCCTACATGTAACACTGTTTAGTCCACTATTGGAAAATGCACAACTGGCACAATTGCAAACCTGCCAAGCAATCGCCATCCACCTTGAAAGGGAAAGTATTAATCAGAGATTCCAACAGACCTATGGTAACTTGAAGGAGCTGCAAAGATCCACTGCTCAGGTAGGAGAATCTGTTGATAGGACAACTATTAGTCATACTCTCCATGAATCTAGTCTTTATGAAAGAGCAGTAAGGAGACAATCTGTGATCAATGGAAGCCATTATAAGCCCTGCCTGCTGGAAGCCATGTAGGGCAGACAGAAAACATGTGAAGGTAGGTGCTCTGGTCAGATGAGACGAAAATTGACCTTTTTGGTCAACATGCCACATTTTGTGTGTGTGTGTGTGTGTGTGTGTGTGTGTGTGTGTGTTTGTGTGTGTGTGTGTGTGTGTGAGAGAGAGAGAGAGAGAGAGAGAGTAGGGGCAGGGAGAACTAACACAGACGATCGCCAAGAACACAGCATTCATGGTGTGTTCATGTCAGGGGCGACTGTGGCTCAGGTAGTAGGAATTCATCCAATAATCGGTGGGTTGCCAGTTCAAACCTTTGCTTTGGGGTCTCTGGCCACTTGATTAAGCGCTATAGAAGTGCAGGCCATTCCCACATGACGCATGGTGTTGGTAGCACCATGCTTTGGTGAGACTTTTTCTCAGCAAAGACATGGAAGCTGGTCCGAGATGATGGGAAGATGGATGAGTTAAATATAGTCCAATTCTGGAGGAACACTTGTGGAGCCTGCAAAAGTCTTGAGACTGGGACAGAGGCTCTCCATCCAGCAGGAGAATGATCCAGAAAATGCTATTGATTTGCTGCGGTCAAAACATTATCGTTTTAGCTTGTTTAAAAATATTTCAGTCTCTAGATTACAAAAGCTGATCTAGAGACTGCAGGTCTACTCCAAAATGTTATAATTCCAGTGAAGGTATTGACTCAGAGGAGAGCTGTTGAATGCAAATTCTCAGCCCATTGTTTAAGATTTAAGTAACGTCTCTTTTTCCTTCCACTCCATAGTGATGCATTACTTTTCTGGTGGTCCATTACCAAACAATGCCAATACAATCATTTAAGTTGTGGCTGTAATGTGACAAAATGTAAAAGAAAATCAATGAATTTTTGTAAGGCATTTTATTTTTCAATAAAGCACTTACAACATGTAATCCAACAATTCGTGTCTGCAGTTTTTCCTTTGTGTATGAGAATGCATGTAGTATCAAAATCTCTGCTGTATTTATTTTACACAAATAAGGGTGTCTCTATTTTGAGACTGAATCAAAAACAATTCCTATTAAACAGGACTCAAGGTTTAGCAGGGATTTTGTGGGACTTGTTCCATTGATGTTTTGGTGTTTGGCTGAAAGAAGTCTACATTTAGCATCATTTTCTTATTTTGCCCTTTTATTAAAAATTTGATCTCTATAACTACCATATGCTGTTATTTACGACCTCACTATTAGATTACATAGCAATCCAATACTGCAGCTGATGTTTCCTTACTTGGGTGACCCAACAGTGTTGATCAGTAATAAAAACTGAAAAAAATGAGTTGACATGGTTGCATGGTCCATTCAAACCAGAGAACTTGTATAAGCCTTTGTCTACACTGCTGAAAAAGCCTTAGGTAGAGACACAGAGAAGAGACTTTTGATTTGATTTGTTTGGTTGTTATTAAGCAAAAAAAAAAACAACTTTTAAATACACACTTGAAGAGACACCTTATACTCCCAGAGCCTGAAGGCAGAATATGTGTTGTTGGGATTATGAATATGAATATATTATTTAATATTTAATATTAATACTTTCATATTTTATTAAATAATATTTCGGTCTGTTAAGGGTTGTCCTGTGAATTCCAGCCCAATAAGGCGATGGCATTAGGACAAAATTGAAAGGGATGAGCCAAGCTCTGACATGATTGAACAGCAGTTATTCAACAAACTCTTTACTATGCTAAAACAATCCAACTAATTACCAAGCAAAATAAAAGAATAAGGAAGACTAATGGGCTATGTACAATATAAACAAGTTGATCAAAGATGGTTGAAAACCATGACCAAAAGAGTGGTGCAACATTACCATGCAATGTTTATGTTTGAGAACCAAGGATTATCTTGAAGAATCTGGAAGTGAAGTTAAGTTAGTCTTGGAACTAACTTAGGCAATAATCAGCATACCTTTAGACAACCATTCACAATGCAAGATCAGATAAAATATTATTTTAATAAAATAATATTTTAAAGAATGATTTGCTGAATAAAACCAACCTTCTGGATGACCAATTCTAAACGGTGTTTAATTAGCTGCCTTTATTTATTAAAATAATATTTAAAGAAATATTATTTTGAATAAGAACCAAATCTTTGAGAAATGGGCTTAATTGTGTTAGTTATCAAGTTTAGTAAAATAATATTTAGGGAAATATTATTTTACTAGCTTGAAAACTAACAACCTTTTTGGGTAAATGATCTTTAGCAGGCAAGCACGTGTTCTTAGCTGTTAGCGGTTGGAGCTAACAAAAGAAGCGTATAGCTTATCATCAGAATCAAACACATACCTTTAAAATACCATTAATAAAAGGGTTAAAATGCATAAATGTGGACGGCGCGTTATGGCCGATCTTCTGTGTTTAAAATCACCCTTTAAATAAAGTTTGTCTTAACTTTAAAAAAAAACACAAACACAGAACAGAAAACTGAGCACATGTGCTGAACATATAACCTGCTAGCACTAAGATGGCTGAGTCTCAACACAAACAAAACCAAATGTCATAAAACTAAAAATTTTTAGATTATTTCATTCTAAACTACTTCTCTCTGCCCAAAACACTACCTCTTACGTGAACCATGCTGAGGAAAAGCTGTCCGGGCGACGAAGTTGAAGGAAGCATCCACAGTGAACAAAGGGTTAACTTGCAGCTAACCGCCGTAGCTGTGGGGTGGGGCGGCTCGTTCTGTTGGCCGGCCAAACTCCACGTTACAGCTGTAACCACGGCGATGCGGTCCCGTTGTCCTTCCTTCAGACCGGGAAAAACTGTTGTAGAGACAGGGTCTCTGCTGGGAACTCTCTGGAACACAGTTTGCTTCTGTAGACCTCAGAGAGAAAGTCAAGCAACGCTTGTACCTTAATTACCCCCGTTCATGAATGAATACCGGATACACAAATTGCAATTCGTGCCTACTTAACTTAGTGCATATGATCGCGTTATCGTATGACACTCTTGGATCCAGTTTGAAGAGTTATGTCTGTTTGCCTGCAAAGAGACATTAGCGCGCTGTGTCCCTCCGTCCAGTTCCTCTGGGGACCTTCGTGGAAGAGGTCAGTTTGTTGCAAAAGCGGGGTTTTTATTCGGACAGTGACGTCACAGGAAGTCCGCTGTTACCCCTTTTCCTGGCTGTGCTGGAAGTAAGTTAATGCGATTTATTTTGAAAGTTCCAGAAAAGTTCGTACTGGCCTTTCATTTTGTACCCATGGCTGGGGTCCCAACAGTGTGCTAGAGTGAGAAAACAGTTGCAATTGTCTAGCAACGTAGTTGTCAGAATAACTATGCATCATCAATAGTCACAGTTCTGCCAGAAAGAAGCGTTTCTGAGAGTTGAAATGCCCTGAATTGTTAGTCTTTCAACAGCAAGTGGTGAAGATGCGTTACTAGATCCTTTTTTTCTTCAAGAGTACACATCTACAAAATGGAGTTGTATCACATTCATGATTGGAAATTGATCAAGAAATGTTTGCCCCTTATGTATTTCTTCACTTTTTGCTTTTTTGCCACACGTTTTGGGACCATCAGATAAATTTTGAAAAAAAATAACCTGAGCAAATACAAAATCATTTTCAAATAAACATGTCTTTTATCAAGGGAAAACACTATCTTGTGATTAACCATATTGTTTGCTTCACTTTCGCTTGCCACACCCAGGCTTGATTTGTGCCAGACCTGTAGAATTAAGAAATCATTTAAATAGAACTAGTCTGACGGCATGAAGTAGGCAAAAAGATCTCAAAAAGCAACATATGAATAGCTTTTTTCACTTAAAATACTTATTTAAATATAGTTTTTTATTTACTCTGTTTATATTTATCTGCTATTAAATTGTTTGATGATCAGAAACATTTAAGTGTGACAAAAAAGCAAAAGCGCAAGAATTTTTCTGTAGCGCTGTAATTAGTTTTAAGGCTTTAATCTGAAACAACAAATTTTTGTGCTAATGACCATGACTACCAAATGTGCAATCACAAAGTTTGGACGATCAACTGCCCTTTAGGTAAAGTTATTATTTCTGTTGATTTTAAACATCGAAACAGACAGAAAACAGACTGGATTAAAAGTTAGGAGTAATTATCTGCTCTTTTATACTTAAGTGAAACTGTAAAGGATATTAATATAGTTCCTTCTTTCGTACAGCAACTGGAGAAATCATTTTGTATTCTTGGTTAGCAATGGGTGTCCACCTACCAACAGCTTTACTGGAGGAGACAAGTTCATTAGAGAGAGTAGTCATCTTGCAGTCCGAAAGATGTGGGTTCAATTCCAGCTTCCTTCTACCACATGTCAATGTGCCTCTGGGCGAGGCACTATACCTCAAGTTGCCTACTGATCTACATATTGGTGTATGAATGTGTGAGAACGATTGGGTGAATGTGGCTTTAGTTTAAAGTTTTGAGTGGTTGGTATGACAGAAAAAGAGCTATATAAGTTCAGTCCATTTACTGGCAATTTAACACCACTTTCATCAGTGCCACAGGTTATGGGTTGTCTGAGTTCTGTAATCTGTTTCGGGTTATTCCTGTGTTTTGGTATTTAACTCAATATGTCTTATTTTAGTTCTTACATGTGTTTAGTTCCAGTTGCATTCCACCCTGGGGTTCAGAGCGGCTATGTTAGTCTTTTTTTTTCCTTTGTGCCCTTTGAGTTTAATAGTATTATAAATTCTCTCTTCACTTCATGTTCCTCCACAGCTTTTGCTCATTCAGTTAATCAGACTCGCCATATTATTGTTCTATTAATCTCCCCTGTATTTATACTCCTGGTTTGCTTGCAGTCTTTGTCAGATCTACATGTTACACTCTTGTACTCCCTTCATGTTCTAATCTGTTTTTGTAACTCCAATTTCTTTTTTTTTATTATAAGGTGTATTTAACTGCGAGTTCAACATTCACAAGAATAAGTTCTAAATTCGGCTTACTCGGGTTAAAATGAATTAATTGTTCACAGTTCCCCACCTAAACTTTCAGAAGCTTACAGCTTTAACCTGAACTCTTACTTATTCATTCATGCATCATATTTTGTCTAAAATATAAATATAGGTGTCATTTACCATTAGCTATGTTAGTCTCTCCTTTTGCTCTTGGTGATATAAACTGTATTTCATTATGACCAAATTCCTAAAAGAGCTGCTTTCATTCATATAGCCACACATATTTAGTTTTGATGGTTAGGGCATTAGCCTTCAGTGTTAAGTTTTATGTAAAGAATCAGGTATTATAGTAAAGTTTAAAGAGACTCATACATTATCAGTATTGGCTCCCCACAAAACTGGCTGTGTGTGCACAGCAACTGAACCCCCACTCGTAACCCTTTTCATCCTCTTTTCGACGCAGGGAGCGTCGAAGAAAAAGGCAGACAGACCTAAGCTGCTTTTGAGCTTTTAAGCACACCTCATTACATGCATCCTAACTCTGTCCTGCATGCCACAACAAAATTAGCCGCCATTTGACGTCACACAGTCAGCTGCCTACCTCAACAGTTGGCCGTGAAGCCTCTCCTCCATGACAAGTCATCCTATTATTTTCCATACATTACTGAAGGTTGTCCTTTAAAACCAAAAATGTTCCATCTTATTGCATCTTGTTGATCCAAAATAAACATACTTTTCGAGGCAGCTGTAAACTTGAGCATAATGTAAACATACAAGCCAACAAAATATATTAAAGTGGTCTGGGTTTAATAAACATCTAACTATTTACACATTTTTTGTGTAACTGATCAAAATGGATGCAAAAAATTAGCCATTTCATGTTTTTTGTTCTTATTTTTGGTCAAGAAAATTACACAAGTAACACTGCTGTGACAAGGCAAAGGCAAATTTATAACCAACCACCAAAGGTGAACTGGTCAATTACAAAATGAACATTTTTTTACTTAACTGTTACCATATTCATCTAAAAATCTCACCTATTTGACAAACATTATGACCAAAAGAACATTGTACTGTAATTATAGAAGGAAACCAACAGCATCAGTGTGCACAAAAACAGTAGTAACACGGAGAAAGGGAAGCCATCAAAAAAGCGCATAAAAATACACCATTTGCTGAGCAAAAATAACACAAACAGGACACTGTTAGTTGCCATGCAACCTAATATGATGCATTTTTGTAGCGGTAATTTGGTCCTTTTAATGCTGTGGCATCGTAATGTCATTCAGTCTGTAAACGTCTGTACTGTATTACTAAAATCTGGGCTTTATACTTCACATTCACAAATAAAAATATTTTTTTTTATATCATGTTAAAATAAAAGGTTAACACATAATCGTACTCCGGTGAAAAAAAAAATCCATGATCATAATTTAATATTCCTGTAGGTAATGGTTGATGTTTTTTCTCTCATTTCTCTTTCTTTAAATGCATGAGCTTTTGGGGCCATTGCTGATAAATTGCTCTGCTGTCGGGTTCATCTGAGCCAGGAGCTGGATGTATACCAGGTTTTGTGCCTGTGAAAGTTGGAACCTTTTGAAATATTTAAATTGCATTTTAATTATAGCATGCCCACCAGGAAAAATGTGAATGATTAGCATCAGGGTGTAACATGACCTTACATGTGACAAAGATTATTCTATGTATGGATAAAGATTTTCATTTTAGGTGTGTATTATGCAGTAACATGATTATGGGAAATAGGATGTTACGATGTGCCCTTTAAAACAGGTACATAATAGAAACATCTTCCTTAATTGGACCTTATGTTTTAAAGAGACTGCTTACCAGAATCATGTATCAATTGAAAATTTGTCTACAGGGTAAGAGACATTCAAAAAAATCCAAATTGTTGGAAATTATTTCAAAATACAATTGCAAATAAAGCTAACAAGTGTAAATAATACATGCATTAAATACCGGTAGGTCCTATTGATAATATATAAGCTATTAAAAGCTATTAAATGCGTTTCTTCACAAAGGGCAAACCACTTTGTTCAGTTCATTTCAAATCACTTCAGTTCAGTTCAGCAAATGTCCTCACAAGGCACTTTACAAGCCAGACAGGTTCAAGTCAAATCCAATATTTAAATCATTCCCAATCTTACAACTACAGTCCAAACATATAGACAAAATCATATATATTTACACACAGTCCAATTCAATCACAATGATAATGCATATTTTAAATGTTTCCTGAATAAATTATGGTATTAATTTACAGAATGCCAGTCAATGCCTACTGGGGAAACCAGCAGCTGGAGTCTTGTGAGATCTCCAAGATCAGGGTAACTAATCATGGCACTCATCTGCTGAGCCAGCCAAGGTTGTACAGGGCCCTAAACAAAATTTGATTTAGGACCTCCAGCTATCATTGCTCACCACAGCTCAACTAATAACTCCTGTACATTTTAAACTGTTACATAAACACATATACATACACTTTGCATGTTGATGGCACTTTGATTTTGCATGCAGCGTTTTTATGTAAATGTTTATTCATTTAGGGCTGCACGGTGGTTTAGTTGGTAGCACTGTTGCTTTGCAGCAAGAAGGTCCTGGGTTCCACTCCTGGCTGGGGGTCTCTCTGCATGGTGTTTGCATCTTCTCCCTTGTGCATGCTCTCTCTCTCTCTCCAGGTACTTTGGGTTCCCGCAGTCCAAAAACATGACTGGTAGGTTAATTGGTCTCTCCAAATTGCCCTTAGGTATTAGTGGGTGTGTGCATGTCATGTGGAACAGCAAGGGGTTATCCCCAAACTATCCACACAAAGTTAGGAGCATGAAATTGTCCAAAACATCTTGGTAAATTTGACACATTGCAGTCAAACAAGTGTTGTTTTTCTGGCAACTCCCAAACCTAGATTCTTCCTATTGATTGCCTGACAGAGAGGCGTGATACCTTACAAGTCCAGTGATGCTTATACAACTGCATCTAAATTTTCCATTGCACTTGACGTAAGGTTTGGATGTTTGACCATGGAAACCCATTCCATAAAGTTCTCTGTGAACTTCTCCTAAGCTAATTTGTAGGTCACATGAAATTTGGAGGTCTGTAGCGATTGATTCTATGTAAAGTTGGCATCCTCTGTGCTCTATGGTCCTCAATATCCATGGACCCCGCTCTTTGACTTTATTTGGCCTATTTTGTCGCTGAGTTGCCGTGATATCCAATCACTTCCACTTTGTTTTTACACCACTAACAGCTGACTGCATTATATTTAGTAGCAAAAAAATTTCATGACTAGACTTATTGTAGAGGTGGCATTCTATCATGGTCGCACACTGAAATTCACTGAGCTCCTGAGAAAGACTCACTCTTTCATTAATGTTTGTGGATTTACCTGGTGCTGAAAGTAAATAACTCAGTTACACACCTAATACTTTTTAGATTGGCTGGCATGTGTCTAAAAGTTTTCCAATAACAGACTCCCAAATCATTACTATTAAATTTTAACTATCCTCTTTCATTGTCAAAGAAATTGGTCTTTTTATTTCTCACTAAGATTCAATAGGCACCTTAAGTTACAAAGAGACCGGTGGACATATAGGAGATAATGAATTATTAATATAACTTCCATTAGGTTTCAGTAATTATTGTGGGTTAAACAAAGATCATCTGTTTAATGTTCAATGTCTGAGTATAAAAATGTAAAATTAGTCCTTTGTGCTTAGGGTATCTAATTTCAACAACCGAAACTAAATCAAATCAATACAACAACAAGAGCATGCAGAGTTTGTCAAACTGTCATGGGGATTAGTAAATTTGTATTGGCAAAAACAAAATGTGCTTTATATGGTAGGAAGCAGCAACAAGTTTGCACATCCGGAGCAGCTGGTGGAAATACTTAAAGCTAGCAAATAATATCAAAGCTATAAATCAGAAGAACACATATTTAACAAATTCCACTGCTGCGGACAGATGTCGACAATGTATCAACAAGCAGATGTTTTCTTGCTGAGAATGAAAGGAAATAGATTGCTGCTCAACACTCCATTTTTTGTTTGTGTTTTCGCACTGTGACAGTGACTTGGTCAAAGTGCAGTTCTACATACAGCTTTACAGAGGTATGACTAACACCAAGGACCTATGACCTCTCATCCCTGTGTGTGTGTGTGTGTGTGTGTGTCAGTGAGCATATTTAAGAGCACTTTCATTATTACCTTTAATACTTAATATACACAACTGGTTGGTGCTGTATCGAACAGCAAAGATGCGCTATTTAGCAACCTCTCTAAGTCCCACATATACCTTTAAGTACCATTAATGCAAATAATAATGCATGTATGAGAGTTGGCGGCGTGCTACGACCAATCGCGGTACGAACAAAAGGAGCTATGTTGTAAACACAGCATAACTAACATGGTTACCGTCTTGGCCAGCTCTGAATACACATACAGGGGTTGGACAATGAAACTGAAACACCTGGTTTTAGACCACAATAATTTATTAGTATGGTGTAGGGCCTCATTTTGCGGCCAATACAGCGTCAATTCGTCTTGGGAATGACATATACAAGTCCTGCACAGTGGTCAGAGGGATTTTAAGCCATTCTTCTTGCGAGGATAGTGGCCAGGTCACTACGTGATACTGGTGGAGGAAACGTTTCCTGACTCGCTCCTCCAAAACACCCCAAAGTGGCTCAATAATATTTAGATCTGGTGACTGTGCAGGCCATGGGAGATGTTCAACTTCACTTTCATGTTCATCAAACCAATCTTTCACCAGTCTTGCTGGTGAACAGACCTCATAAAATAGACCTCATAAATTAAGAACAGGATATCATCAAAGTTCATGTACATGTAAAAGTAGAGAAATACTTTGGACAACCTAGTGTATGTCTGTTTTAGGGCACACTATTGGTAGTCCATCACTACATTCAATCAGTCACTGTGCTGGCTAGTTAACACAACTTTGAGAATCAATTGTCCAAAACGTTATTGATTTCTAATTTAGCAAATTATTTTTAAACCATTATTTGAATAAAATAATGTTTTATTTTCCCTTCTGCTTTGCAGAACTGGTTGCTTGAACACACAGTAATTGTTGTTCTTTTTTTGCTTTTAGAGCTAATTTTGCTTCTTTTTCATTTCCTCATAACAAACCTTGGATTTTAAACATACACATTCACACTGTAGTTGTGATATCCCAGCATTATTTTATTAGTTACTGGTGTTTCCGTTTTATTTTTTTTCATTGCTATCATCATTATTATTCTTTAGTTCCTTAGTTTTCTTATTATTCTATTCCCTTTTACTTAGTAGTTTAGATGAATATTACTAGTGCAGTTAAAGAGTTTGTTGACTGAAGTATGTTAACAAGTATTTTGTTAATAAATTCTAATATTTTAGACAGAAGAAGTGTTTATTCTCTATACATGTGCAGGGCTTGCTGTTTGCGGATGCTGGCGCAAAAATTCATCTATTGTACCACACCTCACCAGGACACAGAAAGCTATTTGACTATTGTTTCCTGATAATCAGGTGGTCATCTGACTTTTTAATTTTGATTAACATGATCAACTTTATTAATAATTGCCCTTGGCACTTATTAATAGTTATTCATAGCCAAACCAAACCTATTGTTGCACAACCAGAGCGAGCTGGAGGGATAACATCTGATGTGCACCATATTGACAGACAGCTAATCACAGTTAGTGTTTGTTCCTCTGACAGCATCCATAAAGTTTGTCATGATGCCAAACAAGCAGCAAACCAGGAGCACTTCAAGGAAATTACAGCAGGAGAGCATACTGTGTGTGTGATGTGAGCGAGAGGGAGGTGTGAAAACAAGATATGGCAAAACCCATCTGCCAAACACCTTTTTCCACCGGTCGACTGGCAGGCGTTAAGCTGAGGCGAACATGACTCAATCTTTATCTTGAATGCCAGCAGCTAAATTACTATACAGCTCAAAGAGAGAGAGAGAGAGAGAGAGAGAGAGAGAGTGTGTGTGTGTGTGTGTGTGTGTGGTGTGTCTGTGTGTGTGCATGTGTGTAAGTGTGTGGTCCTGCGCAGTAAAGTGTACAGATGGATGACTCATCCACCAATCATGTGACTCATCAATCACTGCAGTTACCATTTGCCCCTTCACCCACCCCTCCTCCTTCAAAAGTTTTCCATACTTTATTTTTTTCTCCACTTTTCATCCCCATTCATTCTGGTTTCTTGGTCTTTGTATTGATTATTTGCGAATATATCAAACCCCCTCTAAAGGATTCTGCTTTGTCTCCATCCTGATGCGGCTGTGACATATTTGAGTCGTGCTGTCACTAAGCTTCGGCTGATTGCCGTCGTCTTTTTGTCCCGTTTGGGTTTTGTTTTCTCCTTGCTGCTGGATGCATACAATACAGCACTCTCCAAAAACCCATTAAAAAACTGAACTTTAATAAAATAATTGCTTTTATTTTTTATCATATAGCAAAACTATTAATCATCATGCTGTTATTTACACATTGCACGGGCATATTTATTTCACACTGTACATCTTACAATGCTAAAGGTGACATCAACAACAACACTCTCCTTTTACAAGACAGATGGCTTCACTGTGCATACAGTGGCCCTCTTTCCTTAGATTTTTTCTTTTTTTTAGGTTCACAGTTTATTCAGAGAAAACAAACATTTTTGTATTCTCCATACTGTTTTGTTTTTTTTCCTCTTTTTTTGTTAATTTTTTTTGTTCATTTTTTAAGATGCAAGTAGAAAGACGTGCATTTAACGGCTTACGCACAATCCCTGACTCCCTGGACTGAAGCTTTTCAATGAATATTTCCTGAAAATGACCAAAGCTCTTGTAGCCTCTTGGTGGAAACATTTGTAATAAAAGGCTGCAAAACACAGTGTGATTTCAAGTATAAAAAAAAAAGGAATTTAAGAGATGGTGAAGAAACAAAAATGTACACAAGAAGTAAAAGGGCTTCAGATGATAACAACAGAAATGTAAGGCATACATAAAACTACCCTATGTGTGTTGACACAAACAAAACTGGATCCCAGAATAGTTAAAAACCCCTGGTCCACCATGTTGGAAGTGTTTACTGTTTAAGTTGTGCTTTTGGAGTCCACAGGGTTTCTACATTGGGATCACTTGTGATAAAAGTCATATGCAATGTGATATATCCCTTATAGAACCATGGCACTGGTAAGGCAAATAATCTGAATCTTTAATTTGCACTGAATTGTGTACAGCTGTTTAACGTTAATCCAATTTGGCATAAGAAAGGCATCTAAACACATCAAATACAACAAAAATATACTTTCAATTTCATTTTTTGTATCGCCAGGAAACCATTGGTCTGTTTTCCTTTGCAATATGATATTAATATACAACAAAAGATACAAAGTGACGTTGTAAACATATTTTTTAAGGTGTGCATGTAAAAAGTGTCATAGGTGCATGTGTATGCATGCCTCTGTGTGAATGTGAATCTGTGTTTTTGTGCGCTCTATAATTCTCTGAAATATACAATAGAGCATCAGAGATTGACCTGAATGGAGGCAGACATACACTGCAGTATGTTCTGGTTTAAAATGTAAACCCATCAAGAGGCTGAACATGGTTACAGGGAGTGTAAAGAGGGACCTCCTCATCCGGACGCTGACAAAAAAAATTAATAAAATTACAGTGAAGAACAACAGAAATCTAACATTTTTCATGTCCCAACTTTTTAAAATTACCACAGTCTCAAAACATGTCTTCTCTGAGTTCCTTATTTCATTTCACTTCTTTTTTAACTTTTCTCTGCTAATTTTCTTCAAATCTAGCCCTCCTTCAGTCCCCCTGATCTGACAGTGTCCAAAAGAGTCCCTCAATACATTCTGCGCTTCATGTAGATCCTCTCGATAAAGTTCTCTAGCTCCTCCTCACTGTCCAGCTGAGGTACCAGCCCATCTTCCTCATAGTCATCTCCTGGAGTGACCTGTGGGTAGTTATATGGTGGTCGTCTGCCCCTCCTGGGCGCGATCACCGGTTTGGGAGGGGGCAAAGGCTGGTAGGTCCGTGGGTGAGGAAGGATATAGTTAGAGATATAAGGTGTGAGAGGCAGGCGTGGTGGCGGCTGCTGCCTCCAGCCCTGTCCGGCCCGGTTCTTACCCCGACCCCTGTGCCTGCGCCTCGGGTGCTGGAGATCAAGTTCTTGGGGGCCGAAGGGCTGGTCTCGGGAGGGGGAGGACTTGCCATAGTACTGTGCCTTAGGATATGGGAAGTAAACTGGGTAGTAGGCTCGATATGGCTTTTGGTAGTAGGGGTAGGAGGGGAAGGCTAAAAACTGTTTCTGGGGTTTATACCAGTAGTCAAGCTGCTTCTGAGGCTTATACCAATAGTCCTGCTTGTATGACTTGACTTTGTCCTTGTGCCATTTCTTATTGGATTTATTGTGCTTATAAGGAGCTTTCTTAGGATTTTTTGAGGCTGTGTAGTGGTAAATGGGTGGGGTGGCAAGAGGAGGGGGCACCAGAGGCCTGAAGCGTGGAACAACCGGATTGCTGTTTAAGGGCTGCTGCTGCAACTCTTTCCTTTTCTTCTTTTTCTCCTCCACGTCGCTTATGATCTCGATTACATCATCGGCGGGCAGGTGGAGCTTGCTGCTGATCTCAATCAGCCTATCAATCATCTGCTGGTCCAGGTCGTCTTCGTCAGGGAGAACCTCCTCTGACCTCTTGTCCTCAGCGGTGTTGCTGCTCTTCTGTCGTGGCTTCATGAAGGGCTGCTGCTTCTTGCCCATGTACTGCAGCAGCATGTCGGAGGCGATGTCCGCCAACCTCTGCTCTTCCTCCCTGGCTCTCTCTGCCTCCTCCTGCTGCCGGAGAACCTCCTGCTTCTCCGCACGCGCCCTCACCTCCTCCTCCATGTGGGAGAGGCTCTCCTCTTCCTCTTCAATCTCCTCCTCCAGCTCCTCGCCTCCATCCTCGAAGTCATCCATAAAGTTCCCCCCTTTGACAGGTCTATTGCGAGACATGTTGTCCTGCCAGTGCTGCTTCTTCCCAGCTCGTGCGAGCTGAGTGTTGTATGCCTTGTAGCCCTTTAGAGGAGGCAGGATCTCATTGTCTTGCAGACCCAAGTCTATGTTTTGGAAGTAGCCACGGATTTTGCGCTCCAATGAGGGATCATTCCCCTCTAAAGTGGATGAAGATTTGGCTTTGTCTATGAGTTTTTCTATATTATTTCCGTCCTCTTGCTCCTCTTCTTCATTGCTCCTTTCTTCCTCAGTTGCCCTTTGATCCTCCCCTGATCTTAAGGTTTTAGTCTCCTCTTCCTCCTTTTCCTTAATTTCATCCCCCTGAACAGCTGCCAAATGGCCTAAAATTACCTTTTCAATTGCCTTATCAGCATTTTGCTTCTCATTGTCCTCTTGCTTCCCCCTCTCCCCCTCTGTCTGCTCTGCTCCTCTTATCTCACCACCCTGCACGCCTTCAGCGGAGGGCAGCTTCCGACTCTGATCCTCTTCCTCCCAGTCTCTGCTTCTGCTGGCAAGAATTTCGCCGTCCCCCGGGTGGTCCAGAGACTCCAAAAGAACAGCAAGCACCTGCTCGGGGTCACTCACTTTATCTAATTGGTTATCTTGACCTGGACCACGACCCCGATCTTGCGATGCGTCGTCTGTGCCAAGGAAAATCTGGGGCTGGGGAAGCGAAAGGAGGGGGCCCAGACTGTCCTCTTTGTGGTCTGTCCGTGTACGCCCCTGCACTCCTCCTCCCTCCCCTTGCTCGCCCCATGCCGGGGCGGAGCCGGCTAGCTGTGGAGTGACAATGAGCAAGACCAATAGGATGAGGCGAGCTGGGGAAGGGGCGTTATGACAGGTCATGACCATGCAGGACTGGCAGGAGGGAGGTGAAGCACCTGAAGAAGAGGAAAAATGAGGCAGAGAAAAAAGGAGAGGAAACACATGAGAACGTCTTTACACAGAGTATGATGGAGGGGTTTGAACGGATAATCTGAATAATAGGGATCACTTTAATCTTTTAAATTAAAATGTATATCTATTAATTAGAATTTCACTGGAGACGAACATTGTTGCCCAATATTTTATATTTAAACTACCATAAAAAAGGCATTATTCGTAATGCTGTTTTCTATTAGGCTATACAGATATTCGAGAATAAAGCAGTGTAATTATCCATGAAAACGGTAAGTTGTTTTTTTACAGATTTATTCTAGTTTCAATATTCTTTTCGGAGCCGAGTTTTTCAGCATTGCAGTTAAACGGAGCCTCCATGGAAAACATGAAGATGAAGCTTCACCGCCCCTTAATTTGTTCGATTCGCCGCGTATTTTATACGGAGAGAAATCGTTCACACGAGTTGGGCCTTTTTTTCCTCCTGCCAAATCGCCGCCTCAACCAGATTAATATCTTTAGCTGTACATATTAGAAGATTAAGAATAACACTTGCTCGGTCGTATTATGCAGGACGAGATTTAACCGCATATTCTTAATCACATGCAAGTGAATGAACTGAATTATTTGTTTTTAATGTAAGGAAACTAAAAAATCTCTCACCTTTTATTCCAAGTCAACGCAACCAAGATCCAGACACCTCCCATTTTAGGGTTTACTTTCTTTAAAATAAGATGTAAAAAAAAAATCCTCTGTTTTAGTCGTTATTTTGGTTATTTTTCGTGCGTCAGATCGATTTGGCACGACACTGGTTAAAGATGGCACGTACTGGCAAGTCATGCGTAAAAGCTTGGGGCAACGGCTTACGATGTTTAACCCCCCGGGCTCTGAGTGGTCGGCACAAATTGTAAACAAGCGGGATTTAAAAATGTTAAGATTTTTTTCCCTCGAGTGACGGATAAAGGAGCGTGGCTTTTGTCCTTTGCATGATGCAAGTATGTCTCTCCAGTGGCGGCAGCCGCGGCGACGGAATGCAGACGAGCGCAAAAATTTGGGGGCACCGCTGCCCGCATTTAAATTTGCTTTCCTCTTTCGTCGAACCGAGGGGAAACGAAAACTGTCCAAGTTGGTTAAAGCAACTGGTCCTACATAAATGGTGTAAATTAATTAATTTAGATATTAATACCTTTTAAAGCCTTATTTTTAAAGTGCGTCTTTGTATTAAAAAATACAATATTATTTTGTTTTGTTCATATGTAATATTCACGAAATTTCAACGCAAGAAAGATCTGAAGGGCTGCTGCAGAGAAATATTTACTGATCACAATTACATGCACATAACAGAGGGTTAAATCTTCAATTGTCACCTCGAAACAAAAATATAAATACGTTATTTGCATTTTGTTTCCATTGTGTATGTAGTTATTACTTTTAAAGCCCAAGGTAAACTCGTTTTGTTTTGTTTTTTTAAAACGTACTATTCCTTCAAAATTTTAAAGCCACTTGTTAAAAAAATTAAAATGGCATGTTTTCAATAGTTTAATTTTCATAAATAAAATAATTTTAAAAGATTCCAAGATTATATTGAGCTCTCAGTTAAACAATGGCCATATTTCGAGTTGCAGCAAAAATATTGATTTTACTGGAAAAGCTGCGATTTTGTGTGAAATTATGAACAAATTCAGATGCACAAACTTGACCTCGATCCTCATTTTGGCAGATATAAAACTGTACCTATTTTTTAAAGAAGAAAAATAAACAATCTTGATCTGTTTGGTCAGATTGCCTTGTCTTAGATAAAAGATGAGACTTCGCTCCACTTACCTGGAGTCCCACTGGGGGGTGGGGAAGCGGTGAAACTCACAAAGCACAGGAAAAGCCAAGATTGTTATCATGAATAGAGGATCGCTTGAGAGAATCTCAGTTTTCCCTCCTTCTCTGTTCAGCTTGTGACCAACATAAAAAAAAAAGAAATCTCAATCTGGGGTTCTTTGTTTCGTTTTGAAGGTGTGTTTACTTCGCAGCGGCACTAGCGCTGGTGTACAATTGGGTGAATATTTTCAGCACCACGGTCAGCGCAACTTTATCGTATATACCCCCGCGCTGGACCACGTGACGCTCCCCCCCTCAATCACCCGACACCCCCAGCTGCAGGCGCTGCTGACGTCACTCCCATTGATAAGAATGTTGGTGGGGAGATAGCTGTGTGAGTCTAGGCTGGCCCGAGCTGATGAATGAACGGAAATGGCATGAATGAAATAGTACTTTCCTGAATGAAAAGAAAAAAATGTAGTGATGGAGCTTCTGTGGGGCTGTTTTCTTTCGCACACACTGAAGATTAGCATGTTGCATCTTCCTTCCTCTGCCCCAGTTTGATTAAGATCCAGGAGACGGGAAATATAAAAACACACTAGCCTGGTTCACAGGTTAGAATTTAGGGTCATTTGGTAAGATGCTTCAACAGCGTGCAATCTGCAGCTTCAGACACTGAAGTGGTGCAGCCTCATTTTCCTCCTGCAGTCTGGTTGTTAGTCTATAGTGGACGTCTCTCTTTGGCTGCATTGCCCCCCTGACTATGGGAGCACTTCATTTTTTAAGTTTATATAATGGTCTTCATGTAAGATTCGAAATACTATTAGCTCGTGGTTATTTCTGTAGTACTAGGTCCTATTGCTCATTTGCATCTTTTAACTGCAGCCATAATTTTCAGCAAGGTTTCAGAAAATCTACAGGATCTCTTTGTGCATGCATCAGCAGAAGATTATAAAAAAAATCTTTACAGATAGCATGGAAATTTTTAATACCGCTGGCTGGTAAATTTACAAACATGTTTCGTATGACAGGAAGTAAAATTAACATTGTGGAGCTGATCACAAAAAAATAAAACATGAGAAAAGCTTGTCAGTTAGAAGCACTTGATTGCTGTAATATCAATAAAGGGTTTTCCACTGATTATTGTGAAAGTTGTAAATAAAATTTTGCAGGGCAGGGCTTTAAAATGTAAGCTTTTATTTCGAAGAAAGCAACAACGCCTGGGTAAAGTTGTAAAATGTTCTGGCAGAATGTAGTAAGGCCAAATGAAGCAAAAGTTGAACTCTTGGCCGGAGTTCTAAAAGTAAAATTTCAAACAAACATAGTGGTAGTAGTATCATAATCTACAATTACTTTTTTTCAAAGAGAATAGGGATTTTTGTCAAGGTGGATAAAAATCTGAAGTGATCCAACTGCCTGTCAGTTTTGACCTAAACCCTGCAGTGTCTGCTAGGGAGCTGAAGATGAAGAGAGATTTTATTTTTCAGCATCACATCAAGCATGATTAAAATACACCTAACAAAAGACTGACTTCATGAGTGAAAAATAAAGTTTTGCAATAATGGGTACAAATATGGACTGTTTTAGTGTCTTCACCACTGTTGTTCTGAGTGTAGTATTAAGGTGTAATAAAACACCTTAATATTAGACTGTAAGAACTGTTAGACCGAAATGTTTCTGGACCCTTTTACAATATTAACAGAAAATTGTCACGCAGTTGGATGTGTGCTGATAAAAAATGTAGTCTAAGAATGTTTAAAAACTAGAAAATTAGTGCTCCTAGATTTAATCCCTGTTGCAGTATCCTAGGCTTAATTCAAACATATGACCTTTACTGTTGAACCTTAAAAAAGAGTGGTAACTTATTTGCCTATGTCACACATTGTTGCAATCATGGTTTCTCAGTGGCACTTACAAGGGCTTCTAAGCTTTCTTCCTGATGTTTCCAGATCTTTCTGCATTGTTACAGTGTTACAGTAATGTTGTTCTTAGGTATCTCAACATGTTAAAGGGATGAGATTTCCTTGTGCTGAACAATATATAAAATTTATTTGGTCACTGCAATATCAAAATAAACAATAATAACCACAAAGAATTGCTTACAAGGAATAATTTGTTTGACTGTGATTTTTTAAATGACCATGGGACAACAAGGACTAAACTGCATCACCAGAGAACAGAAAAGACTGGTGAAGAACTCTGAATCCCAGAATGCACAACATTAACCCATTCTCATGATATCTCCCAGGAAGGACTTTCTGGGAGCTATCATAGTTCCTCATAGATGGAATCTCCATGACATCATAGAGCTACACAACTTGTCTTGCTGCAGCATTTCTTCTACTTTCCCGCAGCAAGCGCTACATTAAGGGATCTCCGCACATCTTCAACATCTTCAATTCTCTGGCCAAGTAAAAAACTCCATCTTTCAAGAAAAACCTTGGATGGATTATTTCTAATTACAAAGCATTTTTTCCCACTGCCTGAAGAAGACGGCATTAGAACTGCCTCTCCATGTACTAAACTAGTGTAGTACCACCCACTGGAGTGAGACCAGCCACCACGCAACTGACTGGTCATTGGATGTCCTCCACTGTTCATTAGAAAAGGTTACATTAAGAGGTAGTGTCTGGGCAGAGAATGTTTTTTAGGCTAAAACTATTTGAATATATTTCATTGTGTTTTTTGTTGTTTTGATGCTTAAACTGTGTCAGGCCAGAGCAGGTCTTGAGCAAGCTGGAGCTGAGGCTATCTATGATTCAAACTTTATCTTGAGTGGTTTGAGCACTGATACAAACATACAGGGGTTGGACAATGAAACTGAAACACCTGATTTTAGACCACAATAATTTATTAGGATGGTGTAGGGCCTCATTTTGCGGCCAATACAGCGTCAATTCGTCTTGGGAATGACATATACAAGTCCTGCACAGTGGTCAGAGGGATTTTAAGCCATTCTTCTTGCAGGATAGTGGCCAGGTCACTACGTGATACTGGTGGAGGAAAACGTTTCCTGACTAGCTCCTCCAAAACACCCCAAAGTGGCTCAATAATATTTAGATCTGGTGACTGTGCAGGCCATGGGAGATGTTCAACTTCACTTTCATGTTCATCAAACCAATCTTTCACCAGTCTTGCTGTGTGTATTGGTGCATTGTCATCCTGATACACGGCACCGCCTTCAGGATACAATGTTTGAACCATTGGATGCACATGGTCCTCAAGAATGGTTCGGTAGTCCATGGCAGTGACGCGCCCATCTAGCACAAGTATGGGGCCAAGGGAATGCCATGATATGGCAGCCCAAACCATCACTGATCCACCCCCATGCTTCTCTCTGGGCATGCAACAGTCTGGGTGGTACGTTTCTTTGGGGCTTCTCCACACCGTAACTCTCTCGGATGTGGGGAAAACAGTAAAGGTGGACTCATCAGAGAACAATACATGTTTCACATTGTCCACAGCCCATGATTTGCGCTCCTTGCACCATTGAAACTGACGTTAGGCATTGGCATGAGTGACCAAAGGTTTGGCTATAGCAGCCCGGCCGTGAATATTGACCCTGTGGAGCTCCTGTCGGACAGTTCTGGTGGAAACAGGAGAGATGAGGTGCACATTTAATTCTGCCGTGATTTGGGCAGCCGTGGTTTTATGTTTTTTGGATACAATCTGGGTTAGCACCCAAACATCGCTTTCAGACAGCTTCCTCTTGCGTCCACAGTTAATCCTGTTGGATGTGGTTCGTCCTTCTTGGTGGTATGCTGACATTACCCTGGATACCGTGACCTGCTGTCTTGGTCACAGATCTGCCAGCAAGACGTGCACCAACAATTTGTCTTCTTTTGAACTCTGGTATGTCACCCATAATGTTGTGTGCATTTCAATATTTTGAGCAAAACTGTGCTCTTACCCTGTTAATTGGAGCTTCACACTCTGCTCTTACTGGTGCAATGTGCAATCAATGAAGACTGGCTACCAGGCTGGTCCAATTTAGCCATGAAACCTCCCACACAAAAATGACAGGTGTTTCAGATGGGCTAGATGGGCGCGTCACTGCCAAGGACTACCGAACCATTCTTGAGGACCATGTGCATGCAATGGTTCAAACATTGTATCCTGAAGGCGGTGCCGTGTATCAGGATGACAATGCACCAATACAACACCCAAAACTGATGAAAGATTGGTTTGATGAACATGAAAGTGAAGTTGAACATCTCCCATGGCCTGCACAGTCACCAGATCTAAATATTATTGAGCCACTTTGGGGTGTTTTGGAGGAGCGAGTCAGGAAACGTTTTCCTCCACCAGTATCACGTAGTGACCTGGCCACTATCCTGCAAGAAGAATGGCTTAAAATCCCTCTGACCACTGTGCAGGACTTGTATATGTCATTCCCAAGACGAATTGACGCTGTATTGGCCGCAAAAGGAGGCCCTACACCATACTAACAAATTATTGTGGTCTAAAACCAGGTGTTTCAGTTTCATTGTCCAACCCCTGTATATTAAGTATTGGGTCACACCACCAAATCAATAAATTCTGGTGTTGCAATCACTTCCATGACTGCCTTTTGGATGAACTAGAGTGGAGTTCTGCAATTCTGGTTTCCTTATCTAACTATGAACAACTTAAACCTTGTGGAAGATGTTTATAGAATAGTTATAGTTGCTATTGCTGGCAACGGTGGGTCCATCGGTGGGATTGTATGAAACTGTTGTGCAATAATATGTTTAAGTTACTTAATATTTAATTAAATAACCATTCTCTCTGTCAAGTATTGTCCTGTGAATACCAACCCAATATAGTGGTGGTATTAGAACAATAGATGAAAGAGGGATTTAAACACTGGCATTCTCAAAACAACAAACACTACACACATATGGAATAAATTCACAGGTTGCCAGTCCATCTCAGTAGGCTACAAACATTTCAACTAGATCTACCAAGCAAAATGAAGAAATAAATAAAGTAATGAAACTATTTACAAATAAAAAGGGAAAAGGGGACCAATAAAATTGCTGCAATTATATCACAGTTCAGTGTGGATATTTACGTTTGAGGTTTATTTTGAGGAATTTGTAAATGAGGTCAAATTTGTTTTAAAACTAATTAGGGAACAATTGGTGTGTGTTCAAACAACCAGTCACAATGCAAATCAAAAGGTTTAAGTAAAACATTATTTTACTAAAACAATATAAAAAAATATTTAGCAAATTCAGCATTCAGCAGCTAACTCAGCAGCTAACTAAGGAAAACTATTATTTAGCCTGTTTTATCCTAAACTAATTTCTCTGCCCAGACACCACCTCTTACGTGAACCACCCTGATGATCAGTATCGAAGAAGGTCCGAAGGGCGTTGAGTTGCGTGGCAAAGTTGATGAACAAAGAAAACTGGTTTCGGTAGCAGCTTGGAGGTACCGTCTGCGACTAGGACTGGTGCACAGAAAGGTGTGCAATGCTGGTGTATCCTATGCTGTCCTCTCTCAGGGCAGTGGAAGAAGGAAGCTGCTTGACTCGACGTGATTAGAGACATAACTTAATTTTGGATCCAAGGATTCTTTGAAGTAGAGTCTTCCACGCCAGTGAGTTTCAAAGACATTCAGATTCTTGCACGCTGCCTGCCCAACGCAATCAGCTGAGCTGTCGCCGGTAATGACAAAGAGGCGTGGCTGGGAGAAGTCTTTTGATAGTGGCTCCATGACATAATGGAGATTCCTGGGCTGTGCTAAAAGTAGGTTAATGTAGTGCATTTAAGAATTCATAGTTTTTACCAGTCTCTTTGTTGTGTTCAATGTTTCATCCCATGGTTGGGACACAACATGACTGATCAACACAAACCAGCGGATCTCAAAGTGTCCACAGCTCTGGCAAAATGCTAGATTTTTGTGATGTGATAAAAAGAGACAGTAAAAAACAACGTATTCAGTTGGCAGTATTTGTGAGGGTAGGTCTACTGTTCCGGTTACTCCACTGGTTTTATGTCTCATTTAGTTTTATACTTCAATCTGGACATTCCAGAATGGTCCTCTTCTTCTAAAGGGGTTGATTTGGTATATGATTCAAGTCACTGTGATGCAGACAAATTAAGTCAGTTTTTATCTTTAGCTTTCTAGGAGACACCTAAAGATGTTGGATCTGACTGGTGTTTGTATTTGTTCAGATTTTCATCTAACTTTCTTTTGAAGGAGACGAAGAACAAAGTAACCCCAGAGCATAATGCTGCCACCACCATAATTCACTGTGTGTATGGATTTTCTTTCATGATGTGCATTCTCTAGCCAGAAAGGACAACTGAACTTTATTTCCCGTTAATCAGATCATGTTATTCAGCTGTAATTGATGGGTAGTGTAGAAGAAAGGTCAGGGAGAAAGTTGTGGAGAACATTAAAGCACGTGTATACATTTAGTTTTTGTAATTGTTTAGATGTGGCAATAATGTGAAGGCAGTGATATTTTGCAGGGACTTAATTCATAATACATTCTACATTATTTTATGATTTAAAATGTCAATGTGACTCATGAATTATTTATAGATCTTCTAAGTGGGACATTTTGTACTTTTACTCTTACCCCATTTTATTTAAAAAACTTTTCTAGTTTTCTGCACTTTGGCTGTAACTCCGATCATTATCAATACCTAGGCATTGAAATAAGTACTGCAGCTTTTACTGCATAGTAGCAGTTCACAGCTGACATGAGAATGCTGAAAGTATAAAATCTCTCACATCCTGTCTGAAACATCAAAGCAAGAATCAAAAGTAAACAATTACTGGTCATAGGGAGACTTTACCCTAGACTATTACCTACACATGTTTTTTACCTGTGATTTTCACCCCCGTTTCTGCTCCATTTATCACAAAATAAATTTAAAAAACACATTCCGCTTCCTCCAGCAGCTAGTCGTTCCCAAGGTCTGCGTAATGGTACATTTTTGTGCATTATGGCTCAAGGCCAAAAGAAGTACACTTGTTTCTGTCATTTGGCTTTCCTGTTATACTTCAGGTAAAAAAGACACAGTACTGTCATAACTGGCATCTATGTGCCTAGTGTGGAAACAAGCTTATTCACAACTTTAAAGCCAAACTCATTTCCATACATTTCATTTATCACTGCCAAGCTCCTGCTTCAGTCTTGTATGCAACAAGATTCAGCTGTCAGCCCTCAAAGGCTTTTTTTCTGACTGCATCGTGGGTGTTTGCTTCTGGCTGTGTGTGTTGAGAGTCCCCGTAATAATTTACCTGCCGTGTACCTTTCACTTCCTCTTTCGATTTGGCACTGCAATACTTAAGTGAAAAATTCACCATTCTCTATCGAGCTCTCTATTGGATTTCTGTGTTTATTTAAATCACCCCAACTCACCTGCCTGTCTGCCCTCAACCTCAAAATCATCATATCAGCGGGTGTTGTGGAAAGGGCAACTTGGCAACACCCACCTGTCCCAATCTGAACTCTGCCATCCTTATATATATGGTCCTCATCCAGTGATTCAATATTTCAGTCTGCATGTAAGAATCTTAAACAAAACCTTTTAAATATCAACACAGCCCCACTAACCAGATTCTCCTCTTCTTTAGACCATTCCCTTGCTAAGCACCCAGACTTTGCTGATTCACTACGCCATCACACAAAAAAATAACAATAAACATCTGCTTTTAGTTAAATTCAATATACTAGTGAATTATTGAAAAGTCAATCTATTTCAGTAACTTAGTTCACTAAGTGAAACACAATATAAAGATTAATTATATAGGCTGATATTTTCAAGCGTTTATTACTGTTGGTTATGATGACTTGCTGCTTACAGTTAATGAGAACACAACATTTAAACTTGCATCAGACCAATAAAAAATATTTTTTTATTACAGTAATGTTGGCTTGATGAAAAGTAAGTTTTATACCTGCTTAAAGGTTGTTATTTTCAAAAGTTACTTTTAATCAGACAAGCGAGCCTCATCGGAATGCCTATTCCAATTTCCTTTCCTGTATCTGTACATCAGTCAGTTTTGTTCACACCTAGTTCATGCTTTCATGCTGTTGGACACTGACTGTTTTGCACAAATGGAGAACCTTGCTTTAAATATTTCAGCCATCTCTTGAAGAATTTGTGGAAGGCTAAAATTGTAACTTTGGCAAGTGCTCAAGCAAGCTACACAAATATAGTGTCAGTTGTTTTTATATTTCACAGGTGTGACAAAAAAGGTTTTGATATGACCAATATAAATGAATAAAAATAATCCGAATCAACATCTCATGTCTTTCTGATGTACTTGTACAGTCCTGTTTTTGGCACCTAGGCATGGAAATGTCCTCATTTTCCACCTAAAGACTTAACCAGGGTTTTATTTTGGTTCTGAAGTAGAGTGTCACTTGTTTTCTGCATTAGAACATGAGGCTTGTGTCTGTGGATGAGAGATACACATAAAAGGAGAAGCAATTTGTAATAATGCCTTGAGGCAGTGCATAACCTTCGTTTGATTAGATTCTGCACAAGTGATTGTTTGCTACAGAATGCAGTGTTACTCGGTGTGTTTGCACGGCAGACGTGTTTGTGTGAGTGTATGTTCATCTTTGATGAAATGCTTGATGGCGACAGCAGGCTCAGAGAGGTAAGCATGAAGCTGGAGGGCAGATGCTGATATAACGGTCTGGTATTATCAACTGCCACTCAGCATTAGTTGGCCCCTAACCCTCACTCCATGTCTGCACCCCCGCACTGACTCACGCTCCCCCGCCTGCTCGGCCACTCACACAGTTTAACATTGATGCACCATGGCTGCGTTTAATGGAATAAAATCACTGGAGAACACACAGACACATCACAGTAATAGTTCCATTTCTCCCTTTGTTGTGCACTCTCTTATCTCTCAAACAGCAAGCACAAACATGCATCCTCTCTCATGTAGTCATGTACATTACAAACAAATGAACCACAGGAAGAGCTGTCACTGATGGTTCCCTTGGCAAGCTGCTAAGACAAGAGGCAATGACCACATATAGATGATCTTTTGTTCCATTTATTTAAGTTTTTCTTTCAAAGTGTTAATAATGGACCGAGTAAGGCAGCAGGGTTGAGAGGTAAGCTGAAAAATCGACATGCTTTATTGTCAGGAGATTGGGAAAGATGAATGCTGACACAATTCTGGCCACAATTAGGGTAATACAAGCAGTAGGATCTCTGAGCAAGTGCGCTAATGTGGCTCCCTCACTCAGCACCGAGGAGGGTTTCTACCTGGAAGTGATAAAATAGAGCTCATGATTAACAGAAGCTATTTCCGCCTACGCGACTTTGGCAGAGGAGGGAAGTAATTGCACCATAAGGTTCCTGCAACACAATGCATAGCAGGGACCTGATGATGTGAACAGGACTCTGGTGCCCACACTATAATCTGCAAGAGAGTTACAGCCAAGTCTTTTTTTTTTGTTGATGTTTTTTTCCATGCTAGCTACACGCTTTTTCAAAAGTTAGAATTTGCTGTATACAGTGCATTGTTAACCCGCAAAATCAGTCAGTCATTTTCTACTACTTATTCCATTGTGGGTCGCGGGGGAGCTGGTGCCTATCTCCAGCAGACTATGGGCGAGAGGCAGGGTACACCCTGGACAGGCCGCAAAATCATTCCTGGCATATTTTTTTAGCTCAGAATATGTAAAAATTAATGTGTAAATGTTTCTGGCCCATTTTTCTAAATCTGATTCACTCCCAATCTCACATTACTCTGAGTCAAAAGATGCATCACATCATCACCAGATAACATTTCAACCTCCTGGTGCTCTGGCCACTTTTCATTTTCTTATAGTCGAATTTCTGCTTGTGTGTAATAATAAAAATAAAGAAAATGATCAGACTTTGCAAACCCACTGAAGCTACACTATTATTTATATAAGTTTTCAGGAGGATTACAATAAAGAAAACTTCAACGGTCCAAATCTGATTCTTAGATTAGGTCAAAGATCTGGAACAACTAGTGATGAACAAATCCCATTTAATACATTTGCTTACAACTTACAAGCAAAAGAAATGAGCCTTGATGTCTAAAATGCAGTCTATGGTGTTCAGCGTACAGATTTTCCTCACAATCTTCTCTGCCCAAAACAGGGTTAACTTGATTTTACAAAGCTGCTATGAAATGTAATCAACACTTTCCCTAAAACCTGTGTAGCTTGATTTGTACAACTACTATCGCAGGATTTCACTGAAAGAAAACGTTTTAAAAACTCCCCTGCCACTCTCAAGCGGCATTGATCCTGATGAGTAGAGTTGCAATGGTTAGTTTGAAAACTATTGATTTGTTTTTAAGTTGATGTACTGATCACTAGCTTTCAGTATTAGACAGATATTTTTTTAAACCAGATCAATCTCAAACATATTAGCTTGGATCATAGTATATAAATGAAAAACAATGAACCTGATTCATCAGTTCTCTGCATCAGAACCCTCCTTAACTCCCTGGAAGCAAACTCAGCCTGCAGGATCTTTTCTTTGCTGGATTGTTGAAATGTGACAGGATCTGATCACCCTGCAATTACTTTTGCATCTATTCAAAGAGCATCCTATAACACTTGTATTTAATTTAAAACCTCATGTTTAAAGTGTACTTTTGGACAGGTTACAAGTGGGAATGCTATTTCTGTTTATAAAAATTAGTGCATTTCACTGAAAAGGTACAGCAATTACAAGTTTAAGCAAATTGGAAGTGCAATGATTTTAGCAAAAACAATAATATATATACTTTCCTTGATGAAATTTATTTCCTTTTGTTATGCAAACATTTTGTTTTAGGATTTTCTAGGTTGTCATCCGGATGGTAATGATTGTAATGAACAGAACGATAACAGTAAGGAGCAAATATGGCCGCTTTTCCACTGAAGGCTCCAGCTTTCCACACCTCTACTCCGCACAGAACCTGTGCCAATTTTAACCGTTATTGTGTGACATTGTCACTTTAAAATAAGCTGTGAAAAATAAATAAATAATTAGAAAATAAAAACAAAAACGAAAAGCGAATAATGTTTGTATTATTGTATGCAAGAACAGCTTGTATATGTTTTTTCCTGTATAAAATGATCTACTAGGATAATTATCTGGAACACAGCCAAACCTGAAAGCACAAAGTTTTTGATGTGAGGGGGGTGTGGCAGGAGAAGTGGAGAGGAGAGATATCCCTGTTTGGACTGGTGAAGCGAAGCAAAGGTTGCCTGACGAAGTAAAATTTTAGACTTCATAAGAAAGCAGTTTGCCTCAGCCATGGCGAGAATGAGGAAAGGGACTTCGCTACATGGAGCAACGAGCAGACTCGCTGACAGAAGCATCTTCAGTGGAGTATGCAGCAGGCATGCACAGAAACAGTAACCCGGTGAGACGTTTCCACGTTTCCTTTTCTTTTTTTCCCTTATATACCAAGACTGAGTTATTTTGAGCCCAACATTATTTTTCATGCATGACTTTGGAGCAGTTCTGAGTGAGCCATAAAGCACAAAACTGCTGACCTTTGCTGGACTTTTCTTATTATGTTTTTAGAGATCTCGCATGGTTAGATCGCAGAAGGATGGAAAAGGGCCATATGTTTCTTACCAAAAGATAACTGCTTTGAACTCTTAGCTGAGTTCAGTCACTATCATACAGAAGTATTTCACCTTTGTCTGGTCTCTTAGTTGACATATGACACAAACTGGCACCACATTAGAATTAATCATGCTGCAGTTATCTTTTAAAAACTTTTGCCCTTTAGAAAAGTTATATTTAAATACTTTTCTTTATCTAGTTGATTAAAACTGTTGAGTTGTAAGTAATGTTTATGTTTTCACATTTATCTTTTTGTAACCAACCTTTTATTTGCCATGTTGACCACCTTTTTAGTGTCACTTGAAGTACCGGGGACAGCACCTGGGAAGTGGCACACAAGATGGGGGACCGGAGAGTGTGTTCCAATTATTCTTAGCCTCCCTGGGAAATCCAGCTCTATGGTATTGCAGAGAATGCTCCAGTCTCTCATTCAAAAAGGATCAATGTGGACTATATCCATACCCTCATAGAGCTGTTGAGGGATTCATGTGTGTTAGTTCCAATAGTCCTACAATGGTTTCGTGGACCTAAAGGCATTTTTTAAGGGTGCTAATGCAGTACGGGGTGCCAGGGTGCCGGTGGTAAGCTTGTTTCGAATGCATGTTGGACTCTGCCAGGGCTGTTTTCAACAATCCTGTTTGTTTATTGACAAGATCTCAAGGCCTGGTTGTAGTTTGGTTTGTAGCTGATTAGGAAGCAGTGAGAAAGAGAGTCAGCTCCTATAAGTGTGATGCTTTTTTTACCAGAAAAAGGGGCATTGCTATTTCTGAGTCAGGGGGGAGTCTCCTCGGAGGAGGAGTTGATGTATCTTAGTTTTTTGTTTGATGGATAGTGATGGATAGGTTGGAGAAGGAGATGTATACGTACATAGATTGGGACCAAATCTGCAGTAAAGCAGGCACTGCTCTAATCTATGGTGCTACAGAAAGAGCTAAGCCAAAAGGCAAAGCTCTTGATATGAATCATTAAGAATGCACAGAGTGGCAGCCTTAAAGATAAGAGAAGGAGTTCCGCCATCCAAGGAGGGCTCGGAGTGGAGCTACTGCTCCTTTACATTGGAATAAGTCAGCTGAAGTGCTTCAGTATCAGATCTGGTTCCATTAGTGGATGTCTCCTTTTGGATTTTGTTCCATAATTGCCACTGAAAAGAGATGCCAGAGAAGATCCATAACTCACTGATGGGACTACAAACTTTTTTCCTCACAGGATGAGGATAAAATTCTGGTCATTAGATTCAAATTTTATTAGTTATCTGTAATATTTTCCTGCAAGCAACCAGTTCAAGTGAATGTAACCTACTCTATGTAGGTCTGGACTTTGACTGGGCCATTTTAAACCAATCCCCTTTAGCTCGAGCTCTATGTTTGGTATCGTTGCCCTGGAGGAAGGTTCATCTCCACCACAGTCTCAAGTTTTTCACATCTTCTTCCAGAGTTGCTATTTATTCAGCTCCATCCATCTTCCCATACATTTTTATCAGCTACGCTTTCCCGGCTGAAGAAAAGCACCCCCACAGTGTGATGCTGCCACCATTATGTTTCAATGAGAGGATGGTGTGTTTAGTGCAGTTTGAATTTTCACCCACAAATAGCATTTCGATGTAGATGAGAACAGTAAATTGTGTTCCCATCTGACCAGAATGCGTTGTTTAACATGTTTTCCTTCCTGATGTGGCTAACTCAAAAGGGAACAGCTGTATTTACACTGAAATTACATCACACACTGTTAGACTATTTACTAATGAGTTGGCTTGTGAGTGCAATTTGTGATAGTGGATTTTATTTGGGGGCATCAGAGTAATGGGGGAGCATTTCATATCAACAACACATACTTGAGGTTTTTATTTCTAAAACTATTTGAAAGTCATCTACAAATTTCCTTTCACTTCACGATTACTCACAGCTTTGTGCTAGTCTAAAATCCAATAAAATTCATTCAAATTTGTGGTTGTAATGTGACAAAAAGGGGTAAAAGTTCAAGAACTGTGTATACTTTTGTGCTTAATTACAAGAAATACTGAAAATACACTTTTAAAACAAAACAGCAAAAGTCAAAAAAGTGTAAGCACATGCAATAAAACAATTTATAGTTCTTCAAAAATTATGATTCTACATTTTTTTATTTTGTAAGAAAATAATAAATCTTTAAAAAGAAAAAAAGGAGCGTGAAGGTGACAAAAATGCTCCTTCCATTCCTACCATCTTCTTAAATCTTTAACAGGCACTGCAAAGAATAATGTCCTGCTGTTCACACTGCACCGCCCTTTGAATGAACATCCCCCCTTCGTAAGTTATCTGTGGCAGGTTAATACATCTATCTCATAATGAAAATGGTATTAAAAGTAATATTTGGATCTATAGGCCAATATAAATGATGCGTAGAGCACCCAGCGACTGCCATACAGCTATTAGACCTAAAAAAGACTTATGTCCACAGTGCCTCTGAAAGTGGATCCTACATGAAAAAATGTGTGCACATTCCTGGCTATTGTTGTGCTGCACTCATTGTCTGCTACTCAGAAATTATTTATCCCCTTTGACTATTAGCTGTTAAAATGTGCATCGCAACCTTTGAGAAAGTGGTGGTGTCAGTGATGAATGGTGTCGGAGGCCAGAAGCAGGCAATGAATTTGAGGTTGATGAGGCGACTCATAACAGGGCGTGCAACAGCAGGGCTCACCATCAATCTCCTCCCTTGTCCCCTCTAGACACCTGGCACATGCATCAGCAAACACACTACTGAAAGTGAACTGAGTCAACCCAGGCAAAAACACACACACACAGAACAGTGCAAGGCCTCTTGGCAAGAAATGTGTCCTCCAGCCAAATGATACCATGTAATACAGTGAGACGCAGCAAGTGGCTTTATTAGGATACTAGTTTGCATCCATATCGTTTGTATTCAGGGCACAGAAGGAAAAGCAAGGAAACAGTTGTTATGGCAGGGAAACCACAGTTTTTCAGACCTTCATTACAAGAAACCAAAGCTAATTAAAGCCTACAGTTTCTAACAAACTGAAAGCATGTGCACCGCTTTAATTATTGTGAAAATATAAAACGACTTTCATTTCATTTATAAAACGTTTCGTAGAAATGGTGGCTTTGATAGTTTCTCATTGATTTATTTTTCTTGTAAGAAAATGAGAGTGTTGTGGGAAAGTAATGACTGTGGCCCCGTGGGTTCATTTCATAAATAAACCATTGCAGATCAGTTTAGTTCTCTTGGTAGTTTATTTTTTAGGAATTATGCCGACAAATAAACATTAAAAACTATGAAATCTCACCTTTCATTTAATTTAAGAGATGTACAAAGAAATCCGAACCAGTAAAAATCAGTATATGCAGACAAAGTTTTACAAAAAAAAACCAAAAAAGAACACTAAAATCAGCCAGAAATCTTTCATTGGTGCATCTCTAATTTAATTGAGTGTACATTTTAAAGACTTTACATTACACCTTATTTTTATTGACTTGGATTCTGATTCCCATGTTTTATACTGTATATTACTAGAGGAGGCTTGATTGTACCACACAGGCCGATCATCAGACGATGAATGGTCATTCAGAAGCTCCATTTATTCCCCAGTTGCCTGATTAGGTAACTGCAGTCAGGTGTGAATCCTGCTGCCTGCACAACCAAGCCCACTGGTGCAAAGCTGCGGCTTAGGGAAAAACTAGGACATGATCATGACAACAGGGCGCTTTATTTTTGGGGCACTAGTTGCCATTGTTTTTTCCTTTTCCTTTAAAGGCAGACAGGATGCAGGGGGAAAGAGGGGGAAAACATGCAGCACTGGCCTCTGGGGTCGGAATTCGAATTATGGGCAGCTTGGTGGAGAACTCGTGGACACTCCGTTTTTGGTGTGGGCAGTTTTGTACACCAAGCGCTTTCCCCCAACACAGTATGCTCGATTGGGTTTTTTTTTTTTTTTTTAGCTTTTTTAATCAAATGTTTTGGACCAGATAAAACCCCAATAAACAGAGGCCTTCTGAAACAGTAAACTTCACGCAAACATTTGCAAATAGCATTTTTTAAAATTTAGATTGGAAAAAAAATAACTGGAAAAATGTAGGAACCCATTGTTGGGACCCACCGGGTTACAAACGTGAAAGGCCCGTAAACTTTTTCTGGGGAACTTTCAAAAAATTTTAAATTTCTTAACCACTTCCGGGGAAAATGCGGGCTCCTTGAAGTCACGTCCAAATAAAAACACCGCTCTTGCTAACCTGTCTCTTCCCCCGGGGGAAACCGGGCAAGGGGACCAGCACGCAAAAATTCTCTTTGCGGCAAAAGACATAAATCTTCAAAACTGGATCAAAGGGGGTCATAAGAACGCGATTTGACAAAGTTAAGTATGAATAATGCTGTTTTGTATCCAGTATTCCCATTTATAAAAAGGGGTAAATTAAGGTAAAAGCGTTGTTTGACTTTTTTCTTTTAGATTTTCAAAAGCGAACTTTTTTTCCAGAATTTTCCCAGAAAAACCCGGGGGAGCATTTTCCCAAAAGGGAAAGGGAAAAAGGGGACGAAATCCCCGTGGTTACGGGGGTTAACGGGGGGCAGGTGGTCACCGGACGGGAGCGACCCCCCAACCCCAAATGCCCCAAGGGGTTTACCCGGGTAGCCTAACGTTTTGTTCACGGGTTTCTTCAAACTTTGGTCGTCGCACGGACAAACTTTCCCTCAGCCGGTTAAAATGAGAGGTTAATTTTGGGGGCCCCAGATTTGATAAAAAAATGATTTAAATGAAATAATCAAAAGGGTTTTTAAATTTTTGAATTTTGGGTTTTGTTTTTTTTTTGAACTCACTATCTTGGTGCTGGGCGGGGCTATCTCTCAGAAAACTTGCCCCAGTTTTGTGTTGTATGTTTTGTGTTTTTTGGGAAAATTTAAAGGGAAAAAACTTTTTTAAAGGGTAAATTTTAAAAACACAGAAGGTTGATCAAACGCCCCGGGTCCCCGCGTTAGGGCCTTTTTAAACCCCTTTTTATTAAGGGTTTTTTTTAAAGGGGGTGTTTGATTCGGGTGCCAAGCTTTTCAGTTTTCTTTTGTTGGGTTTTAAAACGGGAAAAAAATGCAAGAAAAAGGGGCTTGCTGCCTAAAAAAATTTTTTACCCAAAAAGGGTTTTTAAAGTTTTTTTCCAAAGTAAAAAATTTATTTTTCCAAAAAACATTTTTTAATAAATTTTGCAAACAAAGTAAAACCTTTAAGGGCCCCTTTTTTCCTCCAAAAAGATTTTGCTCTTTTTCCAAAATTTTTGGGGTTTAAAATTTTTTACTTTTTCCCTTAAAAATTTTTCTTTAAATATTATTTTAAATTTAAAATAAGCTAAAAAGGACCCCTTTGGAAATTGGGTCCATCCAGAAGGTTGGTTTTTTTCAGCAGTTTCATTTTTAAAAAAAATATTTATTAAAATTTAATATTTTATCTGATTTTGCATTGGGAATGGTTGTCAAAAAGGTTTGGCAAAATTTTTGGGCCAAAGTTATTTTCCCAAGACAAAATTTTAACTTCATTTCCAGGTTTGAAAAATTTTAATCCTTTGGGTTCTAAAAAATAAAAAATTGCATGGTGATGTTCCCCTTTCACTTTTTTGGCCCTTTGGTTTCAACCATTTTTTAATCAACTGTTTTATTGAAACATTGCCCCCATTGGGTTTTCCCCCTTATTTTTTAAATTTGCTTAGTATTTTAGTTGGATTGTTTTTGGCATAGTAAAGAGTTTGTTTGATTAAAAATGTGTTTTGACTTGATTTTGACTTTTTTTTTGGGTAAAAAATTCTTCTATTTTAAGTGTGGTGCAGATTTTTGGCTGTTCAATAATGTCAGAGCTTGGCCCCACCCTTTTGTTTTGTCCTAATAAACCCCCCTTAAATGTTATTTCCCCCGGAAACAACCCTTATCAGACCGAAATTTTATTTGAAAAAATTTTATGGGTATTAAATATTAAAATTTCAATAAAAATATTCAGATTCATAGTCACAACACACTAAAATCCATCTTTTTTTTTAAAAAGGGTTTTTTTTTCATAGAAAGCATTGGGGAAAGGTTTTGTCAGATGGGGTTGCTTCATTTTTTAAAATGATAAAACTTTTTGGTTATTCATGTTTGCGCTCTCAAGGACACTGTGATCCTACTGTACCTGGAGTAAGATTGAATAATTACCATTTAAACTTTTCCACTCATTCCTCAAAAAAACTATAAATTATTTGGGTGATTTTTATGCCCTTTGTAAAAAAAAATAAAAATGCAATATTTTTAAAAAGTAGGGCCTTTCTAGAACAATAACCAAAGGGGCTTTTCTAAACCATTTTTCCAAACTTAAGGGGGAGGGTTTTTGGCAAGGCATTTGCAAGGAAAAATATTATAGAGACTGTTTTAAAAAAGGGAAATTTGCTTTGTAAAAAAAAAGGGTTTAAATTTTTCTTCTTTCTTCCCTCCTGTGAAATCGGTGTGGTACGGGGGTTTAATTTTCCCAAATGCGGGTTTAAAGGCTCCACTACATATATACCTTGAGGCAAACAAACAGAAGGAAAGATGAGTCCTCCAAAACCCCTTTGGGTCAAAGGGAAAAAAACCTTTTTATCGTTTTAAACACCCCCATTAAACGGGGAAAGGGAAAGAATTTTGAAAGGCTTTTTTGAAATGCGAAATTTGGGAAAAAGTGGACTCATCACGGGACCCCTACAGCCAAACCCCCCAAAAAAAATCTTTTTTGATCCTCTAAAGGCAAGGGGGGAAAACCAAAAACCAGTGTGGGGATGGGGTTAGAAAAAAAAAAGCGGGCTTTTGGGGGTTAATAATACAAACTTGGGAAGGAAAATGAAAGCTCCAGGTTTTAAAGGGGGGCCCCAAACAAGTTCCCTGCTTTTGGGGTGGGAATTTTTTGGGGCTCCCACTTCCTGCCCTTTTTAATTTAAAGCAAATTAAAACCTTAAATTTTTTTTCTGATGATTGCACACTCTTGAGCACTCGTGCCACTAATTTTTAAGCTACCTTTACAATCATGCTGCTGAGAAATGTGTCTGTTTTTACTGTACATCATCCTGGCTGCACTAAACGTGAGAAAGAACAGAAACAAGCTTACTGCAGGTTTTAAAGGCTTATTGAGGGTGGCAATGCAAATCAAGTCTTCTGCATCCGCATATCAGACAGGAAGCCACTGTCAACTTAATATAATTTTGATGACAACCTGATGGTATCAAAGCAAACAGGGTATGCTTGACTGAGGTGTCAGGTTGGGGGAAATTATTATGATTAATACAGGGTTACAGCAAGCAGGAATGTAATTAGTCTTTGCCTTGTTAATCATTATCTTCCACTGATTCATTTTGGTTCAAGATTTAAAAGAAGATATCAAGCTCCATTGTGCTGAGAAAAAGACCTTAAACAAGACTTTCAATCATGGATCCTGTATACGCCAAATTATCAGGCACTGGAGTTGGCAACTCATAAATAATGGTATTAAGGATAATGATGATAATGACTTCAAATCATCTTATAACAGCTATGTAGGAAATCAGACAGTAGAATTGCACCACTTAAACCTCCACCCATGACAATTTTAGTCAAATCCTTCGTAGGTACTGGTAACTTCAAAATAAAGTAACTTTTACTAAACTGTTTATAAATCTGTACATGTAACAGATTTCATATTACACCATTCTGCCCATCCCTTTTATTTTCGAAAGGGTTCATGCAACAACTTCAGTCTCTAACTTTAGCTGAATATTAACCAGACACCATTATATTTTGATATCGTAGAAGGACTGTACTTGCCAACCACAGCTTTTCAAATTCAAGTAAGAATATCAGATCACTTGAGCTGGAAGATGCAACTAAAGAACCTCTGAGTGTAGAATTATCCAGTTCATGTTTGACCATTAGCTTTTATTCCGCTAAGGTTTACAAATGCTGCTCCTATGGGTAGGAAATGGGCTAAGTAATTGGCCCCAGATTGTAACGTCTGTAAGTTACACAATGACCTCTACTTAATTGCTTATACAGATTTGATTCACAACCACTCTGGGTAAAAGGTGGTACTCAACAAGCAGCAATCCAGGCTCTTAGACATTTTGTGCAATATGAATTGAGTTTGTAATACCCATTTAAGACCCACCCTACTAAGGGTATTCAACTGGTTTTGTTGAAAAGTGTTGTGTTTAGTCAACCAAAGTGGGTCCCATTCAAGAATCCAATAATTGGATTCTTGAATGGGACCCACTTCGTCATCCTCATCTTGGGTTGAAGACAGCTGCAAACTAGGAATGTTCTCCAAAGTAATGCAGTCGCTATCATCTTCCGCTTCATCTCCTTTTGATTCAGCATATGAAGAGACCGCGGCGGCGGTACTGCTGAACATGTACTCCCACAGCGAAGCGCTGTAACAGCCGCGATTCAGTTCGTTTGCAACACGTTGAGCTTTATTTTTCATAGGAGCTGTTAAGTAGCCACGAGGTTTCTTAAATCACGCTGGTCATTAGTTGACAAGCAGAACAAAAGCCAGCGCGAAGCCAAACAAAACCGCTACAGCAATGAGCTGAGGCTTTTCCCCTCCCCAAAATGTAAATACGAGCTGGCTGAGTTTTAGGCTGAAAACAAGCCGAGTTTAAACATAAAATTTACCATTTTAAAATCTCTAAACTGTCATTTAAAGAACTGAGTGGATACTTCATAATTTCAACTTGCACATTTTGCAATAAAACAAAATCACTATATTCTCAGAAATTGACGGTTTTTCCTCATTTTCTCCGTTTGTGCTCTGCCGACTTGTTCCTGGTTTTCCCGTGACACGTCACAATTGTGAGAGCAAAGGCCCACTTAATACTCATCCAGCCTGAGCAAAATCCATATGGAGCCCACAAACATGTTTGCAGGGGAAGTACATCACTGCAGTGCATTTATTTAACCTTAATAGAAACCTAAAAGCAGATGCTAACATTAGCATCCTAATGGTAAGCCAGTTATGGTCTACCAAGTGGTTAAAACCCATTTAGATCCTTTCTTCCACTGTTTCACTGGTTCATTTTCCACCCACATTGTTGCCAGTAAAAAAAAAAACAATTCAAAAGTTTAGGAGGCTTTTTAAATTGTTATATAACAAGTCTGACATGCAGTGTAATGGGTACACTCTAGAAAAATTGCAAGTTTATCACAGACCTAATAGAAAAACACATGACAAACAGCCGCACACTAACACCTCAAAGCTATTTCAAGTTGTCAATTAACATATCTTCAATGTGTGGATCCCGGAAATACCTTAAAGAAACCCACATTTGCATGGAAAGAATGTATTACACAAAGATAGGCCAAGTCAGAATTTGAACCAGTGATCTTCTGTAGTAGTCCTTTTTTTGTTTCTTTTTCACATTTCCGCCACGACAGGCACCTGAAACCTTATGGCCACAGCTACAGGCAGCAGCATCGACAATAGACGCGGAGAACATAGTCCACATTGACTCTATGTCTTCAACCTCCCCCAGAATCTGGTCAAAGCTCTCCCTAATACGGCTAAATATATATCCCTGGCCGAGGGCTCCGCCAGATGTTCCCAGCAGACCCTCACTATACACTTGGGTCTGCCAAGACTGTCCGGCTTTCTCCTCTTCCAGCGGCTCCAACTCACCACCAGGTGGTGATCAGTGGGCAGCTTAGCCCCTCTCTTCACCCGAGTTTCCAAAACATGCGGCTGAAGATCTGACGAAACGACAACAAAGTTGATCATCGACCTCCTGCCTAGGCTGCCCTGGTGCCAAGTGCACTGATGGACACCCTTATGCTTGAACATGGTGTTCATTATGGACAATCTGTGACTAGCAAAGAAGTCCAATAATTAAACACCACTCGGATTCAGATCGGGGAGGCCATTCCTCCCAATCACGCCTCTCTAGGTGTCACTGATGTTTCCCACGTGGGCGTTGAAGTTCCCTAGCAAAATAACAGAGTCCCCGGGAAGGGCACTATGCAGCACCCCCGACAGGGATGCCAAGAAGGCCAGGAACTCCGCACTGCTGCTCAGCCAATAGGCCAAAACAACAAAGACCTGTCCCCGACCCGAAGGCGCAGGGATACAACCCTCTCATCCACCAGGGTAAATCCCAATCCAACTACAGGGGGATCACACTCCTCAGCCTCCCTGGTAAGGCCTACGCCAGGGTATTGGAGAGGAGAGTCCGGCCGATAGTCGAACCTCGGCTTCAGGAGGAGCAGTGTGGTTTTCGTCCCGGCCGTGGAACACTGGACCAGCTCTATACCCTCTACAGGGTACTCGAGGGCTCATGGGAGTTTGCCTAACCGGTTCACATGTGTTTTGTGGACCTGGAGAAGGCATTCGACTGTGTCCCTCATGATGCCTTGTGGGGGGTGCTCCAGGAGTATGGAATCGGGGGCCCTTTATTAGGGGCCATCTGGTCCCTGTATGAGCGGAGAAGGAGTTTGGTCCGCATTGCCGGCACTAATTCGGACCTGTTCCCGGTGCATGTTGGACTCCGGCAGGGCTGCCCTTTGTCACCGGTCCTGTTCATAACTGTTATGGACAGGATTTCTAGACGCAGCCAAGGGCCGGAGGGGTCTGGTTTGGGGACCAGTGGATTTCGTCTCTTCTTTTTGCAGATGACGTGGTCCTGCTGGCCCCCTCTAGCCAAGACCTACAGCATGCGCTGGGGCGGTTTGCCGCCGAGTGTGAAGCGGCCGGTTCCTGCCTCAAGTGGAGGAGTTCAAGTATCTCGGGGTCTTGTTCACGAGTGAGTGAAAAATGGAGCGGGAGATCGACAGACGGATCGGTGCGGCTGCCGCAGTAATGGGGGCACTGTGCCGGTCCGTTGTGGTGAAGAGAGAGCTGAGCCGAAAAGCGAAGCTCTCGATTTACCGGTCGGTCTACGTTCCTACCCTCACCTATGGCCATGAACTTTGGGTCATGACCGAAAGAACGAGATCCCGGATACAAGCGGCTGAAATGAGCTTCCTCCGTAGGGTGGCCGGGCACTCCCTTAGAGATAGGGTGAGGAGCTCGGCCATTCGGGAGGGGGTCGGAGTAGAGCCGCTGCTCCTCCACATCGAGAGGAGCCAGTTGATATGGCTCGGGCATCTATACCGGATGCCTCCTGGACGCCTTCCTCGGGAGGTGTTCCAGGCACGTCCCACCGGGAGGAGGCCCAGGGGACGGCCCAGGACACGCTGGAGGGACTATGTCTCTCGGCTGGCCTGGGAACGCCTTGGGCTCCCCCCGGAAGAGCTGGAGGAGGTGTCTGGGGAGAGGGACGTCTGGGTGTCTCTGCTGAGTCTGCTGCCCCCGCGCCCCGGTTCTAGATAAGCGGAAGACGACGAACGAACGAACGAAACGGGTGAGCTGGGGGGCAGGGTTTACAGTGTTCTAATAAAAGATTAATTTAGCTTAAGGCTTTTGATATATCTTTACCATGAGTGCCAATAATTGTAGAAGGTGTTGCAACAAGAACCATAACATTTTGAAGAGCTTTAGAGATTGCCAATGTTTCATGATTCTTCAAACTGGTAAACATTTTTGTCTGATGTGTTGCATCAGAAAGCATGCCTAAAAATGTCAGCCTTAAAAATTATTGATAGTGTGAAAAAAGTAAAAAAAAAAACATGACATTCTCAATTCGGCAAGGAATGTCAAATATAGGTGGGTGGAAATTGTTTATTTATAGGTCTAAACACTTTTTTATCTTAAAGTCATAATCACATTTAACAGGAGGAGCCTTAATCTTTAGATGCAAAGCTAGGATTTTCAAGAATTAAGAATTAAAGGGTGAAATTAATGGATTATACAGAGCTGAGTGCCTTCCAAGCTGTGACAGCATGAAATAAGTCAACATGTCAGAAACATGAAATTATTCAGGATTGCAAAAACGTTCCTCTATATATGAAAATTCCATAAAATGTTAAAGGGACACAAAAAAAAAAGTTCAATGTTGATATATTTCATGGAATAAAAATTATGAATTTTAGGTCATTTTAAGATTTATGATTAGCTGATGGCAATTTCCAAGTATAACAAAGTGCAGAGCACTCATTTTTGTTAATGGAACATAAAGGGAAGTAGTTCAGATTTACCTGACTCCACTTTTGCTGAGTAAAAAAAACAGCAGCAACAACATTTTCCCAAAAAGTGAACTAAATGGCTCCTTTCTATTTGTATGTATTTGTATGAGTGCCAACAGAAAGCAGAGACAAAGTTTACACAGCTTTTACTGCATTTGTGAGGACTGTATATATATAATGAATCTTCTCCCTTCACTTTATACTGTGCTATGCTATGATGTCTTTAGTTTTGCTTTAGATGTACAAATTTAACCTGAAGTCTCATGCCATCACAATCAAAATTAATACATTAAAATGATTTTTTTGGACCGCAATTTTATTGTTGATGGGCAGAAGATATAGCAGTGAAGAGCTCAGGAAGATGTAGTGGTATTCTAACCTTTTTCTCAGAGCATAAGCTGTCCTGTTTGTCAGCTAGCCTGCTTAAACCGAATCAGTATTATTTTAAAGAAGAACATAGCAATGTTTTAAAAGTGACCATTACAAAAGTGCCATTAAAAAAAACTCTAACTGACCGTTTTGTATTCAAAGTTTCGAATTAATTTTCCTTTCGAATGGAAATAACAATAAAATGTGTGAATGAGAACAACTCTTTTGGAAATTTGGACATAAAATACTTTTTATAATAATAAAGGCGAGAATAAAATGCAATGCAGGTTACAAATGCCTGGCCTATCATTATGGATGCCTATCCATAATGTCATAATGGATAATCTAATTTTTAAATTACATCATAACTTGCATATACTTTTGTAAACCTTGGTTAAGACAAAATATAATAAATGGAAAAGGTCTAGTTCAGGTTGGAGCTGGGATCTGGTAGTCAGTGTCAGTCCTAATCCTAAACAAGGCCAGTTATGGGATTCAAAAGGGGGACCTACAGATGATTAGACAGGCTGTCCCAGTATAATGCCTAATCAGTGTACAATAATCTCTCATCAGTAATATGAAGTCATATCTATAGCTACAAAAGCCTTGACATAGTATTTCGTATAAAGAAATCATAGACAGGCAAAAAATAGATTCAACTTTGGTTTTGCTTTCAGTTGCAGACAGATTTTAATGAGACAACAAAAGTTAAACAGAATCTGGACTTTATTAAATAGGAACATCGTAGTGTTTTAACTCCCTTTTTACTGAAATTTTACGTAGGCCAGAAACAACGCCAGAAAAGAAATATACTCATTCACAAATAAGTTAAGGACCCAGTGGAAAATTTACCCTTGTAAATAGTTGGCCTGTCTAACATGACGAGAGACCATTTATGATGACATGAGTTACAGAAAGTTGTAGGAGCATTCAAAAGTCAATCAAAGCATTCTGTGAAAATCAGTAGACCTAGACGCTTTAAACTGAACTTGAGATAAATAGTTTGGATTTTGGCCTGCATGTAGGGTGTACAAATGGCACAGGGGCAACCGCACGTCATATCATTGCCTGACATGTTGCAAATGACATGGGGTTCTGAAATGCTTGGCACACAATACAATTGTGCATTGATGTTACCTGTCTCAGACAACAGGAACCTTCACAGAGGGCTCTGGTCCCAAAAAATTAAGACTTGATATGACTTGTGTATATTATTCTTACTGGCCCTTACAGTTATAACTGGGCAGATGGCAAATGGTTTCTTTTGACGTCCAGGTGTTTTTCTTCAAAGTTCTACCAAACTTTGTTCTAAATTAAGTAGATGTTTTAGAATAATTTTAATTGCACCATTAAACACCCAAATTCAATCATATGCCATATTTGGCTAAATGTAAAAACAAGAAAACCTCTCAAAGATGAAAGCGTGATGTAACATGCAAATATTTTACCATAAAGCCAATGAGAGGACTCAGTATGGTCTGGATTTTTAGTCTTTCAGACAGAAGAAAAAAAATCCTCATGTAGTCAGAGTATAAACCCACAGCTTGAAAATGTAAATGGATTCCAGCAATAAAAGGCTGAATAAAGCTTACATCCAGACAGCTGAGAATTCACAAAATCCATTTTCTAGATAGCACAGGTGGAGAATGAAATTTCCCATTTCTTTATCTGTCACTTCTACTAATCCAGACAGTGACCTCCCAGAAACAAAGCTGTGTTTTTTGGATGTAACTGAATGTCATAAACCCCTTCCTCCTCTATCATTTCAGTTCATCGCCTCCTCTGTTATGGTGGTGTGCTTTCTGATTCCTCCCAGGTTTTGCAATTCTTTCCCTGCCTATCGCTTCTCAGCATATAAGCATGAATATGTTTTTTACTGTGGTATTATGATTTTCAGAAGGAGCAAACAGAAGAAACTGCACAGAAAGTCCCAGGGATAATATACTATAGATGGGCTTCATTCATTAGGGTGTAAGGGCAGATATGAAAAAATACATAAAATTCACAGTTCGACTCAACATTTTGAACAAGATAAATAAGATTAATTTACAATGTTGTACACAATTTAAATGCTCGAAAAGGAGTAGAAAGTAGTCAGTAAAAACTGACACCCCTTTAACCCCAGGTATTAAGTTTACAATCATCCATTCATTGTCTAAAACCACTTATCTTTGGAAGGGAGGCTATCTCCAGCTGTCAACGGACGAGAGTTGGGGTATACCCTGGACGGATCACCAATCCATCACAGGGAAAATAGAGACATCCAGGACAAACAACCATGCACACGTTTATACCCAAGGGCAGTTTGGAGCAACCACTTTACCTAACAGTCATGTTTTTGGACTGTGTAAGGAAGCCTAAGTACCTGGAGAGAACCCACTCATGCACGGTGAGAACTTGCAAAAGCCACTCTCCAAGAGTTCTAGCATCTCAGCCTCAAATAAATACTCCTGGTGTGGGAGTAAAGAACATTAAAGTCCATTCAACTGGTCAAAAGGCAGCAGTGCTAACCACATCTCCACTGTGTAGCCTAGTCCATATATTTATACATATACAGTACAGACCAAACGTTTGGACACACCTTCTCATTCAAAGAGTTGTCCTTATTTTTCATGAAAATAAAATATTGAGCTCCCACTGAAGCACAAAACTATAACTAACACATGTGGGAATTAAAAAATGAACAAAAAAGTTTTGAAACAACTGAAAATATTCTTATATTCAGGTTCCAAAGGGAGCCACCTTTTGCTTTGTTTACTGCTACGCCCCCACTTTTGGCATTCTGTTGATGACTTCGGGGTAGTCTCTGAAATGGTTTTCCAACATCTTGAAGGAGTTCCCCAGAGAGCTTACACTTGTTGGGCCCTTTTCCCTTCACTCTGGGGCCCAGCTCACCCCAAACCATTCGTTGGGGGTTCGGGGTCCGGTGACCGGGGGGGCCCAGGTCATCTGGCGCAGCACCCCATCACTCTCCTTTTTGGTCAAAAGCCCTTACACAGCGAAAGTGTGTTTGGGGGGTCATTTTTCCCGTTAACAATAAATGATGGTCAAAAAAGCAAAGGGGGATGGAATAGCATGCCGCTGAAGTGTGTGGTAGCCATGCGGTTCAGTATGCCTTCAATTTTTGAATAAATCCCAACAGTGTCCCCAAAAAGCACCCCAACACCATCACATTCTCCTCCCCCATGTTTCACGGGGGGAACCGGGGCATTGAGCCCACCCGTTCACCTCTTCTGCGCCCCCCAAAAGAAAAAGGTGGTTTGGAACCAAAGATTCAAACTTGGACCATCAGACCAAAGCAAGATTTCCACTGGTCTAATTCCCCCTTGTGTTCTTTAGCCGAAACAATCTTTTCTGCTTGTTGCCTGTCCCGGGGCAGTTTTTTCCTAGCAGCTATTTTCCATGAAGGCCTGATTCACAGTCTCCTCTTAACAGTTTTTTCTAGAGATGTGTCTGCTGCTAGAAAATTGTGCCATGCCCGTTCCTAATATGAGTGCTGTTAACCTGCGATTTTGAGGCTGGTGACTCGGATGAACTTATTTTCCGCAGCGAGGTGAATCTTGGTTTCCTTTCCTGGGGCCGGGCCTCATGTGGCCATTTCTTTGTAGGTTTTATGGTTTTTGCGACTGCACTTGGGGGGAAACCCTTTTAAAGTTTTCCCATTGTTCGGACTGACTGCATTTTTAAAGTTTAATGATGGCACTCGTTTTTTTTACTTAGCTGCTTTTTTTTTGCCTAAAAAAAATTTTAACAGCTTTTCAGTAATTCAGCTGTGTAGTATCCCCTCCTGCACACACAACTTATGGTCCCAAACCCCATTTAAAGGCTTGAAATCCCACTATTAACCTGAAGGGCACCCCCCCCCTGTGTGTGAAGTGAAAACCATTTCAGGGGACACCTCTGAAGCTCATCAACGAATGCCGAGTGTGGTACGGGATCAAAGCAAAAAGGGGGGGCTACTTTGAAAAACCCTAAATATAAGACATATTTTCGGGTTTTTTTTTCACATTTTTTTTGTTCGTTTTAAAATTTCCACATGTGAATTCATAGTTTTGATGCCTTCAGTGTGAAGCTACAATATTCATTGTCATGAAAATAAGGACAACTCTTTAAATGAGAAGGTGTGTCCAAACTTTTGGTCTGTACTGTATATAAAAATATATAGCTTTGTGCACTTAGTTTCCTACTACATTTCCGGTAAGTATTGGTGTACCTTGACACCCATAGTCATTACTAATAAATACAATTTTGAAAACAGATATTTTGCATATATCATTCATATAAGTAAAAAAAATTTTGTCCGTACACATATCCCCGTGGAACACCACTCTAATTCATAAAAACATCTATTTTTACAAATTGTTGGCTGTCAGTTAAGTAACTTATTACCCTTTTTTTCCATATCTATATTTAGTTTATTCAGTATTTTATGACCGATTGTGTCAAGTGGTGTTTTACAAAAAAAAATCCCAACTGTAAATTTCTTCTTGTCCATTGAATTAGTAAAGCTTGCTGTGAGATCTGTCAACACTAATGTTGCAGGCAATCAGGTCCTGTCAGAAGTTAGTTTGTATTTATAGATGAATGGTCCAGTCTGACAATGCATCATGTCAGAAGTGTCTGGTTCCAGTCACCATACAAAATTTAGCAGAAATGTTGCATAGTTGTTTTTTTTTTTTATTTATTTTGTTCTTGAAGAAAATAAAAAAAAATTGCTGGACTTGGTGTGAAGGGTTTTTAACTGTTGCAAATATTTTCTGCTTTATTGGCCAAATTTGTGTGCACAAACAAGGAATTTAATTTCAGTTTTCAGTGCTCACAGCATAGCAACATTAACTATAAACATATTAACTTTGGAGGTATTAAAATAAATGATAAAAGGGCATTATGTACATGTATGTGTATGCCGATTTTGTTTTCATTTCTTTTCTTCTTTATTTGTATATAAACAAAAATGAACAGCATGTTGTGATATAGCGCAAATACTGACTACTTTGCGTGCTCATTGTTTTCATCAGAGAGACAACCTGGTGGAAGAATCTGTCTCTGTGGCGGCTGTTTTTTGCAAACAGTTGAGCTGACCTGAAAGTAAAAGTCTAAATAGTTTGTGTCCAGGATGTGTGGGTTCAACAGAGATGTTAGCTGCCCTTTTCCTGACCCTAGACCTGTACAAGTCCTGGATGGATGGAAGGTCAGCCCTAATAATCCTCTCTGCAGACATCATTGTTCATGGCAGTCTAGACCTGTCCTGTTTAGTTGATGAGCCAAACTACACAATGACGGACAAATGCAGAGACACTGAATAATGGCAGTGTAAAAGATGACCAGTAGCTCCTGTGAAAGATTGTACAGGTTTTTGGCGTGGACCTGGCAACAAAACATTTGCAGTCAGCAGTCTTGGTCACACTTTGTTTTGCTACACTGATGCATCGAGTGTTCTGCTCTGAGAAGGGAGGTGTGGTAATTGAAACATTTTATCTTGTGCCTGTCCTGATCTGGAAAGATAGTGAGCTGATTTACTACAATTCTTATTTTTGGCTTTTATCTGATGGACAGTGTCTTTCGGAGTAAAAAAAAGACAGTGGATATACTGAATCTTTGTAGAATCTTATAGGAAGCCTAACAATGGAGAATAAATTCAATTATTTGTTGTAACTTTGGCTATACAGGCATTAAACAACTGTTTACCTATGTCTTCACTGGCTGGGGCACCCAACAGCCTTTTGACATTTGGCATTAGAAGATAGAACCCCCATGAAACCTCATATGACCTTTGTAAAGCTTTGCATCAGAAACCAGTGCTTGTATCTACAAGATGGGCTGCTCTCAGTAAATCACTTAATGAATGATTCTTTAGTGCTTTTTGGGACAGAAACTGCATCTAAAGATGATTGACAATGCAGGCTGCACAGCCACCTCAAGATCCCAGATATGTTAATTTGTTTATGTTGAAGTTTTGTGACTAACAATGGTTAGCAAATGACAGTTATTCTTACTCTGTGCTCAGTACAACTCAAGTTTTTTTTTTTTAGGAAAATTTCAGTTAGAAAATACATTTTGATTTCACCAAAGCATTAGCAGAGCTGGAGTTGCACGTTTTAACATACATGCTCGAAAACCTTCCTATGTTGCCGAATTAGATCAATTTTACAACGAGGGACACAATACTTCCTCAGTGTGTGTTGGTTCTTTCATGAATGGTACCCTACATGAGCCATTCCTTCTAAGCTCCCCAACAACCACCCTCACCAAATAGTTATAGATATATATATATATAGCTCAGACATATTGAACATGGCCTTATATTAGAGCTAAATCAGAAGCTGGATCCAACAGCACCTTGAGCACACCACGGTGTACAGCCATGTTTTCTTAATGTGCTTGCACTGTGGGTCACCCACTCTCCATTGACTGGACTTAAAAATAAATCACAGAAAACTAAATCAGGGAAAAACTATATCACAAATCTACACTTTCTACAATAATGTAAAATACTCATCAGTTATCATAAAAGCTTGACAGATGTTGCCATCTAGTCTGGCACGACCAGCCTTTTTATATTGGTCCAGGTTAATTTGGATAACTTTGCTCCTTTACTAAATGAATTGATCATTGAAGAACTGCTTTTTGTATTTACTTAGGTCGTCTTTGTCTGATATTAAAATTAATATAAAACTTTACTGGGTGATTAAAAGTTACTTCCATTTGAGGAGGAGTATAGTGCCATTTTACTAGCACATGACTATGGTTAGAAAATAAATTACCATGTTAGACTTGAGTAATAGAATGATTGACATCATATGCAGTACTTTTGTAACTCATCATTATGAACCATATGGTAAGAAAACACACTTATCTCCTTTGACTAATGAATACATAAATTATCTGTAACTGGGGTTCCAACAATGCACAATTACTAAATAAATCCCCAAACTTAGGAGGAGGGTCTGCTGTATAGTGAACACAGCCAAACCAAACTCTCTCTTTTGTGCTTTTTATTGTCCGTAGCCTGAAATACAAATTTCCGTGTGTGCCTTATTTAGTTTTATAGTAAAACTAGATAATGGCCCACAGTCCTCCCTCTAAATATTGAAGAAGATCTATTTTAGATGATATCACATTAGCCACAGTATCTTTCTGTAACCTTTCTGTATAGGTGTAAAGTTCATTATTACCTATCATAGTTTGTGATGTTTTTAATCATTGAAGTTAGGTTGGAAGCATAGCACATACTGATTTAAAACCTTAAAGACTATAAATCCTGTTTAAGGCCAAAATAATAGATAGAGCATAAAAACAATGAGTTGCTTACATTGCAAGTTGGTGCTCTAAATGTTTTGGAAAACATAAAAAAGTGTTGTCATCATCATTGGGTAGATACAGGATGATCGCTGCACAGGTGCCGGCACTATCTGGTGTAAAAGCATGTAGAACGCGCGTTACCATACACACGGTGTGAAAACAGGTGCAAGACCAGGTTACAATGAAAACCACAGGTGGTGAGGTGTTGGGCCTGATTTTCAAAACATTTGGAGAGCCATGAAGACCACTTGAACTTGTACAAAGACATCCTCTAGCAGTTGTGCCTTCTGCAGCTTTCATTCTGACAGCAGGTAGTTAAATCTCCATTATTGGAGTAGCATTATGTGGAGTAGAAGGAGAGCAGTAAAACAGCATGCCACAATCAATGGAATGTATCGTCACATCTGGCAAGATAGGCACGGGCCCACTTTTATGGCCTCATGGAAAAAAATATGACAGCCTGTAACAGATAAATGAAATTTTACTGTTACTCTTATATGAAACATGTGTTTTATTTTTATGAACAACCTGCCACCAACCTCTCCAGTTGGTACTGTACTGCTACCAACTGTACCAATATAAAATACTGAGGTTACAAACCTCAGATATTATTAGTGGTTCTTATCTTGTGCTTTAAAGTATGTTTAATGAAAGGCCAGTTTGTCTGAGAGATTTCTGGCGCACCATGGCAGTTGTTTTGTGTTCTGTATTTTGGATTCCCCTCCGTGTTTCCGCCCCACACGCAAGGACATCAGGCCTAGACAATCGAAGATGTTGAATATCCTTGATTTGAGGTCGGATTGGTCTCAGCGTCCTTTCGAACAGACTAGATCACTCTTAACACACCACACACAACAGAAATATCTCATAAGATTATCTTTAGAGCCATCACGATAATCGGGGTGTCCTTAAGTTTGTCAGAAGGGGACGATCAGGTATAAAATCTGCGTAATTATGTCAGAAATGAACTGAGGGTAGCTCAGTGAGAGGGTTTGATCTGCAGACTATAAGTGAGATGTTTGAAAGTTTAGCCGTTTTGTTCTCACAAAACTTGAATAGTTCATTCAGTTGGCCTTGATTTTCCTCCATTACTTTTGAAAAGAATGTAATGAGTTCTTCACTCATCAAGTTGGTTTTTCAGAATTATATTTAAAATGGTGTCTGTTTGTATTATGTAAGTCTATAAATAAATGTAAAAAAAGTAGCTAATAATAAAAAAAAATAACCCCATAATGACATGCTTATCCAATCGTGTTTTGCTTGTCGTAGGTTATGCCATCCCTTAACTTGGTTACGCCTTCCCTCGTTACTTGAGTTCAGTGCTGAACTGTCGACTCATTTGCACAATGCTGCTGGGGGAAAGCTGGGATTTTGACTCATGGCATCTACATATAAACATTGCCATGCTAAAGGAGTCAAACTCCTTAAACTTTTCCAAATGTTCTCAAATTCCAACCACTAACTTCAGCGTATTTTGGAGAATGTGGGACACCAAGAAACAGTTGCACATAACTGTGAAATGGAAGAAAATTTGTATTGGTTTGGATGTAGGTCTGGATTGGATTGGGCCATTCAGAGACATTTGCTTTGACTGTTCCAGTGTGGCTCTGGTTGTGTATTTAGGATTGTTATCCTGCTGGAAGTGGAACACCCACCCCAGATCATTTTGCAGGCTCTACCACGTTTTCTTACAATATTACTCCTTCTCCCCGTCAACTCTGATCGCTTCTCGCCCCAGACGAAAAGCATCCCACTAACATGATGCTGCCTGCATCATGTTTCATGTAGATAAGGTGGGTGTTGTGGGTGATGTGCATTGCAAGGTTTCTACCACATGTAGATTTCACATATTGGCCAAAATGTTGAACATAGCAGCCTTTTCTGTATGTTTGTTGTGTCTCCTAAGTGACTTGTGGCACACTGCAAACAGTATTGTCTTTTAACAGTGGTACTTTTTTGCCCATTTTTATAAAGGCCAAGTTTGTGGAGTGCATGACTAATAGTTGATGTGTCGATAGATTCTCCTATCTGAGCTTTGGATGTCTGCAGTTCACTGGAGACTGTGCACTGTAATTTATTTTGGGTTGCAGGGTTAAAACCTACTGAACACAAATACACAACACGCGTATCAGCTTCTTAATTGTAAGAAATTAAGAAATGTATTATTTCATTTCAAATTCAAAAAGTGCAAAGGACATGGATACTTCTACAAAGCACTTTTAGTAAATTCTGATAACTCAAAAACACAAATGCTTCACAACACTTTGCAGATTTAAGACCTACCACCCATTTTGACCCATATTAATCTGTTCTGCGTTGTATTTATCATGTAGCATATGTTCTAAACAAAGATTTACATGTATAATCTTCAACTGAGATTAAAAGAGTAAAGCATTACCAGAAACGAACAGGATGTACCATTACTGAGAGCATGCTGAAAGGAGATAACAAGATAATAATACTCCAAATTTAGGAAACCCATGTGCAATGAAACCTTGTGGCTTTGTTAATGAACAAACAGCTCATGCCGTTTGTGTGGAGAATTCCTCGCACTATCGTAGTCAGCTCAGAGGATAATGGCGCCTGATCTCTTCTGTCACTAATGCCCAGTAAAAAAACTATTGCACTTTGAATGTAGTGTTTCATCAGACAGCATTGCTTCACATTTGTAAATATATAAAAAAGGCTCCACTGGGAATAACACATCTTACAGAAACAGAAGCATATTGGCATACATCCGCTTGGCCACATGTTTTGTGTAACTAATTGGATAACCACACCAACTAAAGCACAAAATTAACTTTGTGTATCCCTCTTGCAGTTGCAGTGGATGCAAGCCCTCTCTGCAGGGCGTTGATGGGGCACACAATAATGAGTCATACATTTAATATGCTCTCCCTTCCTACCCATATCATAAGCACTCAGAGGGATGGAGTTGAAACCACTTTTTTCTTCCTCTTTAACCGCATCGCAGGCTTGGCTGGACACTCGAGAGATCCTCAACTCTTGCTATTTTGAGCACCTGACTCGCCTTCTTCATTTTTCTCTGACGACTGACACTTAAAAGTGCCGGTCTGACTCTTCTTGCAGTTTTTTTTTATGTTAACATGTCTTTCTGTATGTGTTTGGTTGGGAAGACAAGAGATTAGCATGAGTCAGATAGTGATTCAGGACACCAGGTGGCAAATGCCTGAAATCATGCTCTCCCTCTCATTTCCTCTCACTTGTTCACAGCCTCTTCTGTACTCTTCGCACTGTCACTGCTTCTCTGCTTGCCGCCTCTTCTCGCCGTTCCCACTCGTTTTTTCCTCTCCCCTCGCAATTTGTCTCCCTCAAATAAAAAATAAAACTCCTCCTCACACCTCTCTCCTCGCCCATGTCGCATCCTGTTCCCCGCACTGGCCCTGAGTACACCCAGAACTTACTAACCCATCACTTCATGGGTGGGCGTGGAGAGGTTGGCGGGGCAGATAAAGAGGATAAAGACAGATCGAGTGAAGAGGGAGATCGATGGCCAGATGTGTGGAGATAAACAGGAGTGTTTCGAATTGAGGTGAAAATTGAGCACGAATCTCGAGGAGTGTACTGGGAGGGGGGTAGGAAAAACATACTCCTTGTATCGTGTGCGTGCCTGAGGGAGGGTGGTGGGTAAATTTGAAAGAGTGGGACATGGGAATGTGTAGCGAGAGGCAGAGAGGGTTATAGAGAGCTGTGTAGAGGTGGATGGAGGCAGGGATAGAGGGATAGAAGGAGGGGTGGTGATCCTGGGGGCCTGATGACTCATGGCTGTGCTGCGGTTTGTGCGTCACTGGCGCTGGCTGGAGGAGGAGATAGTGGAGAGGTCTACGCATTTAATTACAGCCTTCCAATTTAGACACACTGTACACACACACCTACATACACACACTTGCATAGAATAATATCATAACGGATTGTCTTGCAAGTTCGCTAATTGGCACATATAGGTGGAGGAGCGTTCACAGATCTTTGCCGCATGTTCGGAATACCTGCAACCCGAATTTCGTCCTACATTCCTTTGGTTTCAAGCCAATGATTATGGTTCAGCTACCCCCTTTCCCAGACAGACCTTGAGGCAAAAACCTATCAACCCATGCAAAAAAAATCCAAAATACCAAATTGCACCCTATGAGCAGCTGCACCACACTGCTTGTGACTGGAATATGAAATAGTCAGAGACGTACAAGGAAGACGTGGAGGACTCGTTTTGATGACGCAGTGTGGCAAACTCTTTTCCACAGATTATACCGAGAGACTTTTCACAATCCAGCCTACACCACATGATGTACAAGTCGCCCTGCTGGTTAAAGGTCATCCTGGTAGGAGCAGGATTTCTGCATCGCAAGTTATTAGTGTTGTCTGATTATTCACACTTGTAAGGCTTCTACAAAGACATGCAACATCTGAGTGGGGTTTGTGCTTTTGGTTTAAGAAATTGTTAATATCCTCCTTTTAAAATACCTTTTAAATGCAATTTGCAATTAACACCTGTTTCATGTAGTTTGAAATACTCCTTAAGCATCTGCTTTTAGTCAAACATTTTAGAAAGCAATGTGCTTATTCAGATAAAACCAATTGTAGGCAGATGATTGAAAGCAACTTGAAATCAAAGTAAAAAGGTAGCAGAGCCCAAAAATGAAAAAGGATAAATAATTTTGAAGAACTATAAATACCAGTGTTGCATGTATGTATTTGTAGTATCTTTTTATCTTTTTTATATTGAAATTCAGATTTTGTTTTCTAGCATAAGATTAAACATTTCAGCTGTACACACATTCAGCTCAGCAGAATGTAAACTTCCTGCTGTTTTCCACTGCAAATTTGTATACTCTTCCAGCCTCAGATTTTAACCCTTTTCTAACATTCTAAAAAACTGTGTGAAAACACATTTATTTGTTTGTTACCCAAATCATGATGCAACATAATGCTAAAGTTGAACTTAATTTCATCAGTGTGGTAAAGTACCAAATTATCTCCATGATAGTATATCACCATTGCAGATAACAAACAAGTGTAAGAAGAATAATGGCAGCATCTTAAATATCAACAACTATTAAGAGTCCATGGTCATTTATTATTGCTGATGGGAAATTGATTTGCAGCATCTTGATATATAAAAGAACACAATAAAAACACTAAAACATAATACATTGAACAAGAAGAAAAGCAGAAACAGAACAGCCCAAGTTTAAACAGTAGGTATCAAGTAGCAGAGCCCGAACATAAAACACAACTATTTATGAGAGTTATCTGTTATAGTTTAACTTGCTGAAATGCTGAAATTTTTGTTTAACACATGAGGTCATACTCAAATGTAAAATCTTCGTTATAAAGATATTCAGTAATGTGAGGTTCCTATACAACTTACATTACAAAATTCCATAATTTTCCAAAATCAAAGCTTGTTGGGTCTCATTATCTTTGTTTTGCTTAAACCTTAACACAACATATTGTTTAAGGGTCCTTTGTGCTGTGCTTTTGGCAGTACGGCTGACTTAGACTTTTTAAAACTGGACTAGATTACCCTGCATTAAATACATAATTTGTGATATGTTATATTGTTATTTTAAAATAGAAGTTTCAGTCCTTTATTTGGTAACTAAATGACACCCAGTTTAGGTTAAAACCCTGATGCAAGTATCACCCTTTTGTTTGGCTCTCTATTTAGTTTATGTTTATCTATGGGTTCTCTGTCAGGGATTTCAAAAAGCAGAAATGATCAGTGATTTGTAAGAAAACTCAACTTGCTATGCTAAATCAAAGAATCAATAAAAAACACCTTATCTTATATTCTCGTGGATTATACTATTATATTATTATATATTGTATGGAAATATTTTTTTACTTCTAGATTAATTTTTAGTTGAAAGAGAAGAAATGGGTGGCTTTAGATTGTGCTTTTTGTAATCTGTTAGGAAAAAAGGCCATTTATTTGTACAGCATATTTCCTTTTGTCATGACAATAAAGAATTTTAAAACACAAAAACATATTTCAGTGGTTTCTGCTTTCATGTTTACCTTTAAATACATACATTGAAATGATTCAGACAAAAGGCCCACTTTTTGCTTAATTTCCCTTCCTCTCACATCCTGACACATTTACCCTCCATGTGCACCAATTACACCCTAAGAGGTAGCAAGCCTCACTCTTAAACAATAGGACCAATCAGTTGCCCTCTCTGGCTCTCCCCCAAGCCTTGCGTGCCCCTTTACTACACTCTATTTTCCAACCGAGAGTGCAGGGAGGATAATTTTGCAAACAACAGCATTGGAGGGTGGGGGAGAATGGCAGAGGGAATAAGAGGCATAAAGAGATAAAGCCAGAGAGGGAAGGAGTCACAGTGCATTGGTCTGTTCACAGAATCTAAAGGCAAATCTGACAATTTAGCACTGAATGCAGATTTTTGCTCCTCAATAAACCCTACACATAGATTATTCAGAGGTGTGAAAAAGGTAGAATAAGAAGTGAAACATTTATTTAGATGACCATGCTACACAGAGCCCAATAGAGATTCCTGCTTTTGCATCTTTGGAAATGTATTACAGAATATTATATTTTCATATAACAAAATCGGGTATGAAAAATGTCTCAAGTAATTAAGCTGATTTTTATAAACCCAGATTTTTTCTGTTTTCCCTACTAATAATTTACTTACATTTTAAAAATTAATTTCATCATTGATCAATTTAAAAAAAGAATAAAAGTTTGTAAAACAAACCTTTGAGGGCTGGTTTTACAAAAAAAAATTACGAGGGTTAATTATGTGCATTTTATCTACAGTATATATTTCTAGGTTTACACTTTTTTTATTTTAATTCTGGAGGGGGGGTTCTCCCCAGCAGTTTTCCAGGTCTTTCAATTTAACGCCTATTTCCCCTCTCATTCATGTCCGCTATCATGAGTTGTCAGCAGCCACGTCCCGAGGGAGGGAAATCCCAGCTGTCACTGAATAACTTTTCAGATCACACCAATGAAGCTAATGTCCACGGACGCCAAAGGCCGGGGAGTCCATTTAACAGCCACTTAATGCATGAGCACACAAGTGGCGCAGGAGCACACATGCACGAGCACACACACTGACTCAGCCACGCAGTGCGTTGCGGATTACCCCAACCAGGCTAATGATCTCCTCAATGGGACAACTGGGACTCTTCTGAGTCTGTCTTCAGTCTGATGTCCCACTGGGAGCCGAGGAGAGCCTCCGGGGTAATAACAATGTAAATTCTGTGTGTGTGTGTGTGTGTGTGTGTGTGCATTTTATCCTATCTGGATTTGCAGTTCCCAAGATTAGGTTAATCTACTATTGTCCTTTTTGCCCAGGAAGGTTTTAGATTTGATGGCTTTAAAATCTTTGTTCATCAATTATCAGTGATTTTTTTTTAAACACAGAACAACTCAATTGTGTGTTACATCTGGGTATTTTTATTTCAAAATATGACATGTTTATTGTTTGAGCACTTCAATAAAGAAAAAAAGTAATGTAAAAACCCTAGACTTGGGGATCAATGAAATATGCAGTAAGATTATATCAACTTCTTTTAATTTCTCTAAGAAAGCTGACAGAGATATTTTAACAGCACCTGTTCGGCTAGGAATACATGTTTTCAAATTAAATCGAACATTTAGCTCAAACGTTCAGAATCAAACTGGACAACAGAGAATACAATTGGGGGGGAAGGGAGCAACTGAGAAAGACGGATGGGCTAAATGGATTGGTGATGGATGGCAGTTTTAGGAAGAATAAAGGCAGAAAATTAGGTGGCATCCTCAACCCCTTTTTTATTCTCTGTTCTGCCTTTGTTTCAGCCCATGGCCCTCATCATCATCCCTCATCATCGTAATTGTTTAGCTCTCCCTTTCTTTATCTCTCTGTGTCACCAGCCTCTCGTCCCACCCCTTTTCTGCGCCCATCGCCACTTCAATCAGATTGCAACATGACATTATGGCTCATTACACCTGGGCTAAAAGCATTTGCTGCTCGTGGACAACCTTTACTTTGTGACAAAGAAGCAATAATAATTCTTAAAAAAATTCAAGATGGAAATGTTTGGTTTGTCTTGTCATTTCCTTTCATCTGTGCCATTACCAGGCAGAATTACACATAGCCGGGTATCGGGTATTGTGTTCTGGAGTTGCGTGCTCGTGACACCTACAGGACAGCACTAATGGATGGCAAGAGGTTCAGTGCTGGGAAAAATAAAAACAGAGAACGGGAATCATAGGAGAGGCAGAAGTAGAAAGAGAGGCAGCAGAAAAACATTGTGGTCATCTGCAGTGCGATGAGTCACCTGTAGGCAATACACACACTCACAAGCCCAAAAAAAGAGCTGCCATAGCTGTGTAGCAACTATGCCACATTGTCTCATGGACTGCATCCACTGAAAACATTATGCACTCAAATCGGAAACAGAAATTGGAGTAAATCGATGGATTGTAAAAAAGAATAGCAGATTGATCATTTGACCTTTCACAACGTCTCTGGTGAAACAGAGATGTTTACCAGATCAATAACTGGCATCAAAGAGCAAAAATTAGTATTTGTATGATTTACTCCTGGAGTGATGTTTTTGCTATCTAATTAGTGGAAACAAAATCTGTGGGTGAAATCACTCATCTGCATCATGTATACGTATTTTCCTCTCCATCCTTTCCATTTTTCTTCTTTAAGGTAGGAGCTAAAGATAGTCTGATAAGCTGTGTTTCAAAGCATTCTTTCAATAAAGGCATAAGCAAAAGCACAAACACAGTAGATTTATGTCAAAGAAAGTTACCAGAATTTAGTTTTTCTATGATTTATAAAGCCCTTTAGAAGAGATTTAGACCAATGCTTTGAAAATAGTTAATAATACGTGGAAATTGTGTGTGTTTTTATTTCCTGAATAGTTTATGGATAAAACCTTTAATGCATCAGGATGGAAGATGTGTAGAGATACATCCAGTTCATGGGACAAGGCGATGCACAATTTTGAGTTCACGGAAACAAGGCAAGATTTTTATAATTTCTTGGGAAAAAGTTTGTTTTTGTTGTCACAGCTACAGCAAAGTTTTCGCATATCGCAAAATGTGTTTTAAACAATGCCTGTTCAGTGTTCAATTATGCAGTTCAGTCAAATGATTTATATTTTGAGTTAGGGATGATAAGATGCAGTCCAGACTGCATCTGTTTGTTTCTCCCAGTAGGAAGCTGAACTTTTGCTTTGGTAGTAGCTAATTGTTTACCAGTTTCTACATTCTAAAACTTGCAAATTGTATGTAGTTTGCCAAACTGTTGCCATTTTTATTTCTACTTAGTACCTAAAATGCCACCAAAAACATGATTGAGAAGTGGTGGAGGCTTCGTCGATGCTTCTGTAACCAAGTTTTGTTGACCTTCCCAGCTGTCTTTTCTTCAACAGGGCAACTCAAGAATTACTCTATTTCATTGTTTAAAATAATTCAATTCAATTCAATTCAGTTTTATTTATATAGCGCCAATTCACAACACATGTTGTCTCAAGGCACTTCACAAAGGTCAGGTACATACATTCCAATTAGTCCTTACCATTGAACAGTGCAGTCAGAGTTAGTTATTTATTCAAATTGGATAAAAAGTTTTTCAGTCTAAGGAAACCCAGCAGATTGCATCCAGTCAGTGACTTGCAGCATTCCCTCCTCCCGCATGAGCATGTAGAGACAGTGGACAGTCACTGGCGTTGACTTTGCAGCAATCCCTCATACTGAGCATGCATGTAGCAACAGTGGAGAGGAAAATCTCCCTTTTAACAGGAAGAAACCTCCAGTAGAACCAGGCTCAGTGTAATAAGAGTCTCAAGCAGAAATACAACAGGATTTTAAAGCTCAAAGCACTCATGTTCATATCTGGACACACCATGCACAGCAACGGGATATTGCTCACATGAAAGAGTAAGTAGCACAGATCTCCTAACTTCCATATAAGAAGCTTGAGGTCACCAACTGGTTTGTTAACTTTCATTTTTAAAACTCCAGTTTAGCATTTGGCATTCATCATCATCTTAAAAATACACAGGAAAAAAGCAAAAACATAGTAATTGACGCTCCAAACTGGCAGAAAAAAAGATGTTATAAGGTAAGATTATTCAATTAATTTCATGTAAAAATGTCTCTGGTGTACTGGTCGTCTTAGATACATAGAGTCAAAACATAAAGATGGGGGAAAGGAGTAAATGTAGTCATCAATCGTTTTGATTCTCCCTGCGTTTAACTCACACCTCCTTCTCCCGCCCCGCCCCCCGTACCCCACCCTCCATCTCGCTCTTTTCATGCCTCATCATTAACTCCCCCATCGCCGCACCATCTCCCCCTCCACAGTTACCCCCACCCATTTCCATATTCCTCAATGAGAATAGCGACTAATTCAGCCTGTTTGCATTAATAGTAGCTGCTTGCGCTGCTTCTGAACAGCGGCAAAAAGAAGAAAGAAAAAACCCAAATCATTGAAGGGGGAGTTGCTCTCGTGTTGCTATCGCCTGCTGCCGCCTTTGCTCCCTCCTGTGTGAATGCGATCACAGCTGCATCTTATGAAGCATTTCATTTAGGCAACATTTTAGTTAAGTGATTTATGCAAGTTTCAGGAGACGGGGAACATTCAGGTGAGAAAGACCGCAGAGAAGCAATTAGCCTTTTCACTGTGTAGCCAGGGCAACAGCGGCATTGACAGACGTTCTGATTATTAATATTTCCCTGCCACTTACTGGGCTAGAAACTTTACATTGTTAAGAAAGAAAGCAACGGGAGACGAGTTGAGAATGTTCCTGCGCGGATGTCTTTGTCATCAGCACAGGAGCTGGTTCTCTGATATTTTTACACTTTCTCATTGCGACCTTCAAGAGCTGAGTCCGACCAAATATCCGGCCAAACTCTGTTTAAACACCTACTGTGAGACACAGACAAACATCCACATTGGAACGAATCCTGGACTGGCCCCTGTACCATGTTGTAAAGCTGTTTCAGTTCAACTCTTTCCACTCACATTTATACAACAACAAACGTAGCTATGCTTAAAGGACACATTTAAAACAATTATATCATGTTGTTTATTCATCATGTTTTACAGCTTATGTGATTAAATCAGATAAGCTTTATTATTAGTTTTATTAGTGAAATTTTACATAGAAAAAAATGTAAAACGAGGATGAATCACAGGTTGCTTAATTGTGCTAAAGGGACTGACTTACCTCTGCCCCTTTTCCATTAGTACCTACTCAGCGCAGTTTGTCTTGGGTCAGTTTTACTCTACACGGTTTGGTTCGTTTTCCACTACAGTTGAGTACTGTCTCAATATGGGTGGATAGTCAATAGCAAAGCAACCCCTAAGTCCAAAAAAGTTACATGATGTGACTTTTGAAGTTACGTGTATGGGCAATAATGTGCATTGTTATTCACTGCCTAAAAGATGAGAAGATGAGAAGAAGAAGAAAATAACAAAGGAGTTTCTCACCAAAAAGTGCAGTGTTTTTATCATTGCTGACCCAGCATGAGAAATTAATGATTTTTACAGGGTAAACAATACATCTCTCCTCACTGTATTTTTTTAAAACCAGCTAATTGTTTCTCAAACTGATAATGGTCAAACCTATTGTTTTCTTTCTCTGCTGTGTGTTTGTCACCACCCTCTGTCAGAGATTACTATTGTCCCTGTCGATGCACTGTCACCAACCTCAAGTGCACCCTAGCAGGTAGGTACAGTTAACAAATGTACGTCACACAGACGTTTCAGACAAGCGGACAGTAGAGCTGACTAGGAGGCATGAATTAGGCATTTTAGAGTTTGTTTTTAGAAACTGAAACATATTTTCTGCTCATATAGTACATGCCTCAGTTTAAAACAAAAATCAAGCAGCACCTACTCACACAATTAGGTGCTGGCTTGTTACCTGTGTGAAGGTATACCAAGGTTTTAAAAAAGGAAGGTTTAAAATGCCCTAAAATTGTCATTCCTGTGGTATATAATCCTTTAACTGAGATGCCAGATAAAATGCTGAGGTCACTGGGTGTGGTGATACGCTGTCTGATAGGGAGCTTATGGCAACCTGGCTACCTGAGCAGATAGCCTTGTTAATAAAATAGCTAACATCAGCTTGTTATGTTGTTTATTCTATATTTTCACTTAACCTGATATATCGAAAATTAAAATTACAACAAACCAAACTTACAGACACCATTAACTGTAATAATTCTTTGGTTATTTTTTTATTTTATAATTATTATTATTTTGTTTTCAATAAAACATAATCTTTTTTAACAGTTTTTTAAAAACTGTTAAATGTTTTTTTATTTTTACACCTCTATGCAAACACACACAACATTATGATTATATCTAAAAGAGAGTATTATGTGGAAGATATTTACAAAACAAATTAGTTTACATTTGGTTTTAATGATCAGATCAATATCTTTTTATCCTTCTGTAGATCTGTGCCTTGACACAAATTCATGATGTGTTTGTTGACAAACGTAGACCTTTATCTGACGTACACCTTGATCTATATAGGCCTATGTAAAAAGATTCCTGCCTAATTTAAAAACAGCAAACAACATGTGGAGTACCTTTATATTGTATAATCATCTCAACAGCCATCAAAGCTAAAAACCACTGTAAAAGAAGGTAAAGGTTTTATCATACATCATGTATGATTTGCTACACAAGCCACCAAGTGTATCAAAGGAAACTAAGCATCAGAATTACAAGTATGTTTGGAGCAAAGGACCTGATGGCTTTTAGAGAAAAAACATCAACATCGCAAAAAAGCTGGCGAAAAGCAAGAATGTACACAATGTTTACATATGCTGTTAGATTTTCTGTTCCCAACAGATGCCTGATAAAAGATACAGATAAAATCACATCTTGACCAAACAGTTTATCTGATGTATTTTCTTGACAAAACTTTAAAACTTTCAAAGAACCTATGTGTTTTGCATCAAACTTGAACTGATGTGTGACAAATAAATTTTGCAGTTATAGAGTTGCACCAGGTGGCAAGTTTATTTCTCCACAATTTCTGCTCATTTTATAAAGTTACATTTAAGATCTTTGTAACAGCATCACAATTTCAAATTGAAGACCCAGTTAAATAGCAGAAAATATCTTTGTCATTTCAGACTTTCTTTTAGGGTCCTATCAAACATGAGGCCCAAAAGCCTTAGATATAATTTGCTTTAAATATATAGTGTCTTCCAATAATATTCCTATTTCTTTAACTTTTTCATATTTTGTCACATTACAACTAAAAACACCTTAATTCATAATTGTAAGGTGAAAGGAAACCGATGCATGGATTAAAAATCTTCACAATTAAAAATCTGAAAAGTGTAGCATGCATGTGTATGAGGGCCCATGAAGTCTGATGACTGTAAATAAAACATCAAACTTAATTGTTTTCAGAAGTCAGCCAAGTCTTTAGTCAAGTCTGCCTGTGTGGTTTAATCTCACTATCAATCCAGCTGTTCTGTGAAAGCCTCACAGGTTTGTTTGGAACATTAATAAAAACAAACATTATGACTATCATCATGAAGACAAAGGAACACAGCAGATAGGTCAGCGATAAAGTTGTCGAGTTTAAAACATCCGAGGGAGCACTGTTCAATCCATACTACAAGAATATGGCACAACTGCAAAACCTACCAAGACATGGCTGGCCAGCTAAACTGACAGGCCAAGAAAGGAGAACAGTACTAATAGAAGCAGCCAAGAGACCCATGGTGACTCTAGAAGGGCTGCAGAGATCCACAGCTGTTGATAGGACAGCTATTAGTAGTGCCTTCCACAAATCTGGCTTTTATGGAAAAGTGCCAAATTGCTGAAAAAAGGAATACCATGTTCCGTTTGTGGTTTACCTTAAGTCATGTAGGGAACACAATAGGTGGAAGAAGATGCTTCGGTCAGATGAGACCAAAATTCTACTTTTTGGCCTAATTGCAAAACCTTGTATGGCACATCACCCTGAACACACCATCCCCACAGACAGACATGGTGGGGGTAGCATCATGCAGTGAGATGCTTTTTTGCAACAGAGACTGAGAAGCTGGTCAGGGCTGATGGGAAGATGGATAGAGATAAATAAATGGCATTGCTAGAAGAACACATTTTAAAGCAAGCCAAAAATGGTAAAACACATAGCCAAAGCTACAGACAAATGAAATACTTTATCTGGTCAAGTGGAAACCATGCTTTAAACTGAAGATGTAATGAAAAAATGTGTCTTGAATGAATAGAGTTTTAAAATTAAAGAGTCACTTTTCCAACTCAATTCGTACACATGTATGCTGCAGCTGGACAAGTTCCATGTGCAAATTTCTATAAGTAAAATGTTGTTTACACACAAAGGCCAAAGGAACTCGGCTCGGAGTGGCGGATCATGCAAAATAATTTGACAAGAAATCCCTTTGTTTCCAGTCTGTTTACAAAGCCAGATTTAGCGTGACTGCTTTCACCACTCTTCACATCATCAGTAGATCGATTCAAAAGGTTGAGTGCCTCTTCAGCAGTCCAAATCCACTGACGGTTTGAGAACGTGATACGCCGCCGGTGAGGCCAGGTGCCGCCCGCTCTCTTTCCATGGCTCTCACGTCAGAGACGACGTCTCCCGCTTCACATCCATGGATGAAATTGAAAAAAAGAAGCCCCGGAGGGTGAAGCTGAAAGTGAGAGAAAGAGGTCTGCCTTTTCTCCAAGGTCAACCAGCTGCCAGAGTCAATGAGCCTCTTCAGCCTGTGAGCCAACAAAAGAACGGAGTCACTTCCAACCATGAATTTGTCATCAACCCCCCCACCCGCAACCCCACTAAACAACCACCAAACAAAAAAACACATTAAAGAGCTTAATTAAACGCTTTTCACTGACTCATTCAAGATGTCTTCAAAAACCTGCTTGCTTCTGATTCTACAATGTTTTTTATTCTATCCTGTGCTTCCTTTCTCATCCCTCAGTGGGCAGTCTCCATTGGCGCTGTCTGTTTGTATTTACTGCCGGGAAACAGACTCGGCACTTCTTTAGAGGTGTTACGGAAAGGACAGTGTGTCATGAGAATCCGAGCAGCATAGTGTCGCACTGTTTTGGACACCAGATGACTCACGGAAGACAAACCAGGGCTGGTGGCATTTGAGAGAGGACTCATCCATTGCATTAGGACGATGCTGTTAAATCAACACCGCAATCATAATGTGTTCCCGCAGTGCCTGCTTTAGCAGGTCAGACATGAAATTGATTAAGGCATCGTCCAACCTAATTACTGGGAGAGGCTCCTTCACCTCCGCATGTCGTGACTGTAATTTGTTTTGTTTTTTTCTCTCTCTCTTCATAAAAGATGATGAAAATTCCCAAAACGCTAGGCCCGTATTTATAGAGCCTACTTTTTCCAATTTGGAGTGCAGCATCGCTGTGACTGTTTCATGTAATTTCTATATGACTCACCAGACTCACCACTCAAACATCACATCATGAAAAGAGCAAATTCTCGCCTGCTTTAGTCCTAGCTAAATTACTTTTCATCTGGGCTGTCACTTCTTTTTGTAAGACATGTCTGTGCTTCAATTATTGGGTTCTTTAACAAAGTCTAAGAGTCAAGTGAAATGCTTGACAGTGTGTGTTGATTTATAGAGAAAATATCGTCACAAAATTGTTAGACTGACAGACCCCACCCCTGTCATACACCCTCCACGGCCTAATTGAGGTTTTTTACCACTTTTCAAAATAATGGCTCTCACTAGGGTTCTCTTTCATAGCTGCCTTAGGTTTTTTTTGTCCATATGACAAAAGAAAATTACACAAGATTGCCCCTTATACAAGAGGGGCAGCTTTAAATGCTTTGATTTTGTTTTTCACTCTCAGGTCACAGGCACGTGAATGTCAAGTATATGCAGCTGAATTCAACCCTGCCTTTTTTGCTTCCATGTATCCACCTCTGTCTTCTCTTTGTGTCTCGCTGGCTTGCACTAACAACCCTTCACACACACACATGTGTGCTGCCGACGTAGCACCGTCTGCACATCCAGCGCGTGCAGTGCGTGACGGCCCGTGACGTACCCCGTCACGTGTTGTCAGGTTTTAGCACTGCGAGAAGTGGATTTTTTGGGGGTTTTATGTTATCGTCAGTGGGCATCGTCGTCGCTATCAGCTGGAGCAGACGTGTCGGGCCCCTCTGCGTCATTGTTCACTCCGAAACCTCTAAAACTCTCTCCGCTAGAGCTACCAATACAAACCAAATGGGTAGGGAAGAAGGGGATGGGTTGTGTTGGGAAGAGGACATCAAAAATGACTCTGTCGTGTCTCCTCTCATGTCTACCACCCCTTCTCTTCTCTCTAACCTCTGTATTAAATGTTCACTTCTTTTGTTTCATCCACTCTTTCTTCTTTCATCTCGCTCAATCTTTCTGCGTGACATCGCCCTGCCCTTTTCCGTTCTCCGGCTCCACCATTATCTAAACCGCCTATCTCCTCATCTTTTGCCTCAATTCCTATCTCTCGTCGTGAGGAAGAATTTTATGTCCGAGGGAGACAGATAAACCCGCTACTACCATCAAAAGAAGAAAAGCTTAGAACCACAAAAGGAAAAGCCTTCCCTATACACACAGTCACCCCCTGCACCCCTTCATCGCCACAGCCTTCTACCCTAATCCTAATCACACCACAACTGCTGTCATCAGCCCTTATCTCCCTCCACCAAATCTGCTCTGACTCAAAACAATTTCCTCTCATTTGCAATTTTTTTTTACACCACCCGCACCCCCCTGCCTTCGAGAGCATCATCAGCCCTCCTATCCCTCTCAAAGAAAAACCCATATTCCTCAAAAGCCCCTAACATCACTCCCCATCCAGCAAAACCCCACCCAAAACACAAAAATGCAGGGGGGGGGGGGGTTGCATGTTGCAAGGGTTGCCATTACAGAGTGACTGCTTGGCATGTGTAAGCGGTGACTTGCCAGTGTCATCCAGCGGGGTGCATGAAGAACTGCAGTGTGACGTCACAGCGCACGCCAGCCATGATGGTTGGTGGAGCATATTTTGCGTGTGTGACACTGTGTGTGCAGTTGGGATGGGGGCGATTTGAGAAATACAATTTGGTTGGTAGGAAGACCCGTTAGGCCTTGCTGCATCATTGAGCCGGGAAAATGAATGAGAGCCAACATTTAGTGTGACCCCCCTCCCCCTCCACCCCTTCATCGCCTGCTTGTCTCTGTAAATTTCTCTCCTTTTTTTCTGTGCTTTAATTCTCGTTTCCTCTGACCAAGGCAAAAAGGAGCCGTTGAATCTATGAAAATTAACAGTGTTTGACAAGATGCTCTTCAGTCTTTTGAAGGAGACCCCCTAACTGTGTTTTGAGGACTGAACCCAGCAGAAGGGGGAGCAAATATTCATTAAATGTTTGATTAACTGATAGAAAATCCATTCAAAGTTCAATGAAGCAGCCTGGTGTGCCAAAAATTTTAAGTGTTTTCATTTTGATCAGCTACAAAAACAGCACCACCCACTGGGAGAGTTTTATACGGAAGAGACAGAGAGAGAAAGAGGAGCACCTCACCACGTGAAGCATGAAGTGTTACTATGGCAGAGCAGAACGCAATCTGTACAACATGACGGCTCAACGGGAAACAAGTGTGTGCATGTGTGATGCTTTAAAGGTGACAGGTTGTACAGAAAGAAAAAATAAGTCTGTTCCTGAGTGGGAAACATGACATGAGTTTGTTCTGCTGTCTCTGCAGTCAGTGAATGCATTGCTGGATTTCACAAAGCTGTTAATCCCGAAAAAATTGGTTAAAAGGCTTTTTGTTTAATAAGACCACTGACTTTGTACCACAGATGGAGTAGTAGAATCATCATGTTGTAACCTTCATCTTCATTCCGATTAACCTGACTGTAAAGTTTGTTTTAGACTTTTTTCATTTACAATACCTTTCAAAAGCATTCAAACCTCTTGAACTTTTTCACATTTTGTCACATTACAGCTTCAAACTTCAGTGTTTTATTGAGATTTTCTGTTATATTCCTTCAAAAAATAGTGCATAATAATGATAACAGCAGATCTTTTTAAATTTTTACAAATAGATAAATTCCGGTGCAACTAACTGTTTTCTAAAATCTCTTAGTAACATGACAGTAACATTTTAGAGAACTTAAATGCAGGGTAAGGTTATGTTCGAATTTCCAGTTTTAATCTGGAGCTTTGTTTAATCCATCATCCAAAAATCGAAGTATATGACATGACTGCAAACCTACGATGACGTGGCTGTCCAGCTAAACTAGGTTACCAGATAGTTCCAGTTAAAGCACTAAAGGGGCTCAGTGGGTTTTGTCTGTTATGGTGCAGAGAGAGCATTAATCAGAGCAGAAGCAAAGAAGCTGATGGTAACTCTGGAAAAGCTGCAATGATTCACTGCTCAGATGGGAGAATCTGTCAACCGAAGAACTATACGTTGTGTACTCCACATATATGGTTTTACAAAAGAGAGGGCAAAGAAGAAAGTCATAAATTCTTGCTTGCATTTTGCAAGCCATGTAGGTGACAAACATAAGGAAGAAGATGCTCTGATCAACATTAAACACTATACGTGAGATAAATCTGACTGTGCACGTCACTTTCAGTACACCATCCTCACAGTGCAACACATTGGTGGCAGCATCAGGCTGTGGGGTGCCTTTTTTCAACAGACAGGAGAAAACTAGTAAGAGTTGAAGATAAGATGGAGTTAATACAGGGCAATCCTGGAAGAGAAGCTGTTAGAGGCTACAAAAGACTTGAGACTGGGGTGGTTCACTTTCCAACAGGACAACAAAATAAAATTAACTTTCACCTAAAATTTGTTCTGTTTTTCTGTTTTATTTTATAAATGGGCTTCATATTGCAAGGTGAAAGCTCTTCTGATCACACATTCAGTTTGTTTATAGTCATTGATATTTATATTCTGAATTAAAAGTATTTCATATGAGCATTTATAAACCCTTAAAAATGTGACACCTATTTGACGTTTTGCACAGTTTCTGTCAGAAGCAAGAAGCTTGTTTAGGTGCTGTAGCAGCACAACTGCCTGCTGTCCATTCTCAAAGTCTCGGTTATTGATTATCCTGCTGGTAATTAGATATTGATCACTCCCAGCTTTCCTCTGTGTTTCTGATGGGAGATTTTAGCATAAAATCATAATTTAGTATGGCAGTAATTCTTATTTTCTGCCAAACCTCATCTGAGAATGAAAGATTTAGAGAGCGAAAACAAGTGGAGGAGTGAATAGACGTACTGAAACAGACGAATCACCTTCTCTGCTGCTCTGAGTGTTGACTCATACTGCAGATCCTGCCTCACGAGCATCGAGCTCGGAGCTAAGAGAATGAAACACAACTTTTATTGATGTTTGTACTTTGGCTGCTCTGAGAATCAGGAATCTCTGTCTGTTCCAGATGCTTGAAGATGACCCCTGCCAAAGGTAACCAGGTACCAGGAGAATCCACACGACGGAAACTAGAAGGAAACTGGAAGAACACACGGTAATTTACTTGAACCTTATACCTAAATTCAGAGGCTAGATGTCACATTAAGGGGGGAGGGGGGTATGTGTAACATTCCAACATTGAGTTCTGGTCTGGGTCAGCCTTAAACTCACCAGTAGGTGATCATCAGTCACTGCCACCAGCTGGAGACCATCAGAATTTTTCAGCCAATCAGGAGCTGAGCGGGAGAGTGAAGTCACCACCACACACACATACACACACACACACACACACACACCAATTGGGATCCCAACAATTGTGGGGATAACAAAATCAATCAATACAAATTAAAGCAATAGATGTCTTGCATTCATTTTTGCGGCTTGGGAACAGCCTGGATTGCAGGTTCCTCGTTAATCTATTTTTAATTTTAAAAAGGTTTAAATTGCAAACGTCATTATTTTTCTGTCATTATGCTGAAAATAAAACAGAGCATTTCAACTAAAAAAGAGCTTGTCAGTGATCTGATTGAATGACCTGAAGGCATAAGGCATAATTAATTTTTCATTTGTTCTTGAAGAAGCCATATGGAGGTTTATAGAAGAACAAATGATTTTAATTAAATGAATTCCTCACAAATAATCTCAATTTTCTAGACATGCTTTTGAATAACTGGCAGATGTTTTTGACATAAGCTCAGTGCTTCGCAGGTGCCCTATTGGTATTTCAGTTTTCACTGATTACTATTCATTGCACAAATTGACAAATTAATAGATGACGGCATTTAGGCTCCTTTGTGCGGACATTTTTAAGCAGAAGCACTTGTCAGAAACCTTCTTGAGCAATATTTTTTTTATTTAAAAAATGAGACTTAATGAAAGAGTCTTAGACACAAAGACGCTACAGCGAAGCCAGAGCACCCACACATCAGCTGCCACTGCAAATAAGAGAGCTTTCTTCTCAAACAACATCTATTTAATGGTTCATATCTATGAGATAATTTTACTTGTAGTCTCAAAATAGTGACTTTTTCTAACATTCCTGTTGAACTCCCTGTTTATTTAAAGCCATAGGCAGCTACAAAAACATGGGGTCATTCAGATGAATCCCTCAATTTCCTTTATATCCATAAGTATTTATTCCAAAGTTCAGTGTTGAATGTTCATCTTGTCAATGAAGTTTTTCATGGGAAATAGTTTTAACCTGTCAAATAATTACATGTGTTAAAATGTGCATGACAACTGTTTGGAGATAACATTTTAGTTAAGGAGGACCTATAAGTTCTCAGATGTCACACAGGAAGAAATCTCTCTGAACGTCAGACTCCCTTTTTCTCATTGGCTGGATAATATGGTGCAACTCCCACATAGCCCAAAGGTCTGTTCCAGATTGCTTTATTGGCCCTTGTTTATGTGGTCTGGATGGAAGAGCCAAGTTCAGAAGAAAGCTTTCGTCCCAGTCAGAAGCCGGACCCAACCGAAACAACAAGGACTGAGGCCTCTGTGGACTGGTGTTGCAATATTTGTTTGTTTAGTTTTCAAATAAGGCTTCACGTCATGTAATTGCTTTTTTCATTCATCCCAGATGGGTGTTTAAGCCTCCAGAAGCTTTTCCTGACCATGCACTCATCGCATAAATAATTTGAGTCAAAATCTAAAGTTAGGATTCTGCACCCAGCCAAACCAGCATAAAAGACACAATCTACAGGTATATCTAAAAAAAATAGAATATTGTGAAAAAATATTTTTTGTTACTCATTTCAGATATTGAAACTCATATATTATATAGATTCATCACACATGGAGTTAAAAAAAATTTTTTCTTACAATTTTAGCTTACAGATAGTGAATGCATAAATTACTGTATCGATGCAGCGTAGCATGGAGATGATCAGCCTCTGGTTCTGCTGAGGTGTTTGTTCTCTCCTTTATCACTGGTAAGACATTTCTTATGTTGCGTTTCAGATACTCCTTGTGGAGCTCCCCCAAATTCTTAAATGGATTTTGCTTCTAATACCTGTCACCTGTGCACTCTTTCCTACTACATTTTTTCCTTCCACTCAACTTTCTATGAATACGCTTGATTACAGCACCCTGAAACAACCAGCTTCTTTAGCATTAACCTTTTGTGGCTTACCCTCCTTGTGGAGGTCGTCAATGACTGTCTTCTGGACATCTGTCCATCGGTCCTACTGACCCAGACTGAGAGACCATTTAGAGGCTCAGGAAACCTTTGCAGGTTTTGAGTTAATTAGCTAATTAATGTGTGACACCACATGTTTCCGATATCTAACTTTTTCCCAATATTCAAATTTTCTGAGACACTAACTTTTATGTTTCCTTATCTGTATGCCATAAATCATTAGAATTGCCAGAAAAAAAGGCTTATAATATTTAACTCTATGTGTAATAAATCCATATAATATGAGTTTCAGTTTCTGAAATGAGTGACATAAGCAATGGTCATGGAATGACAAAAAAGTGCTTTCCTGTGTCAACATGTGACCAAAGAGATGACAGTAAATGAGCCACGTTTCTGTGGAGATGCAGCCATGGTCCTTTGAACTGAAGACGGCAGCACTTGTTGGATCCAAGTGGTCCTTTCCCCTTGTCCCATATGGACGCTGAGGTGAAAGGTGGCAGATTCTCTGGCAGACAACCATTCATAACTTCATTTAAAACCAAAGGAAATCAGAATTACTAATAGCTTCATAAAGCCCACAGTTAGAGCCTCAGAATTGATCTTCTTCTTGTCACATGAGAATTAAACAGACACCTGATAAGTTGCAGGGTTTAATGGACCCTTTTATTAGTTAGTTCCATTTAGTTTTTTTTAATATTTTAAGAGTAAGTAATTAATGAATATTAAATATGATATTTCTCCCTATAACCTTTACTATACTGTTACAAGTTAATTTTTTTCATTTAATATATATCATAAAAAGAAATATCCCCTTCTTCCTTTAAGACTGTGTTTGTTAAAAACTTAATGAAAAGGTGTGATTCATGTTTCAAAGATGATTCTATTGATAAGTCATGAGACTTAGCAGGGAGTTAAGTTATGAATGTTAAAGCATTTAAAAGAGCTGAAGTCTTTACGTATTTCATATGATAATTTAGTCCTGTGTGATTCTCTAAACGCACTGTCTCTCTTGCTGGGTTGCTCTTATTAATTTGCTCTGTTAGCTCGATCAAAGTGGAAATAAGCAGGTTGCCAGATGAACCTTTTCACAATATCAGTGCATCATATTCACACAATACTGCAGATTGGCTTCATTGCTAATCTCACATGAAGTAATTCAGAGTGAACTGTTTTGAGTTTATGTAGAATTTTCTCCTTTCTGGTTACCATAAAGACTCTGAGCTGCCTGCGTCGATCTTTATGGCGGCTCCTGGACTCAAATCAGCTTCTTGGCTTTGAACGTGTCTTTTTCTGTATTTTCATCCATACAGGCTGCACAGAACGGTTGCCGAGCAGGATTATCAGTCTAATTAACCCCATTTAGCTGGGTTGAATTTTGCAGCCTGCCTTCATTTGCCAGCTACTGAAGAATATCTTCAGAATCAGGTGAAATTCAGGAGTAAAAATAGTGGCTGCAGGTTTATTGAGGGCGGGATTGCTTTGTGTACTTTGTTAACCAATGTTGAAGCAATTTGTGGCCAATGCCAACAAAGGTATTGGTAGAAAATACTGCAGGTATGAATTAAATCTCAGTCAGTATTCTGGTTCTGGGAATTCTGTGACACCACTTTCATTTGCTGTGTTTGTGTTTGCCTTTAACCATTCCAAAAAGCAAATCATTTATGCAGCTAAACTCTAACCAATGGTTTCAGTTGTCCTTATTCATAAATAAAATAGATATAGTGAGTCAAACTGAAACCGGTTAGCAGTTTTTCTCATGTGTGCCATAAGCAGTCAATGTGCTTTAATGTGTGTCCTGAAATGACTTTTAAAGATAATATTTAGTTTGTTCTAAAAGAGGCCACTTCAACTGATAATGTCTGAGTTTTCATTAGCTTCGGAAAAGTACTTTGTAGTACTTTATTTTGCCTTGACCATGTACACAAACAACTAACATACAAATAAAAAATAATTCATATGTAAACTAAAAATTTACTTTATAATATATAACACCTTGATCACGTTACTCCTGCAACCTACAGACCCTCTGCAAATATTTAAATTTTGTCAAAATATAGTCAAAAAATTCCACTCACTTCTGTTTTCGTTGCTAATAGAGAGTTTAAATTTTAGTAGGTTGCACAGATTTGTTGTGTTTCAAAGTCGTGCAAATTAAACTTTCTTAAAGTGGAATATGCCAAAGCAGTATTATATATATATATATTATATATATATTATATATATTATTATATATATATATATATATATATATATATATATATATATATATATTATTGTTTTGTGACCATATGAAGCCAAAATAAAGCTAAATGATATATTTAATAAATTATACAGGTCTAGTACTTTAGTATAGACATCGGCAGGTTACTGGTATCAAGGAACGGCTCCTACCTGTGACCGGCCAGTCGGAAACTCAAAAGTCCCAAAAGTCCTATCTTTTCTCAGTCCGTTAGTATGCCGTTCTGAAGCACTACTGGTAACAGTAATACTATTTAGTGTGGATGCTATTACTAAGTGAGAGTCAAAGATAGCAATTAAAGCATTAATAAGGCGCTTCAAATAAAATCAGAGGAAGCACAGAGGTGAAAACAGCCACTCAAAAGAAAACTGTATTTACTTTGGGATGTCTGTAGTTCATTCAGGCTGAGAGAGACTAAAAGCAGATATAAGAGGCTGAACATGAAATAGCAAACTTGCTCTATTGTCCTTTCAGCTTTCCTGTGGTGAAACATATTGAATTTGGAAATGTTGGCAGCCTTTTGGAAATCTCTGGGTTAAGGTAAGGATCTGTGTTCACAAAGCTAAACATACTTAGGTTGCGATTTTTTGTAATGCTAGTCAAGCTAATGACTAATATAAGACAAAAGAAAATGTAAACTCTGTAATCAGTTTAGCTTTGTTTTAAAATATTAGTAAAATTCGATTTTATAGCAACTGCTGTCTTTGCACCATATGTCTTTCCCATTCTCTCTCTCCTACCGTGTTCTGTCTAATTAATATAATGAGGGTCACTATTGCCACAAAATGTTGTAAAAAAAAAGTTAGATCATGAAACACTTTTTGTCTTTGTTTTTTGGAAAGTTGTTATACTGTAAGAATCTCATATCAGCACATGAATACTCTAGTGTATTCCACATCTTCCCTTAATTTGATGAGTTAATTAAATAAATTCACTCTTTATATGCAACTTTAAAACAAACAATAGATGTATCCTTTAAAAATAACCACTGAAGTCAAATAAATACTTTGAAAAGATTAGGCTTTTATAGATAGATGTATGTGTTTTAGTTTCTGATAATAAAACTTGTGTTTTCTGCTCCTCTAATCTGAATTAGACAGTAGTATCGAACCTACAGCAGATGAGCATTTCACAGCTGTTTAGTTTTGTTTTCATACAGCTTTAGGTGTGGCAGAGGACCCTTTCTTTATTCGTCATCCATCATTAAATTCACACTGCTCTTCAGACACAGCTGCTTAGTAAAACAGTGCTACAGCATTGTTACCATGTGCCTTTTAAAAGCACAAAATCTCTCAGTATGTCATGTCTGGTTAAAGCGCCTTCTATTCTAGAGTAAAATACAGTCAGGTTTTCAATTTAAACATTAGTCATAATGTATTTAAAATGAAGAAAGAAATGAAAATCTAAAATATATTTTGTATTTTCATGTGGAGATTTTTTGTGAGCTTGGGACAAGTATATTGTCTATTTTATAAAAAATTTGAAGGAAAGCCATAATTAAAAACAGCATTATTATATGTTGAATTCCTGTTACAATGCATTTTTGCATGCATGCTTTCATCATCAGGACACAAAGGCAGTTTTTTCCTCTTTGATTTATTTTTCTTTCCTTTGATCTTTGTTGCCAAATTTGACTCTAATGAAATGTCGGTGTGCTCTCACTGCAACGTGCCGGATAAAAACATATCCTACTGAGCAGATCAACCACCTGTTCCTCTGCCAGAGCTGATAACTAGCTTGCTATGGCTTATCAGTAGTGAACAGGGTATAACCAAAGAATTCAACCTGGTTAACCATGAAAAATGTGTATATTTTTTTTCTAAATGGGTTTATTGCTTGACTAATGCCATTTCTGTTTCTAAAAAATAAACAGTACAAGACAATTAGGCCTAGGCCGAATGATGTAGAATACCACAGATTTAAAAAGTTCCACTTTTAAAACTTGGGTCAAGATCTCAAAAAGCAATAGATCATGCCCCAACCTAAAGAAAGTCATGAAAAGATGGGAAACATGGCTAATTTCAGACTCCAGGGAACCACAGTAATGGTCATTGTCCAGAAATAGACAAAACACGAAACACTGATGAACCTTCCCAGGAGTGGCCAGCCTGTTCATATAGACTCACCCAGGAGGTCAAAAGTAACTGGACACACTTGCTTCAGCTAACATATTTGGTATTCAACAAAAAGAAAAAAACAGCAAAAAGGACAGCCATACGACAGTTTCAAGACAAAAACCCTCCAGACCTAAAAGCACACAAATGACTGTCTCATCTTTGTTAAATAAACATTTTGATGACCCTCAAGACTTTAGGAAAATATGCTGTTGATTTAAGAAGCCAAAGTTGAACTTTACAGAAGTTACATTTGTCATAAAACTAACATAGGAGAAGCAGAAATAGAATACCTTACTGACAGTCAAACATGTTAGTAGCGTGATGGTATTGGGCAACTTTGCTTCTTCAACGTTTGGACGACTTGCTGTTATTGATAAAACCATGAATTCAGCTCTCTACCAGAAAATCATGATTAAGAATCCCCAGCCATCTATTTGTTATACAGCAGGTCAGTGATCCAAAACACACCAGCGAGTCCACTTCTGAATTGCTCGAAAAACTTAAAATGAAGGTTTTGGAGTGGCCTAGTAAAAGTCCAAATTTAAATCTGATTGAGATGCTGCAACATGATCAAAATTTCTCCACGGCATAAGGAAACACTGATTTCCAATCATAAACTCTTGAAGGTAACCAACTAGTTATTCAGTTTTGAGGGCAAGTACTTATTCACATAGGGCTAGATTGGTAACTTATTTAATAGATGAAGTTGTCATTTGAAAACTGCATTTGTATTTATTAAGGTTTTCTTGCCTGATATTAAAATCTGTTTGGTCATCTGAAACATTTAAGCGTGACAAAAAGCGGAAAAAAAGAAAAAATCTGTACTCGTACTCGTCGTACTCTTCGTCTTCCGCTTTATCCGGGACCGGATCGCGGGGGCAGCAGACTCATCAGAGACGCCCAGACGTCCCTCTCCCCAGACACCTCCTCCAGCCGAGAGACATAGTCCCTGCAGCATGTCCTGGGCCGTCCCCTGGGCCTCCTCCCGGTTGGAGGAAGGTGTCCAGGAGGCATCCGATATAGATGCCCGAGCCACCTCAACTGGCTCCTCTCGATGTGGAGGAGCAGCGGCTCTACTCCCGGATGGCCGAGCTCCTCACCCTATCTCTAAGGAAGCGCCCGGCAACCCTACGGAGGAAGCTCATTTCAGCCGCTTGTATCCGGGATCTCGTTCTTTCGGTCATGACCCAAAGTTCATGGCCATAGGTGAGGGTAGGAACGTAGACCGACCGGTAAATTGAGAGCTTCACTTTTCGGCTTAGCTCTCTCTTCACCACAATGGACCGGCACAGTGCCCCCATTACTGCGGCAGCCGCACCGATCCGTCTGTCGATCTCCTGCTCCATTCTTCCCTCACTCGTGAACAAGACCCCGAGATACTTGAACTCCTCCACTTGAGGCAGGAACTCCCCTCCAACCTGGCCCCCTCTAGCCCCCTCTGGAGCTAGAGGGGGCCAGCAGGACCACGTCATCCACAAAAAGAAGAGACGAAATCCACTGGTCCCCAAACCAGACCCCCACCGGCCCTTGGCTGCGCCTAGAAATCCTGTCCATAAAAGTTATGAACAGGACCGGTGACAAAGGGCAGCCCTGCCGGAGTCCAACATGCACCGGGAACGGGTGCCGGCAATGCGGACCAAACTCCTGCTCCGCTTGTACAGAGACCGGATGGCCCCTAATAAAGGGCCCCCGATTCCATAGTCCTGGAGCGCCCCTCACAGGGCACCATGAGGGACACAGTCGAATGCTTTCTCCAGGTCCACAAAACACATGTGGACCGGTTGGGCAAACTCCCATGAACCCTCAAGTACCCTGTAGAGGGTATAGAGCTGGTCCAGTGTTCCACAGCCGGGACGAAAACCACACTGCTCCTCCTGAAGCCGAGGTTCGACTATCAGCCGGACTCTCCTCTCCAATACCCTGGCGTAGAGTGTGTGTGTGTTCCAACTACAGGGGGTGGTGGTCCCCCTTCTTATGAAGGGGGACCACCACCCCACTCTGCCAGTCCAGAGGCACTGTCCCCGACCACCACGCAATGTTGAAGAGGCGTGTCAACCGTGACAGCCCTACAACATCCAGAGACTTGAGGTACCCTAGGGCGGACCTCATCCACGCCTTGGCACCGTTGAGCTTTTTAACCACCTCGACTTCAGCCTGACTTCAGCCTGGGTGATGAAAGAGTCTAACCCCGAGTCCCCAGCCTCTGTTTCCACCAGTAAATGCCTGATGCCAGGATTGAGGAGATCCTCGAAGTACTCCTTCCACCACCCGATAATGTCCCCAGTCCGAGGTCAGCAGCCTCCCACCCCCACTGTAAAAGTGTTGGCGAAGCACTGCTTCCCCCTCCTGAGGCGCCGGACGGAATGCCGGAATCGCTTCGAGGCCAACCGGTAGTCCATCTCCATGGCCTCACCGAAGTCCTCCCAGGCCCGGGTTTTTGCCTCTGCCACTGCCCGGGCCGCAGCACGCTTGGCCTCACGGTACCCATCAGCCGCCTCAGGAGTCCCACAAGCCAATCACAGCCGTTAGGACTCCTTCTTCAGCTTGACAGCGTCCCTTACTGCCAGTGTCCACCACCAGGTTCGGGGATTGCCGCCGCATCAGTCCACTCGGACTCTATGTCTCTGACATCCCCAGGAATCTGGTCAAAGCTCTCCCGGAGGTGGGAGTAAAATACGTCCCTGGCCGAGGGCTCTGCCAGACGTTACCACCAGACCCTCACTATCTGACGATACGACAACAAAGTCGATCATCGACCTCCTGCCTAGGGTGTCCTGGTGCCAAGTGCACTGATGGACACCCTTATGCTTGAACATGGTGTTCATTATGGACAATCCGTGACTAGCACAGAAGTCCAATAACGAAACACCACTCGTATTCAGATCGGGGAGGCCATTCCTCCCAATCACGCCTCTCCGGGTGTCAAGGTCGTTTCCCACATGGGCGTTGAGGTCCCCCAGCAGGATAATGGAGTCCCCGGGAGGGGCACTATCCAGCACCCCCGACAGGGACGCCAAGAAGACCGGGTACTCCGCACTACTGCCCGGCCCGTAGGCCGAAACAACAGCCAGAGACATGTCCCCAACCCGAAGGTGCAGGGATGCGACCCTCTCATCCACCAGGGTAAACCCCAACATGAGACGGCTGAGCTGGGGGGCAACAAGCAAACCCACCCCAGCCCACCACCTCTCCCCGTGGGCCACTCCAGAATAGAAGAGAGTCCAGCCCCTCTCGAGGAGATGGGTTCCAGAGCCCACACTATGTGTGGAGGTGAGCCCGACTATTTCTAGTCGATATCTCTCGACCTCCCGCACAAGCTCAGGCTACCCCCCCCCCCCCCCCAGTGAGGTGACATTCCATGTCCATAGAGCCAGCCTAAGTATCCGCGGATCGGGCCGCCAAGGTCTCCACCTTCGTCTGCCGCCCAATCCTCTTTGCACCGGTCCCTCACGGTTCCCCTTGCAGGTGGTGGGCCCACTGGGGGATGGCCTCGCGTCTCTCCTTCGGGCTTGGCCCGGCCGGGTCCCGCGAGGAGCAACCCGGCCACCAGGCGCTCTCTGATGGGTCCCGACCCCAAGCCTGGCTCCAAGGTGGGACCCCGGCTCCGCCATACCGGGCGACGTCACATGCCTCAATCGTATAGTCCTCATGAGGGTGTCTTGAGCCGCTCTTTGTCTGACCTGTCACCTAGAGCCTGTTTGCCATGGGAGACCCTACCAGGGGCATTTAAGCCTCAGACAACATTGCCTCTAGGATCATTTGGGCACTCAAACCCCTCCACCACGTTAAGTTGGTGGTTCAAGAAAAAATCTCTAAGGAGACAAATACTCCATCATTGCACAATGCTGTCACCTGGTACAAAAATTTAAAAAAATGTAAATGACCTCAGCCTAGCATCTTCATTTTGTTTTGTCTCTTCACTTGCACCGAGTGTAACCAGGTATGACAACTAGCACAGTTGTCTCAGCTAGTATTTGCAATTTGGCAACATGGATGATCTGCTTCTTTATATGGTGCACATCTAGCTACATGTAAGTAAAGTAAATATAATATAGTATAGTCCTGTCATGTTGAAAATAGTGGACAGCAAGGTTTAGAGGATCTTGTTCTTTCAGAATGCTTTCTAACTGTATTATATTCCAGTGGGCTGTGACAGGTATCCAAGTCCTTGACTGTACAGTATAAAGCCGGTTTGTACTGGAGACACTATACTTGGAGCAGATACTTCTTTGTTTATTATTATTCAACATGTAAATCAAGTTGGATTCATACATGGACACATTTTGCTCATCAGCGGAAATCTTGCCAGAGACTCCTCACAGAGACTGCAATCTTGGCCCGCTTACCTCTAGAGACTGCAATCAGTAACATGCTGTGGCATCATTAACAAGCGAATGTTATTGCAAACAGTTATGGTGTACCGTGGCAGCTTATGAAATATATTACCTCGTTTGTTGTCATTTTGTTAGGAAGTAATACACCTAAGTCATATAAGACCCTCTTCAGTTTGCTTATCGCTGTGGAGTTGGAGTTGCCATCGTACACCTGCTTCAACAAACCCACTGTCATCTGGACAAAGCCAGCAGCACTGTGAAGATCATGTTCTTTGATTTCTCCAGTGCATTTAACACAATTCAACCTGATTTGCTTTGTCAGAAACATTCAAGTGGAGGCCTCAAGAATCTCCTGGATCAAAGACTACCTGACAAACAGACCACAGTTTGTGAGACTGAAGCCTTGTGTGTCTAACCAGGTAGTCAGCAGCACAGGAGCACAGGAGGACTGTACTCTCACCATTCCTTTTCCCTCTGTACACCTCAGACTTCCAGTACAAGACAGACTCCTGTCATCTGCAGAAATACTCGGATGATTCTGCAGTCGTGGGGTGGATCAGAGATGGACAAGAAGCTGAGTACAGGGAGCTGGTGGACCGCTTTGTGGCATGGTGTGGAAACAATCATCTCATCTTGAACGTGAATAAAACAAAGGAGATGATTGTAGATTTTAAGACAAACAGGATTAGGTCAAACACTATTTCCATCATGGGTAAAGAAGTGGAGGTGGTGGGGGAGTATAAATACCTCAGTGTTCACCTGGACAACAGACTGGAGTGACGATGCAACTGTGAAGCCATCTACAAGGGACAGAACAGACTGTACTTCTTGAGGAAGCTTAGGTCCTTTGGTGTTTGCAGCAAGATGCTGCATATCTTCTATAAGTCTGTTGTGGAGAGTGTGATCTCTTCTGCCATCATCTGCTGGGGTAGCAGCATCAGAGCCAGGGACCTAAAAAAGCTCAACAACCTAATAAAGAAGGCTGGCTCTGTTCTGGGTACTCTTCTAGAACCTCTAGAGATCATTATGCAAAGAAGGATTCTTCATGAAATGAAGAACATTATGTAGAACCCTGAGCATCCTCTTCATGAGACTGTCCTACAACAACAGAGTGTCTTCAGTCAGAGGCTTCTTCAGATGTGCTGTAAGACAGAGCGCTACAGGAGATCCTTCCTGTCCACAGCCATCAGCATCTACAACGGCTCTTTGAAGAAACCTACATAATGAGCTACAACAACATTTAATTTCCCTTTGGGATTAATAAAGTATTTTTGAATTGAACTGAATTGAAATATACCATGTGCTTATGTGATAGTGTTTCCTAATTGTAAAATAAATAGCTGAAATTCAGTTTTCATCCAAAAATAGAGCTCATTTTTCATGTCTGTGCACTATAGATGTCAGGATGCTTGTATTTATTGTACTTTCTGCTGATTCTTATCCAAAAACTGCCACTATTTAAAAAAAATAATGACATACTCTCATATTTATCTGACTGTAGTAGTTCACCATACCAATTTTTTTAGCTTAATTATATTTATTGATTATGCACATAAAACATACATGAATTCACAGTATATTACTATGTTTGTTTTATTAATCTAGTCAAGAGAAAACACAGGGAAGATTTGTAATGACAGAAAAAAATACAATTATTTACCACTTATTCAGGTTTATGTATTTACATCTGTTCATGTAAATTTTGTACAATATAGATATTTACAATCAATATTTAGTTTGTTAAAACATGAAAAATTGATTTAAGGGTCAGTCAGTAAGAAAAAGCTTTTATCACACTCTGCAATGTAAAAATAGATCAAAAGAGAATATGCCAATGTCAATGCCAATGAGGTCCAAAAGTGCCAAAATTCAAAAAATAAATAAATCATTAAATGAATACTTACTTCATGATTTAATATTTTAAATCAAAAGCTAATTTATTAATAAAAAGACAATTATTCCAGTGTTTATTAAGTCAATTTATGCTCCTAAGCTTTATTTATCTGTCAGCCTTACCCCTCAAAGTGAGTGGGTGGGGCTAATACTACTTAGTGTGCAGGTTAACCAATAAGAAGTTAACAGTATTGTAGTCAAGACCACCTTACCGGAGTCAAAAGCAAAACATTTTTAAGTCCATTGCTAGAAGCATAGTAATTTAGTTGTTCCTGCAAACATAAAACAAAATCTGAGTTTTCAGGTTTTCAAAGTTAAAACTTGTTTCCACTTAAATGCAGCCAGGAGTTTTACACTAAGTTGTAGGAAAAAAAGGATGTCGCAGCTGTGGTGTTTAGCGGTATTGAGAAAAAAATCCTGTGACGGAGTAAAATGCAGTCAAGACAAGATTAAAACAAAGACTGAAAAAGTGATTTCATAGCACTATATTTTGGGGTCTGTTTGATGCGCCACTTTGTCAGTTTAAACTGTTTCAAGGTGAACTTCACCACATAACTCCAGAGAAGCTGAAAACACTGCATAGGATTTTAATATGTAAAAACTTCCTTTTTACTATACAATAATAGAATTATGAAGTTATTGGTTTATTTTACAGGTATCATCATTATTTAATGATTCATTTATTACATTGTGGCACATTTGGCACTCTATAATGGTGTGTTTGTGAGGACTTTGTATTGGGGGCTTATCAGCCCAGTCAGGCACCTTAGACTGAGAGGATTAAAACCTGATCTTTACAACAAAACATTTGTTGAACATGGAGCCAGTGCAACAACCACATGCAGTCAGCAGGTGTCTCCATTTCAAGTAGCTTACAGGCCTGTGGTCAGGCTCAGTGCATTTAGTGGTGTAGGAGTGGAGTAATTAACCAGATTCAAGGTGAAGTTGGCCACACTCTGGGCGTGGGGTTCTAGTACAGGAAAAGCAATCTGGAACGCAACTCCTGTGATCAAAATAAGAACTGAAAACAGCAACGTTAGTCCCCGACGCATAATCAGCTGAGAGGTGGAGAGCTTCTCTGCAGCTTTGTTGCCAGAAGATTCCTTGCTCTTTTCAGCGTCTCTCTCAGTTACTGCAGAATTTGTGTAGTTTTCCTCCGATTCATTACCCCCTTTCAGCTCCTGATCTTGGGTATTAACACAACTGTAGCCCTCTGTTCTAAGAGCTGTTTCACTCTTTTCCTGGGCCTTTAGAGTAAATAAATAAAAAACAACATTGAAAAGGTAAGGCGAGGTTTGTGTAGCAGTGTTCATAGACTGTATAAGGTTACTCAAGGGGCTTCACAGAAAAATGTGTACTTACCGATTCTGGGCAGTCAATGACATCCGGTAAGATCGCCTCACTTAGAACAGTACTAACAGGACGCACTGGGGCCACAACCACAGTTTTCCCAGCTCGCCTTTGAGCCTAAAGTATGTTGATTCAGTTATACCACAAAGATTCATGTAAATTTGTCATTTACAGTAAACAATACAGAAAATAATAAAAGAACTAGTTCCAAAAACAGTAGTTTTATGCAAAAAAACTTAGATGGCAGGAGTGAGTGTATGGACAGTTATTTTTTCTTTTTATACACATTTTGAATAACAAGATGTTTACAAGGGGCTGGCGGTTTCACCCCTTTTGCCATTTCATGCCTTTGCACTTTTGGTACATCAATTTGAACCACCCAAAGGGATTTTATCCCAGCTTTGATAACTGAGGATCTAATGTAATTTTCGGTTATCTGCTCTAAATCTAGGGTGAAGAAATTTGGTTTTATAACAAAATATTGGTTTTATGTAAATATTATCTATCTTAAGAGTAATTATTTTGGTTTGACTAATTTAGCTTTGACAATCTCTCTAGTAACCATTAACAATTTTTGTGCACCTTTCAACCACAAGAGCAACCTCTTTCAAGAGAGGAGACACAACTACAGTCAGGTTTTGAACTTGATGATCTTGTTATTAATTGTGATCATTTCACAGCGCTTACACTGAATTATAATCACAAAATGAGTCCTGGGAGGTGTGTCCCAGAGAAAATTAAAACTCACAGAGAAGCAGTAGCAATGCCTCATTTAAAAATAATCTATTAAGTATTTTTTATATGCGCCCCAAATTGTAAATGGTTTAAGACCCTAAAACATTATTTTGACTGAGCAATTTATTTCTCCTATTCCCACGACTATACACAGACATCGATTATATAAAATCTATTACTAATAAATGTAACAGAAGATATTACATTAATAAAACTATTTTTAACCAGATATGACTGAATTATAATATTGAAAAAAATAACATTGCACTGCTTGGTCCTCAAGATCCACAACACTCCACCTTTAAGTTCCTGGTAAATTAAAAGGTTTTGAGTTTCTTTGGTTTTCTTGGGTAAATTTTCACCCAGTTATTTTTGTTTTTACCCTGATAAATGCAGCAGAAAGGAAATGCGGGAAGTTTATATTGGTCCCAGGAAAACTACCCTGGTTCCTACAACAATTCCCGTTATGTGGAAAATGTCGCTACAGACAGAGGAACAGAGAGAAACAAAACACAGACAGCTCTAAGCTTTTCTCTGGCTGAATAAGTACCGAATCTGATCAACTCGCTGGATTTGGTGGCAGTTAATCTTTTGGTTTTCACAGTTTGTTACCGTCATCTAATTTTTTTGTAAAGTTCCTACAAAGTTTTGTATTATTTTCCCTCAATATTACACATGCTCAGCATCCTCAGGGACTTTCTTCAAGCGTGTCATCAAGTTCTGTATCCAAAGATAGGAGCCTCTGGACGTTTCAAAAGCCAGTACCAGGAAAGGACAGCATAACTTTTAGGAGCGACCTCCAGGGCAGACAGAACCGCAGTGGAAGTTGAAACTGCAGTCCATATAGCCAAGGGGGGGCAGAGAACCAGAACCACTGAGCTAAAACGCAAGGGGTTCAAAGGATGCTGACCCACACAAGGAAAACTTATTTCCTGTTTTATTTGTTATTTTCTGGGTTAGTTCCAGGAAATTTCTGAAACTTGCCTTTTTTTCTTTGTCTCATACATTTTTTTCCGACAAATTACTGTTAGACCTACAATCTAAGCTATGAAACCCTGTCTTTAAACTCCATAGAGACCAAGTAAAGTTTTGATAACACTTAAACCTTTAATCAGCTTAGATAAGATTTTGAATTACAACTTCTTATTTCAAATGTCTGTAGAACTAGTGATAAAACTTGTATCATTTTGTCTGTGCCTATTTAGCTTCAATAAAACATAAAAAAAATTATCTTAGAGTCAATAATAATAGACACAGTTGTTGATTACGTGTAATAATTTTGATTATTAAAATCTTAATTGAATAAATATCTCCTAGCTGAAATCATTCCCTGTGGTAGGTAAAGGACTTGTCCTTCAGACAAATATGTTACAAACTATGAGACTGAATATATTTATGTACACTGATATATTTTAATGAAGCAAATCAATCTAATACATCTTAATTTTTTATAATTGGCCAAAAATTAGCTGAAACACAATCAGTGCATACTTGGTATAAAAAAGCCTTGAAAATGAATTGAAGTATATGTGAGATTTAAACATTTTTATAACCATTTAGCTTCATAATTCAACACAAAATACCTATGAAAAAAGGTATAAACTAACTATTAGATATTATATAAATAAAATTGATTGAAATAAACTGATATGCAATGGCTTAAGTAGATGGGTATGTATTTGTTTGTTTATTTGGAAGTAGCAAGGGTAAAATGGCAAAGTGTTGGTGCAAATAAGCGCATGCAAACTCACCCAAAGCTTTAGAACAATTCAGATAATGACAAGAAAACTTTGCACTGCATAAAAAGCAGTCAATATGAATAGAAAACCGACAGAAAAATTATGCTTTTGCCCAAAAGGCATAAATGGAGAGCCAAAATATCCTAATGTGGTTTGACCTCATAATATATTTTTTATTATCATATTTAATCCACCTCTCATTTGGAAAGTTTTTGAAATTTATAGAGAAAGAAGAGAATATTTCACCTTGTGCGTCACTTTTTTCCAGTCAGCTTTAAAGATCAAAACAAGGAAGAAACTCGTCTGAATGAAAACACAAATTAGGAGACCGAGCCACAAGCCTGAAAGAAGCACACAGATTTGCATACACGATAAATTATTACCATGTTCTTGTAAGGTCTTCAGTTAACATAAACAAACCACAAACTCACAGTTCATACAGAATACCATGTGTTCTAGAAGATACTTAAACTAGTTTGATATTTAGTTTTCAGTAAAGGAAAGCAGGTCAACTGAATTTCATTTCAGTCTGCTGAGATATTTTAATTTTAAATCAAACTGAAATACTGATCAGGTCACAATTATGTCTGCTACTTGGGCCTATTTTTGGATCTACTTAAAGTAACAGAGCAATCAATAAACATACAGATACACTTAACTTCAAATCCATCGCTTTAAAAAGCATTTTCCTTTAGTTAAAAAATTAAAGCAGAAAGTGTGAGATATATGTCCAAATTACTTTCCCAGCACGAGTCATTAATGCCCTAATTGCTTGCTAAAGGAAATATTGGCAGAGACTATAATCGTCTTGTTTCACAAAGTCAGAGGAGTGAAGCTTCTCAGTGCAGGCACACTTTAAGCAGACAGCAACGATCTCCCCTGTGGCAGGGGGTAAATTGGATGGTTGGAAGAGTGGCGGATGGACTCGATGGGCTTTGCAAATCACTTTGAGTTTAAATACGGACGTTCAACAGAATTTCCAAAATAATTTCTAAAATGGTGGTCATTAAGTATACAAGAACTAATAATGGTAAAGGGAAAGCTTCCCTCTGGGGTGTCTTCAGGAGGATCTGGAGGCAACATACTGATTAATGAAAGCTGAATTTATGAGAACCTTTAGTGTGACAGCTGCAGAATCATGCTCAAAATCTCAGTAACTGTTTCTGCCAGGGTAACATTACCATTAAGTAAGCACAGAATAGTTTATATCTGACCTTTTAAAGCATTGGACTGTTTGCTTTATAAGTTCTATCCTAACAATAATGCTTGCCTAATGTGCAAAATATTTGATAAAATTATCAAAGCTATACCCAGACACCCTACGGAGAAAGCTCAATAAAGCTGCTTGTATCTATGATCTCACTCTTTTAGTCAGGATCCGTATCTAATGATCGTAGCTAAAGACTGTAAAGTAGATGGACCAGTAAATCAACAGCTCTACCTTTCAGCTCAGCTGTTTCTTTACCCCAATAGACAGGGGTGACACCCTCATCACTGCAAATAAACAAATGTTTTTGCTTGAGGCAGAGACTCCTCTGACACCGAAGGAGGATTCTAGCTTTTTCCAGTTTCAGAACCATGTCCTCAGGCCTCACACTGTGATCTGCACTGATAGGCACTGAATTGATTGGCTTGAAGATGCCAGAAGAACAATACAATTAAGATTTAGTTTTTGGGGAACCTAGAAGGTTGAACCCGGAAGTGTGTAAGTGCGGCCACTGGACAGTTTATTGTGCCCCTTTTCCATTAGTACCTAATCAATTCAGATTGGGGCGGGCCAGTAAAATGGTTTGATTCATTTTCCATTACAGTTGAGTACAATCTCAAAGGGGGCGGGATCGTTCATAGGAAGGTGGTCCCACGGTCCGAAGCGATGTGATAGAGACACAAAAATCACAACAAGAGCCTAGACTGCTGCTACATTTATGGCTGTCATCAGACTTAGAGTGAAAGAAGAGAGCCAGAGAAGGCTCTGGGAAACCCGAAGGAGACCCAAAGCACTGTGGATAAGTACAGGAGAAAGATGGAAGCCATGCCACATCAAACAGAAGGATACGAACTAGAGGAAGGTAAGCAAACGCTACCTAATGCTGGCTTGCTATAATAGTGCTCATGTACACAATAAGCCTAACTTAAAACAATTTAACTGTTAAAAGTTACTGAAATGTGCTTTGACTGGTGACACTGCCCCAGTGTCAGTGGCCAACAGTCTCCTGAAGCCGAGTTTTTTTAGTGTGACTCGGAATGGTTACTCGGAAGCAGTTACTAGAAATAGTACATTAAACCGTTACAAATGGAAAAGCTGAAAAAGCAAGTGGAACGGTAAGGAACTGCTCTAAGTAGGAACTAGAGGAAAAGGGGGCCTAAAGGGCCCATGCAAAGCACACAGCAACTTCTTCACCAAAGGGAAAAAATACCTGGACAAGAACATATGCAGACTGTGAAAAACTAAAAGGAAATACAGGTAGATGGCTTAAGTTGCAAAATCTAATGTAAACAGACTTCAACAATAAATCACACATTTTACTGAAGAGCTTAAATAAAAATCTTTGTTAGGTCTTGATAAAGACTGCAAATTTTTCATGAATATTAAAAAAAAAAGATTATGAATACAATACCTAATATTCTCAGCTGTGCAGCAAACATTAGTGCTATTCCTACAGGTAGGCCGATGAAGTAGTAAAACACCAGGTTTGATAGGGCAGCGATTTTCTGCATCCCACATCCGACAAGAATTCCTGAGCAGACACACTGATGGGTCCCAAAAAGACATGAAAAGACTTATTGATGCAAAAATTTAACCTTCAGTGTGAAATAATAAAACAAAACATACCAAAACTGCATCAAGGAACTGAAGAAATGTGTAAACTGTCAGGTTTTCTGAAACGAGCTGCACAATGTTCCTGCAGAAGACATGGTGAGATCATCAAAACAGAGCTGCCTTTAAACAGCATGGGAATTAATGTGTTTGTGTCTGAAGACTCACTCATCTGAGGTAAATATGTAGCCAATGACGGACTTACAGCCAGCAAGGATGAATCCCTGGAACACAGCAAGTACTCCTGCAGCACGAAGAAAAGAGATGACACTACAAATTATATGGTTTGAGACTGGTGTAAAAAATGCACAATTAAACACGGTTATCAGAACCACAGCAGTTCTTAAACTAGTGTCCAGTTAACAAAATTGTGCCTCAGAGCTGTTTGATTTTGATTTTAGACATTGACTTACAAAAACATTATTTAAAGCTTGGTCTTTTCCACATTTTGTTCACCACAAACTAACATGCATGTCACTGATGTTTATTGTAACAGAGCAACACAAAGTAACTTAATGTTGAAGTGGGAAGAAAAGGATCACATTGTAAGAGTACCCCTTGCTGCAAGCTCCAATACCTCATGTAGTGGAATTTGTTGGCAGGACAATTATTTCTCACACCAGCAAATCCAACCTTTACGAAAGATTCACAAAGTAAAAGCAATGAGAAGTCCAGTTTGTATTTTGCCACAGGCCTTGGATGGGACACACAAGCATGTGAAAGAAGGTACTTTAGTCTGAAGAAACCAACTTTGAACATTTTGTTTTACATGCAAAATGTTATGTGTGACAGAAAACTAAGACTACACATCACCCTGAATGCACCACAGGGAAATATGGTGGTGCCAGCATAATGCTGTGGGGATGATTTTGCACACCAGAGACAGAGGAAACTGGTCAGAGTTGTTGTGAAGATGGATGGGGCTAAATACAGGACAATCCTGGAAGAAAACTAAGCATTTGTTATAAAAATGTTTTGAACCTTTGAACCTTCACCATGGTCACGGTGAAGGTTCACCTTTCAGCAGGACAACTACAAACATAAAACCAGACCTATTTATTAAGTTTTATAAAACATGTATACAGTATGTATCTTCATACCTGATAGAACTAGAGCAACCTTGCAGGTGACTATCGCTCTGGATGTGTTGCCGGCCCCCAGAGCGTTCCCAACACGTACACAGGCTGCAGCGTGGATACCTAAAGGAAACTGCAAGAAGACATAAATTATTTAGGCCACATCATGTTTTTAAACAAGACCTGGTTCTCAAACACTTTACCTTGTAAAAACAAAGGTCAATGAAAAATAATTATTGATGTAAGTAGGTATTTGTACTGTCCAAGGAACAAACATATTTCCAAACTTATTCAATCATTTTGACAACTTTTTTTATATTGCATACCATGTATGTTATGGCTCCTATTTCTACCATCACATGCTGGGCAGCGAGATCAACTTCTCCAAGCACACCTGAAAGAAAATATAATATTTTGGGTTTGTGTGTACCAGTTTTAGCAAGAGCAAATCAGCAGTTATTACTGGAGCGGTGCGAGAAGGATACTGTACACGATGACAAGTTGCATTCTGCTTTATTTATAAATTAGAAAATTAGAAATATCCTGTCCAGAAGTGACGCTGAAAAACTAGTCCATGCATTTGTTACTTCAAGGCTGGACTATTGTAATTTCTTACTATCAGGATGTCCATAAAATGCAGTTAAAATGCAGTTAAAAGCAGTTAAAAGATGATTCAAAATGCTGCAGCAAGAGTTCTGATGAAAATTAAAAAGAGAGATCATATTTCCCCTACTTTAGCTTCCCTTCATTGGGTCCCTGTTAAATTCAGAATAGAATTAAAAATTCTCCTCCCCACATATAAAGCCCTTAATGATCTAGCTCCATCATACATCAGAGATCTGATTGTTCCATACGTTCCTAACAGAGCACTTTGTTCTCAGACTGCAGGTTTACTGGTGGTTCCTAGAGTCTCTAGAAGTAGAATGGGAGGCAGATCCTTTAGTTATCAGGCTCCCCTCCTGTGGAACCAGCTCCCAGTTTTAGTCCGTGAGGCAGACACCCTGTCTACTTCTAAGGCTAGGCTTAAAACTTTCCTATTTGATAAAGCTTATAGTTAGAGTGGCTTAGGTTTCCTGAGCTATCTTCCTTATTTTACTCTCCGTATTCTTTCACTCCCTGTTGTTGGAGTAAGGGGGGGAGTCAGGATTGAGCCTAAACCGCTCAGTTATGGTTGAGGTGCACAAAACACACCCTCCATTTCTGCTACTGTATGACCCCTCTCTTTCCATAGGTTTTTTATAATCAATCTGAAAGAGAGAGGTATCCCATTGTTGTGGTTTTTTAGTATAACACTTGGCCATCATCAGTGGGCTCTAGATGGAAAACTGTCTACTTCTAAGGCTAGGTTAAAACTTTCCTTTTTGATAAAGCTTATAGTTTTAGAGTGGCTTAGGTTATCCTGAGCTATCTCTGTAGTTTTATGCTGCTATAGGCCCTAGGCTGCTGGAGGACATAATGACCACTCTCACCCTCTTCGCTACATTCTCACACTACAATTTTGTGCATTATTTGCTGTTATTTCAGCATTTAAACTTTGTTCTCTCTCTTTTCTCTTCCTAGAAGCTACACCTGGCCTGAACCTCTGTGTCCACCTGTGACACCTTTCTGGAGAGGGGCTCGTCCGAGCTTCTGCTGGCAACAACTTAATGCTCACCCTCTACCGATGATCCAAATGGCCCTGTCTTTCAGTGTTTAACCCTCTCTCTCTCCTAGACATGGCTACTGACTGAGCTTTTTACTGTAACTTAACTCTATGTGCTCTCTTTCAGACTCTAACCTTGAAAACTGGCTCAGAGTTTATCTGTTCTTTCTTTCTAGGTGAAACAACTAAAGGAGCTACATCCATTAACATTTACTTTTCCTTCCATAGAAAGTACTCCTGAATCAGTGCTTCTTTGTCTCTTTGTGTCTCTGCTCTGTCTCCTCTACCCCCAGTGTGTTGTGGCAGATGGCCGCTCACACTGAGCCTGTTCTGCTGGAGGTTTCTTCCTGTTAAAAGGGAGTTTTCCTCTCCACTGTTGCTACGACATTTGCTCAGTATGAGGATTGCTGCAAAGTCAACGCCAGTGACTGTTCACTGTCTCTACATGCTCATCCGGAAGGAGTGACTGCTACAAATCTCTGACTCGATGCAATCTGTTGGGTTTCCTTAGATAGAAAAACTTTTTATCAAATTTGAATAAATAACTGAATCTGACTGCACTGTTCAATGGTTAGGACTAATTGGAATGTATGTACCTGAGTTTTGTGAAGTGCCTTGAGACGACGTGTTGTGAATTGGCGCTATATAAATAAACTGAATTGAATTGAATTATAAATAAAATGAAACAACTAATATTAATTGCAGTTACAGATACTAGCCCATGTTTTTATACACCTAAATAGATAAGTGAAATAAGTCCAAAAGAGTCTATAGACATATTCTGTATTATTCAAAATCGTGTATTATGCTTTAAACCTTTTCCTATAGGAAATAGCAAGTACCTGCCGTCTGAGGTTTTTTGTCTTTGTATTGGTGTGATTGATCAAATCAGTCATGCATCCTGTCGTCTACTAGTTGTGTCATAGCTAGGCCTTACTCTGTTTACTAGAATGCCTGTGTGTGCATGTATCTGCAAACGTATATTTGTGTAATTGTCCCACTCTTCAGAGTAATTGAATGTTCAGGTTTTACTCCACAGAATAACATTTTCTTCAGTTAAAAGACTTCAGCAAAGAGAAGACATGTGGGTTGGTCCTATCCAGAATATAAAATATTATCATATTTCTTTTATGGTACACTGCAACTTTTTTGTCAGATCTACTCTGACCCTAGGTTCTTTTCTGTGGTTTCCGTTTTACAGAAGATTATCAGTAGTACATTGCCACCTACCTTAAACCCTGATAAAAATGACTGCAAACATCTACTTCATTGGTTCCTGACCTCTTTTACTGAGAGCTCACTTTCTTGCATCAACAAAACGTGTGTACCTCCCCATCACTGTGTCGGACATATGTACAATACGTACAAACAAACAAATAGAAATCTTTGCAAATTAATCAGATTTTATTGATAATACTAACATCTATTTTTTTATCTGTAAAAGGATCAGATATGGGATTTGGAGACTTGTCCAGAATAGTTTTTGTGGTGATAATAAGCTGTATTACCCTACATGCCTTTTTTCCAATACCCTTCTGAAAACTCTTTTCTCCCTCAAAAACACCCTGGAATCTCATCACAGTGGATGGATTTTATTTCCTCAGTATCATTTGAGAAGCACCCTCTGTCTAAAGCCTTCAGCCTGTTGATGAACGAGTCCAACTCCAAATCCCCAGTCTTTGCTTCCACCAGGGAAGGCATGACTACAGGATTGAGGAGATCTTTGAAGTACTCCTTCCATCGCCCAATAATGTCCCCCGTCAAGGTCAGCTGCTCCCCACCCCTACTGTAAACATTGTTGACGAAGCACTGCTTCGGTCTCCTAAGGCACTGGACAGTTTGCCAGAATTGCATCGAGGCCGACCGGTAGGCCTCACCAAACTCCTCCCATGTCCGAGTTTTTGTATCTGCTACTGCCCGTGCTGCGGTACACTTAACCTCACAGTACCTGTCAGGTGTCTCAGGAGTCCCACAAGCCAACCAGAGCCGATAGGACTCCTCATTCAGCTTGACGGCACTCCTTAATGCCATTGTGCACCACCAAGTTTGGTGTTTAAAAGCCTTCAAGATGACTACCACAACAAGGCATGTGCTGTCGCCTGGAGCCAGGAGCCAGGTGGCCGGGTTACTCCTCCAGCAGAATCCAGGCTTTGGCCTGAATGAGAGATGTGAGGCCATCCCTCAGTGGGCCACCACCTGCAGGGGGAACCATGAGAAACCCGTGCTAGGATGATCAGGAGGTGGTTAAATGTGCAATCCTCGACAACGCAATCTGCAGATGCTTAAACTGGCTCTAGGGATGTGGAATGTCACCTCGCTGAGGGGGAAGGAACCTAAGCTTGTGAGGGAGGTTGAGAGATATCGGCCAGAAATAGTTGGGCTCACCTCCACGCACAGCGTGGGCTCTGGAACCGAGTTCCTTGAGAGAGATTGGACTCTCTTCTACTCTGGAGTGGCCCGCGGGGAGACACAGCGGCCTGGGGTTGGTTTGCTTGTCACCCCCAGCTCAGTCGTCTCATGTTGCGAAATCCCCTGGTAAATGAGAAGATCGCATTCCTGCCACTTCAGGTCGGGGATAGGTCTCTGACTGTTGTCTGCCTGGTCAGTGCCCCTCTCGGGGTCTCCGTCATTCTTACGGAGGACTTCAATGCCCACCAGGGAAACAACAGTGACACCTGGAGGGGTGTGATTGGGAGGAATGGCCTCCCCGATCTGAACCCGAGTGGTGTTTCGTTACCGGACTTCTGTGACAGTCACAGATTGTCCATAATGAACACCCTGTTCAAGCATAAGGGTGTTCACAGTGCATTTGGCACCAGGATTACCTAGGCAGAAGGTGCTGACTTTGTAGTTGTGTCTTCGGACCTTCGGCTGCATGTCTTGGACACTCGGATGAAGAGAGGGGCAAAGCTCTCCAGAATCACCACCTGGTGGTGAGTTGGATCTGCTGCAGAAGGGGAAGCCAGACAGAATTGGCACGCCACAGTGTATAGTGAGGGTCTGCTGGGAACGTCTGACATAGAGTCCGGGTGGACCATGTTCTCCACGTCTATTGTCGATTCTGCCGGCCGTAGCTGTGACCGTAAGGTCTGCGGTGCCTGTCGTGGTGGCAATCCCGGTTATTATTTTCCAATATGTGCAAAACATGTTGACAGTCTCTTTGGCATCAAAGCCCCCCAGGTTGGAAATCACTGTTCCATGCCAGAAAACCAACCAATTCAAAGGAGCTCTACCAAGTCTGCCAAGTAGATTGGGCAAATATCCAATCAGAATTATGATGCAACAATGATGAAAAATACAAACCTGCAAGAAAACCTCCAACCTCCCAGACCCACCACTCAAAACAGATCATGAATGCGCTGGGAACAGCCAGCTTCATGAAGGAGCCCCAGCCCTGCAGACATTCGGTGGACCAGCCTGCAAAGAATTTTATCCAGAATCTTAGTACAAGACTGCTTCAATGCACAATACCACTAACACACAGGAACATCTGTAATATTTTTAATCTATCAGAAATGTATATTTTTCCTGTATCTTCATTAAACACAGAGTGGTACAGTTTATTTCAAGCATTTATTTATTTTTTATTAGTTTTGATGATTGTGGCTTATAGCTAATGAAACCCCAAAATTAAATTAATAAAAAAGTAATTTTTGATAGATAAATCCTGTTGTTGTTACACCCCAGACAATAATGTGGAAAACTGCTAACTCCACAATTGTCCAGATAGCCAGACAGACAGTCAAAGACACCCCCCATAAGGAGGGAATGACTGAATAAGGGAGCAGCCGAAACAACTCCTCCGAACACTTAAACATATCCCTCTCTGTGAAATTAATCTACATGTTTCACTTTTTAAAGTAAATTAGTTGGATTAAAATATGTATACTTGGTGAAAGACTAATTTATTGAAGTAATCCTGTAGATCTCACCTCCCCATGTCCGCTGATGGAGCTTCTTCCATCTGATATAGCCAAACAACAGAAGGCAAATGATGATCTGAGAGAGGCTGTTGGCAACTGCTGACCCACTGCAAACAAACATGCAACAGAACAGATTTGTTTCTTAACCTGGTTTACTGCAGACAGTTAAAAGCTGTAATATTACAAGTGTATCTCTCCAGAATCATACAGAGGGAAAACATGCACTGTGCTTTGCACATAATGGAACAGTAAAAATCTTTCAATAGGCCCTGACAGTTAGCAGGTGTTCCTGCTTGATATGGAGCGAGACAGGAGGGGAGATACATGACCCAAACAGGGAGGCCAGAATGGTCAAATTGCTCATGAATCAAATGTTTGTCCAGCTGGAATCTGGACTGAGCTGTAGCATTTCTTTCTTCTCTGTCTTTGCCCTATTCTGACCCTTTCTCTCTAAATAAAGTTAAAAAATAATAAACCTCAGAAAACTGCTGGCTCAGTCTGCATAAAAAACAAATTACCCTTGAAGGATAAATGATGAGATAAAATGCAGAAAAAAGGGCTCTGACATGCTTCTCTTTGTTGTCTTGAATGCATAAGCACACTATTTTCTTTTCTCTGTGAGTTTCTGCCCTATTGATTCTACTGATTATATTTTATCTGTTCTGCCAATTGAGGCTTGATACTATAACAGTCAATACAAAGTTCATCAAAATTTCAAAGGCAGGAAATGCCTGGCACACTTACATTACACCCAGCTTCAGCACAGAAATAAGAAGATAGTTGATCCCCAAGTTGAAAATGTTGGCCACTGCAGCCGTGTACATCTGAGGTAGAATGATCCCCTGACAGACAAAAAACACATTGGATTCATAATAAGAAAATTTCAAACACTGGCTGGTTATTAAGTCTGAAACAGAAATGAAAAATACTGAATTAATATTGATACAGCCAAACTAGTTTTTTTTTTCCCCTTAGAAAGTTTACAGAACATTAAAATTATTGAGATGCAATTTCGCAGAGCAGAAGAATACTCGTACATAAACTTACCTGGTTTTGCAAATAAGAAACTTGCAGCTGATGTAAGAACATCGCCTGTAACACAAAGAACAAAAGGTCAGTGTTTGTAGAACAAATCAGGGTGACATATCCCCTGAGATACAATATTCTTTTTTAAAAGGGTGTGTTTATTAAACAAAATAAAACATTAGAATTCTGGGATTACATTGGGCCTTATGATTTTCAAATGTCTTCCTTAATGATATATATGTACAGTAACTACACTGCTCAAAAAAATAAAGGGAACACTCAAATAACACATCCTAGATCTGAGTGAATGAAATATTCTAATTGAATACTTTGTTCTGTACAAAGTTGAATGTGCTGACAACAAAATCACACAAAAATCATCAATGGAAATCAAATTTATTAACCAATGGAGGCCTGGATTTGAGGTCACACACAAAATTAAAGTGGAAAAACACACTATAGGCTGATCCAACTTTGATGTAATGTCCTTCAAACAAGTCAAAATGAGGCTCAGTATTGTGTGTGGCCTCCACGTGCCTGTATGACCTCCCTACAACGCCTGGGCATGCTCCTGATGAGACGATGGATGGTCTCCTGAGGGATCTCCTCCAAGACCTGGACTAAAGCATCCACCAACTCCTGGACAGTCTGTGGTGCAACGTGACGTTGGTGGATGGAGCGAGACATGATGTCCCAGATGTGCTCAATCGGATTCAGGTCTGGGGAACGGGCGGGCCAGTCCATAGCTTCAATGTCTTCATCTTGCAGGAACTGCTGACACACTCCAGCCACATGAGGTCTAGCATTGTCCTGCATTAGGAGGAACCCAGGGCCAACCGCACCAGCATATGGTCTCACAAGGGGTCTGAGGATCTCATCTCGGTACCCAATGGCAGTCAGGCTACCTCTGGCGAGCACATGGAAGGCCATACGGCCCTCCAAAGAAATGCCACCCCACACCATTACTGACCCACTGCCAAACCGGTCATGCTGAAGGATCTTGCAGGCAGCAGATCGCTCTCCACAGTGTCTCCAGAACCTGTCACGTCTGTCACATGTGCTCAGTGTGAACCTGCTTTCATCTGAGAAGAGCACAGGGCGCCAGTGGTGGATTTGCCAATCCTGGTGTTCTCTGGCAAATGCCAAGCGTCCTGCACGGTGTTGGGCTGTGAGCACAACCCCCATTGTGGACGTCGGGCCCTCATACCATCCTCATGGAGTCGGTTTCTAACCGTTTGTGCAGACACATGCACATTTGTGGCCTGCTGGAGGTCATTTTGCAGGGCTCTGCCAGTGCTCCTCCTGTTCCTCCTTGCACAAAGGCGGAGGTAGCGGTCCTGCTGCTGGGTTGTTGCCCTCCTACGGCCTCCTCCACATCTCCTGGTGTAGTGGCCTGTCTCCTGGTAGCGCCTCCAGGCTCTGAAGCCTGGAGACACTAAGCTGACAGACACAGCAAACCTTCTTGCCACAGCTCACATTGATGTGCCATCCTGGATGAGCTGCACTACCTGAGCCACTTGTGTGGGTTGGAGAGTCCGTCTCATGCTACCACGAGTGTGAAAGCACCACCAACATTCAAAAGTGACCAAAACATCAGCCAGAAAGCATAGGTACTGATAAGTGGTCTGTGGTCCCCACCTGCAGAACCACTCCTTTATTGAGTGTTTCTTGCTAATCGCCAAAGATTTCCCCCTGTTGTCTATTCCATTTGCACAACAACATGTGAAATTGATTGTCAATCGGTGTTGCTTCCTAAGTGGACAGTTTGATTTCACAGAACTTTGATTTACTTGGAGTTATATTGGGTTGTTTAAGTGTTCCCTTTATTTTTTTGAGCAGTGTAGTTTTCTAAAAATAAAAATGTTAATACTGCTCCCATATTACTGTGTTTTAATGCATGTATGTTTTTAATGTGTTTTAATGCATGTATCCTGATAGGAGACAGACGTGGACAAATTTGTTGAGACCTCGGGTAAGGATGGGTAAAAAGCCTTAAAATAAATTGATCTTTCATTATAGTAGCATAACCTCAAATAAAGAGCACAATACTTTACTTTTTTAAGTTGTTTAGAGACCCATTTTGTCTAGCCACTGTAAAAAAAAAGACCCTAAAGCTTGCTGTTAAAGATCGTCAGCAAAGAGCTGCATCTTAGGGTCTCCAAATCTCCAACACAACCATTATCTATATGTCTATTGGTTGTGATGGGAGACATGCCAGGAAATATAAGTGATTATCATGATTTTTAATATTGAGATTTTTTTTCAAAATATGGTGGCCTCTGCCAGGGAACTGAAAACTGATCACCAATGGGTCTTTCAGCAGGGTAAGCCACAAAAACAGTTCACCATAAATAAAACTGAGTTTCTTCTTCTCTTGAACTGGAACTGGAACTTAGGTCAAATAAGACTAAGATTGAGCTGTCCAAAAGGGTATAGCATGAAACAAAAAAAAATGAATATGTGAAAAAACCCAGTACCCAAGTACAGTGGAGAATCCATTATGCTGTGGGCCTGTTTCTCTTCTGTCTCAAAAAACCTTGGAGCCATGCATTGAAACACCTATATTTAAAACAAAAATATTATAGCCCCTTCAAAGAACTGAAAATGGGTCATCATTTGGTTTATTAAAATGATAATTTTCCAACACACATGGCCAAATTAACACAGAAATGCTACACCAGAAACAAAATCAACCTTCTTCCATTGCTATCTAAGTCACACGACCTAAATGCTACAGAAAACTCATGGGGTGTGCAGAAGAGATGAGAGCACAAGAGAGGACATAGGACTCTGTATGATCTCCAGAAGGATCATACATCCCTCTCACCTGGCAAAAGAAGGCTTTACAACATATTGATACCCAATGTGCAGATATTTGGGCAGCCTATGATTTTGTTACAAACATTAATTTCCTAACAGTTTTATCCTCTTAACCAGGGGTACCATTAAATATGTCAGAGTCTATACCCCACTTTTTGTTGGCATCCTTACATCTTTCCTCGTTGGAAGTTGAAAAATTCCTGTTTGCTACTATTACGAAGACAAACTTATAAAGGTCTCCCAATGTTGGATGCTAAAAACCTGAAGATCAGCACAGCAAAATGGTGTTACCTGTTGTTTTCTTAGTTATGCCTGATGAAATACATACAGTATAAATAAAATGCGATGGATATGAGAAAAAACACGATTTTGATGCTACAGGACAGTGGTCCAAACTGGGCGTGGTTACAGCTAAATTACACCTGAAATGGAGAAGGACAACTGTCTGTAACCCAACTTCAGAAAAGAACAACATTTAGAAAAAAGGGTGCAGTTATGTTTTATTTTATAATTTTTTTCTTGGACTGGGTGTGATATGCTCACTCATACAGGTTAATGGGGCCTCCAGTTTGCAGCACACTTTTTAAATAAGCAAAGATCGCTTGTTAAAGAGCTTTAAATTCATAGATGGCAAAAAGAGCTTGGTATTCTGTCTCTCTGGTCCTTTATAGAAAGTCTGCCACGATACTAGTTTAGCCCCCAGCATCAGCTTTTAAATGAAAGCTGTGTTCCTTTTCCATCTCAGTGTGCATTTGAATAATTGCATTTACACTTTGACTGGATTATCTTAATTCATTAGAAACATGAATGAACGGATAAAGAGAAAAGACTAAATTATCATTCCAGCAAATTCCAAACTATTCTATGCTGTCAGTTTTGAAAGAAAGCCACGAAAGATAACGTTTGCCACATGCTATGGATGAGACACAGGAAAGGTGGAAGAAGGTGCTCTGTCCAGATGAACCAAAGTTGAACTTTTCAGCCTTAATGCTAAACACTATATGGTGGAAAACTAACACGAGACATCATGTTGAACACACCTTCCCCACTGTGAAACATGGTGGTAACATCTTCATGCTGTGGAGATGCTTTTTGTTTGCATGAACAGAGAAGCTGGTCAGTGTTGATGGCAAGATGGATAGAACAAAATACAGGGCAATCTGAGAACAAAACCTGTTGGAGGCTTTAAAAGATTTCAAACTAAGGTGAAGTTCCCTTTTAGGGGGACAGGCATAGTATAATGTTAAGGTACCAGAATGGTCCAGTCAAAGCCCAGACCTAAATCTAATTTTAAATCTTTGGCAAGATTTGATAATTTATGTTCATAGACACACTCTAACCAATCTGACTGAGCCAAAGCTATTTTGCAAAAAAGAATGAGTAGAAATTTAATTATCTAGATATGCAAAGCTAATAGATGTGCAAGTCTCCGAACAGACTTGCACCTGTCGTAGCAGTTAAAGGTGCAAATGCTTTTGAAAGATCTTCATTTGTTGAAAAGTTTTGAAAACCATGCCTCATTTTCTCTCCACTTTGTAATTATGCACCACTTTCTGTTGGTCTGTCACACATATCCGTCTCTCCAAAAAACACACAATGAAGTTTATGGTTTAAACAAAATGTGGAAAAAGTTCACGTTATGAAACTTTTGCTACCCAAATGTCGCAGAACTGCCTCTTCTAGTGCCTCCATTGAATTGCTTTACTAATTAAAAAAACTACTTCTAAAATGTGGATTTAATGTTGATATAAATAGAAGTAGATGAGTTTAGTTTATTGTACTCACTGGAACAGCAGGAAGAAACGTCATCACATAAAGATTGGCAATTCTGAAATATTGCAAAAGAAAAAATACTTTTCAAAAAGTTCCAAAAACAGAAATACTTTTGAGTTTTTGAACACTATTTCTGCAGTACCAAAACTATGTTTTCAAAATCTATCCTTCATTGTGTTTGTATATGCAATAAATGAGCAAAGCACCCATTGAATGAAATGCACTTGGGGTCATACTAGATTTAATATGCTAATAAAATTGAAAGCTGAACAACAGAACATATAAAGATAATGTATCTGTCAGCTCTACTGATAAGGATTCCAGCCTTGGTTTTAAAGATTAAGATAAGCCTTCTAGCATTGATTTTCTAAACCACAGCTTCTCCCAAGCACATTTAAAGACAGTATATCAGAACCGTATGGTATACCGAGCTACTTCATGCTCTTGATGGAGGAGGAGCAGTAAATTGTGAGAGTTGATGAGGAGAGCCCAACAGGGCAGGCAAAACAGTAGCAGGATCAGGGTGCTTTTCTGTAGAATAACTCCCACACGTTTCATGTTCCTGCTGCCATACGTCTGCAGAACAGAGACATCTCAGCACATTGTTGGAGACACACAATAACAGCAATTCACAGATGGAGCGCTTCAGTCACCTGAGAAATGAGGGTGTCACAAGCCATCGTAAGGCCATAGCCTGTTGCCGTTGTGGTCACATTGATGGTCTGATAGCAAGAGACAAAAGCAGTGGGTTAGAACTTAGTTATGAAATGTTAGACAATTAATCTACCAATTCTCCAACTTTCAGATTTTGAATACAATTATTATATATGTAGGTTCCAAAATAAATTGTTTTGTTATCTACTTTACAAGGTCAGTTTCATCTTAATACCGATTACTCAGGGATGCTTCCAGAAAGTTTTCTAAAAGGTGGTCAGATGGGGGCCAAAAAAGGACTTAAGGAAGTTTTTTATGCATTTAAGGCTGAGTGGCTGGGGTGGGTTGAGAAGTAGGGGGTCAGCATATCTATAGAGGTTAACATCGCCACTGCAATTGGTTGCGCAACCACAACTGCTACAGTTAACCCCAACATCATTCATATCCCTGTAATATTTAGATTCAAAATAATTTTCATTCTTCCTTTAAATTTGTTTCTGATAGGAAATGAGAAAGGCATCTCCCAAAAAATAAAGTAATCTAGACGGGATATCATTTTTGCAAAATTGGCATGTCTAAAATTATTCATACCCTTCTCAATAATTTTTAGCACTACAGGATTCCACCCTTTCCGGTTACTGACCAGCTTTTGAGGATGATTCCCCGGATATTGTGACAGTTTATGAGAAATGATGATATCCAAAGACTTGAAAGGCCTCCATGAAAGACTTGAAAGGCCTCTACTTTTTAGCTCACTCCACAGGTTCTCTGTCAGATTTAAGTCTGGACTCTGGCTGGGTCACTCCAACATGTTAACGTTACTTTCGTCTGAAGAAACATGTTGATAAGATTAAAAGATTTGTTTAAATCTTATCCCAGGTGTATGAATAAGTTCAGGCTTAACTGCATGTGAAATGTGTGTATCCATCCCCAGGCTGACAGAAGCCAGTGTCTTATATGTCTAGTACAAAGGGCACACAAGCAAAGTTAATGACTGGAGATTTATGTGAAACATTCGACAGACCAGTGGGAGGCAGACACTAGTACATCTACTGATAAACCAGGACAAATCTTGTTTGCCTTTAACGATTTTAATTTTATCACTTTTATTGCTGTCTTGCTGCAGCATGTTTCAAGGTTTCAGACCATTCTAAGCGTCTTTATGTGTAATGTAAGTCACGTTCAGCCTCTGACTCATCGTATTCTATACATCTGACATGCAAATACTCGGACACCAGGAAACCCAACAGTGTTCGGGATCTTTACCTGGAAACACGGGCACGTGAACAAAAACACTACACATCAACCACTTAATCAGCAGCAGCACTGCAAGAGGTTTCAGTCCCTAATTCAGTCGCTAAAAACAAACATTTGATTAGTCCTCAAGTAAAGCACTAATGTAAATAAATTGGTCTGCCTGTGTTGCCCAGTAGCTATTAGGAAAAAGAAGAAAAAATTTGAGTTAAAAACGCATTATTTAGGGTTGTCATCATATCATTTCATTACCAAAGAAATGCACAGAAAGTAAATATATCCAGTTGACCAAACCAAACAAATCTACAACCCTGATCTATCAAATTTATTTCACTTTTTATACAACTGAGAACAGGTTTATTATATATGCCAGGTTGTTAAGGACACCCAGAAACTGATTTGATCAAATATTGAATTTTATCCCCCTGAAGAAAAAGTTTAGTTTAAAAGGTATAGTGTTCTAGCAGGGTAACGGGGACCGTATTGATAACTGTAATGAAATACTTTTATCTGTTTCTTCTCTAATGCACATGATGTGCATGCAAGCTCATGTTTTGTCACGTTTTCTCTGGAAGTATTATTAATGTTTTGGAGTGTCCCAGCCAGAGTCCTGTCTTGAATCTGTAAGAGAATCTGGGGAGAAAGTTACAGATTAGGGTGATGGCCATGAGCTCTGGCAACCTAGACTTGGAGCTCACCATCAAAGATAAATTATCAAAATACCAGTGGAAACTTACAACCCCAATTCCAGTTAAGTTGGGACATTGTGTGAAATGGAAATAGAAACAGAATACAATAATTTGCAAATCCTGGTCAACCTATATGCAGTTAAAGACACTACAAAGACAAGATATTTAATTTTCAAATTAATAAACTTTATTGTTTTTTTTTTTTTTTGCAAATATTCACTCATTTTGAATTTGATGCTTGGAACACGTTCCGCTGGGACAGGGGCATGTTTACCACTGTGTTACATCACCTTTCCTTTAAACGTCACTCAACAAGCGTTTAAAAACTGAGGACACTAATTGTTGAAGCTTTATAGGTGGAATTCTTTCCCATTCTTGCTTGAGGTACAACTACGATTACTCAACAGTCTGAGGTCTCCGTTGTTGTATTTTGCGTTTCATAATGTGCCACACATTTTCAGTGGGCTGGACTGCAGGCAGGCCAGTCTACTACCTGCACTCTTTCACTACGAAGCCACACTGTTGCAACATGTGCAGAATGTGGCTTGGCATTCTCGTGCTGAAATAAGCAGGGATGTCCCTGAAAACAATGTGGCTTGGGTGGCAGCATAGGTTGCCTTTCAACAATAATGGTGCCTTCACAGATGTGCAAGTTACTCATGCCATGGGTGCTACGCCCATCCCCATACCATCACAGATCCTAGCGTTTGAACTTTGCACTAATAACAATCTGGATAGTCCTTTTCCTCTTTGGCCCGGAGGACATAAGATACATGATTTCCAAAAACAATTTGAGATGTGGACTCATCGGACCATAGACCCCTTTTTCACTTTATGTCAGTCCATGTCAGATGAGCTCAGGCCCAGAGAAGCCGGTGGCATTTCTGAACGTTGTTGATGTATGTCTTAGGATTTGCATGGTAGAGTTTTAAAGTGCACTTGTAGATGTAGCGACGAACTGTCTTAACAGTTTTCTGAAGTGCTCCTGAACTCATGTGGTAATATCCATAACAGAATGTCTGTTTTTAATGCAGTGCTTCCTCGGGGTTCCAAGGTGAGAGGAACAGAGTGTTGATTTCCAGCCTTGCTGCTTAGGTGCAGGGATTTCTCTAGATTCTTTTGATGATATTTTGGATTCTAAATGATGAAATCCCTAAATTCCTTGCAATTGTACGTTGAGAAACATTGTTCTTAAACTGTTGGGCTATTTGCTCACGTGGTTGTTCACAAAGTGGTGAACCTCACCACACCCTTGCTTGTGAACAACTAGACCTTTTGGGGGATTCTCCTTTGATACCCAATGTGACACTCACCTGTTTTCACCTGTGATATGTTCCAAAGAGGTTTTTTGTTTTTTGAGCATCCCTCGGCCTTCCCAATCTTTAGTTGCCCCTGTCCCAGCTTTGATGGATGGTGTTGCAAGCATCAAATTAAAATCAGTGAACATTTGCAAAAAACAATCAAGTTTATCAGTTTGAATATTAAATATATTTTCTTTGTAGTGTCTTCAATTGGAAACAGGTTGAACATGATTTGCAAATCATTGTATTCTGCTTTTCTTTACATTTTACACAACTTCATTGGAATTGGGGAGGTACAAAAATCTGGTCAGTAAGAGCTTTAATGCCGATACAATTTTTCCATTGATTATTGTTTTATGATCTTTGGAACAACACCCTTCTCATTACCCATGAGAAGCAAACATCTTGGCTGAATTAAAATAATACTGCCAGGTGTTTGAATAATTTTGGGCTTAACTGTATAGCCTTCCTATCACAATCTGCCTTGAGCTTTGTGGCCATAAATCTTAAAATGAATTTTGTTAACAAGTCTTTTCACATATATATCAGTCATAACGTCATGCCCACCTGCCTAATAGTGTGTTGGTCTCCCTTTTGCTTCGGAAGTAGCTCTAACCCCCTTTGAGAGGTGGACTCCACCACACCCCTAAAGGTGTGCTGCGGTATCTGGCACCAAGATGTTAGCAGCTGATCATTTAAGTAATTTAAGTGTTTGTTGACCATATCCTACTTATGATCCATTGGACTGAGATCTTTGGTGGCCTAAATCCACACCTCAAACTTGTTATCCTCAAACTATTCCTGAACATTTTTTGCTTTGTGGCAGGGTGTTTTATCTTCTGAAAGAGAACCTTCAAAATGTTTCCATTTTTTGCAACAATGCTTAGGGAGGTGGTACATGTTGAAGTGACACAGCCTACCAATGGCTTGCCTTTTATTTATAATGCATTCCTGTGTCATATGCTCTGCAGGTATATGTTATTGGGCTATATCACAGTTTTTCATGGCCACACCTAAAAAGGATTTTTCTATAGTTTCTATAGTTTCTAAGTATTTATTAAACTTTAGCGTATTGGTAAAAACACAAAACAAAAAGAAAATGCCTCATATAATGACCGTACTCTCTCATAGATGTAGAAAGATGAGCTAGCACAGGGTAGCATTCAAGTAATAACTGCCACGGGTCAGGAAATCATTATGGCTTGCATTAGAAGTCCCATTATGTCACACAATAAAACATAAAATTAAATTTTCTACTTAATTAGAAAAAGTCCCAGCCAAAAGACAAAAAAAGAAACACCTCTGGAAACAAAAAAAAGCATCCCTTCTGTAATTCATAATTTTCTAAGCTGCATTTGGTGACATGTAAAAATCCACACACTAATAATTCAAATCCCTTTCATAATTTCTAATCTCTTAACACACACTCATGTACACACATGGCATTGGTAATCTGCAAAAGAACAATTTCTTACTGCTGAGGCAAGGGCATATCCAGCAAGCTCTGCATTTCCAATGTGACCGCAGAAAATGGTGATAACAAACGGCAGGAGAAAGTTCAGAATCCGGGACAGCAGCTGCGGAAACAGAGTTTAGACTAATTTAGTTATTGCCACTAACTGCAACCAGGCAAATAAAAAATGAAGAAGTTAGAAAGCAGTACTGTGAAATCAGCAGCCAAAGGCTAATTTGTTTCTATAAGATAAGCACGGGGCGTTTTTACTTACTGCACACTCAAAATATTCATTAAATTATTGCATTGTTACGCTGGTTTAAGCACAGCACATTAAACAGTAAATCTGTAGTACCACAAAAAGAGCAAGAAAACTTCCAATTGAAGCACTTTGCAAAATAAAGATTGCTCCCCCAATCAACACTTTAGCTTCATTCTACTCACCAGTGGGCCTGTGAGTCGTAAGACATGATAAAGTTCTACTCTGTAGGCCAGTGGCACCAACCGCTTCACACATGCACACCGAAACAGTTTAGAGCTGGCAAATTTTGCCCCCTCATCCACAGGAGGCACTTCCATCTTGGCAACATGAACCCCAGCAAGGGGCTCTGCACCCGGCAAGGGGAGTGCAGGTTCCAGAGAGCCTGGCCTCTCCATTCAAGCACAGGGAAAGAAGACAGGGGAGGAAAGAAGAGTTACAGAGGGAGGAAGGGAGGGAGTGAGGGCAATGGTAAGTAGGGGGAGGAGGGGTGCAGGAGAGTTAGCCCATGTGTGCTAAGAGACACAGCGGAGGCACGTTTTTGTTATTGATTGTATAGCCTTGTTTGAAGGAGGAATAAAATAGAATGAGAAAGTAAAGAGAGTTAATGGGATGTACAAAGTCATGATGGATGTACTGTTCATTTTCCTGACAGGCAAACAGGAATGATGACAAAAAAGAGGCTAGCAAGCCAAGTGAACTCTGTGCCAGCCCACCGGGTTTACACCACTGACTGGCAGAGGGGTCAGATCAGGGCCAATGTAGGTGGGTTTGTTTTTGGGGAGCAATGAACAGTGGATGAATGTTTGAGCTGGATACACACAGTGAGAGAGCAATTGCTTTCAAAGTGCATGTTTTGGTGTGTGGGTCTGTGTGAATGGTCTTTGAGCCCTCTGTAGTAATCTGATGAGGAATGCCGGTTTGTTGCTCGTATGCAAGGAGCTCCAATGGCCGAAAACTCTGTGGGTTTTAAAAAATTGCAAGCTAAATCATGTTTGTGTTTGTGTGAGTATTGGCACACTTTTTCCTCTGTTTTTTTCTCTTTCTTTTTTTTTTTGCACACACATTAGGCACTGATCTTATCTGACTCTGACTGTACTTTGGCCCTCACCTAGATGCCCATGTTATCCCTCCTCATGTAATTTCAACACACAGAAACAGTCACATGCACACACAAATCTGCTCTTATCCATGTTTGATGACAGGGCTCGGCAACTTAATAGAAACATTTAAAGGTAACTTTAAAAGATGCTCAAGGAATGGGTAAACTATTTGATTCAATCATGGAACCGCTGATTGTGGGTGTGAGTGTAGAAATGTGCAGCAAATAGCAGATTACAAATCACTATAAAATGGCTATAGGTGTGTGTGTGTGTGTGTGTGTGTGTGTGTGTGTGTGTTCCTGTCTTGGCATCACAGTGAGAACCATTTTCCCGATTTTACCATCAAATTGAGGACTGTTTGTACCAAAGTGAGGACATTTTGCTGGTCCTCACGACCTATTTTGCTAACGGTTAGGTTTAGGACTAAGGTGTGAATTGAGTTTAGGTTAAGGTTAGGGTTAGGCATGCACTGGTAATGGTTAGGTTTAGGGTTATTCTCAGGGTTAGGGCATAGAAAGGGTTGAAAATGACTGAAAATCAATGGAAGTCAATGGGAGTCAAAAAATGGTCCTCGCTACATATAGCAAAACAAGAGTGTGTGTGTGTGTGTGTGTGTGTGTGTGTGTGTGTGTGTGTGTGAAAGGGATTTGCATATACAGCATGTGCATAGGTTTCAAGCATGCAGGTTGTGCAATTTAACATATAGAAGGACCATTCATATGTTTTGAAATTACTGCTGATCTTTGACCTTTGATTAAACTGGGAACATAATGATTTCCTGAAAATAGAAATGTAGAGTTTTTTATGGCATAAGAGAGCACATGAGCAAGCAACATTGAAGTTTGAAGTAGAAAATATTCATCAACTGAGCATACATGCTCTGGTACCTCAAAACGAAGGGTTTGGGACTTTTATTAAAAAGAGAGCAGTGAGACCTTTAATAAGTTCTAGCTTTGAATTAAATTGGAAAAAAACTTACAAATTGAATTTTGATATCTATATATGTCAGTCATGCTTATTAGGAGTCCAAATATATATCTGTTTCTCTATTTTTAGTACCATATGTGCTTGTAAGTAGAGGTATTGGAAGAATCTGTTCCACAGTTGGTGGATGCCTCTCCCTGGTGGGTAAGCCGGAAAAAGCTCAAGGAAACTTTTAAAAAACAGCCCTCATAAAAGAGCCCTTCAATCCTGTGTGTTATGTAGAAGAGATAATGAAGGCAGATTGCAATGTTTTATGGTTCTGTTTAACTGAAAATAACACAAGGGCAATAAAATAAAGTTGAGACTTGAGGGATTTTGTTGTAAGTAAATTCTCATTTTTGTTTTTTTCCTCTAGCACATTTGATTTTCCACTACTTTTAAAAAGGTATCAATTTGCAGAAAAACATCTTGCTGTTAATGAAGTTAAACAACAACAAGTCAGTGAAGTAATTAAAAAGACAGGCCTTGGAGGGGTTTTCAGGAGTGAATCAGGTAAACAGCAAACCAATTTACATAATTTCTGAAGATTTAAACTAATTGAATTCACTCTAATTGTGAGTGCGAATCTTGAATTAACAAATCTTAGTCACTGATTCCTTTAGGATGATAGTTTCTCATTTCAGGCGCAGGTTCTCCTGCAAATAATCATTACCCAGTTAAGTGCAATCCAGCAAACTGACACTGCTGGGAAGATGTTGTTGGGTCACCTCCTGCTCTGCTCAAGCAGTTTTAGTTTGCAACAAAACAGGGAAAACAGGTATGTTTACTTGGCTGTACAAATTTGCAGTTTATGTTCATTTCAGTCCTGGCTGATTGATTATTCTCTTTGTGTTGGTCTTTACTAGATGAAAGAGAACAGAGACAATGCTCTCCCTCAGGGACTCCTCCTAGAATGCAGAAAAAGTTGGAGTGAAAACTAGAAAAGATAGCTAACTTGAAAGTTTCATCACTATAAACAATCATTAAAAAATTTATTGAATCTAAAAAAAACATCCTAACTAAAATATAAGGCTAAGACAGTAATTCTATAAAGCTCTATATGATAAAGATTTTTGAGAAATTACAAAACTAACAAACAAATAACATAAGAATAAAACACGATAGCACCAGAACTGAGTAGACAAAGTGAATTTAATGTAAAACCGCTTTAGCAAAAATTATGCACTTATTGCAAATAAAACTCACTTTTTTGCACTGAGATATGCACTAAATTTTCACAATAAGTAAAAGTGTATTTAGCTTGGACAAATGCATAAAAACAAAACAATTTTATATCACTCTTATGAATTGTGTACAGTAACAGTTATTGTCACTAAAAGGAGCATTATTTTGATCCAATAACAATAATTTTGTTAGGGTTCATTTTGCATTAGGATATTCAGCACCTTATTTACATGTTAGAAATCACAACATATGTATTCATGATACATTTATCAAATTGTACATTTAAAATAAGATAAGAAAGAGCAGAGTGTATTCCCATTTGCACTGTATTATTATATTGTATTCCCAATTGCACTATATTGCACTCAGTGCTGCACTAAGTGGCCCCTTTATTAGGTACAGCTGATCAATTGGTTGTTAACACATGTAGCGAATCAGAAACCCAATAATTAAATGCATTCAGTCACATGGCTGCCACTCAGTGCATTCTGGCATCTATGTGTGTTGAAGAGGATTTGCTGAAATTCAAAGTGAGCATCAGAATGGGGCAAGAAAGTTGATTTAGGTTCGTTTGAAAGCGCCATGTTAGCTGGTGCCAGATGTGCTGGCTGCTGTATTTCAGAAACTGATCTGTAAGAACTTGCACACTTTGATTTACAGAAAATGGTGTCAAAAAGAGGGCTGCACTGTGTTGCCCAGCAATGGGCTGGCGACCTGCCCAGGGTGTACCCCGCCTCTCGCCTCTCGAGGAAAATGGGCAGACTGGTTCTATATGAATGACAAGCAACAGCAGGTCAAAGTCCTACTTGAAACAACCAACGTTTGCAAAATGCTTTCTCTGCATGCACAACATGAGAAACCTTGAAGCAGATCAAATGCAGCAGCAGAAGAGAACGCTGGGTACTACCCCAGTTAGCTTAGAACAAGTAACTGAGGCTAGAGTTCACATTGAGTCACCGAAATTGCACATTAACCAAGTAGGAAAAAAGGTTTCCTGGTCTGAGGAGTCTCGATTTCAGCTGCAGCATTCTGATGGTAGGGTAAGGATTGGCTTGAACAACAAGAAAGCATTGCTTATTGATGCCTATATCAGGGGATATTTTCTTAGCAAACTTTGAGTACTTTGGTGACAACTGAGCATGAGTTAAATGCCACAGCCTCCCCGGACATAACTGCTGACCCTTTCCATCCCTTTTTAACCACGGTGTATCTATTTTCTTTTTGAAACTTTCTGCAGGATAATGCACCATGTCAAAAAATCAAATAATCTCAAACTGTTCTGGAAAATGAGAATGAGTTCACTTTACTTCAGTGGCCTCCATAGTCACCAGATCTTAATCCAAAAGAGCACCGGATGTAATGAAATGGGAGATGCGCATTACAGATGTGCAGCAAACAAATCTGCAGGACCTATGTGATGCTGCCGTCATGTCAGTATGGACCAAAATCTCTGAGGAATGCTCTTGAGATCTTGTTAAAATAAATGCAGTTCTTATAGACTTGAGGTAAGACCACACGTTTAAGTATGGTCTGATTTTAAAGTATGATGAAATGCAGCTCTTTTAATGCTGTTTTGCTATTGTTTCTATTGATCAAAAAGGATCCTGAAATATAAAAGTGTAAGCAATTGTGGCAATCTCAAAAGTCTCCACTTGGCTACTTTTGATACTGAGAGGTATAAGTTTACCACATAACTGTATTCTCCAGATACTATCACATAAACCGATTTGCAAAGTACTCATATGAAGTCCAGCTTGCAGTTTGCCACTAGCCATGTAGGGACACAGCAAACATGAGGAAGAAGATGCTCTGGTCAGATGATACCACTTTTTATTTATCTAAATCACCTCTTACTGTCATGCCTGTTCTTGTGTTTTTGTTGCCGTAATTATGGTCTCTGTTGGCTTCCCCATCAGGTGTCTCACTGAACCTGTCATGATATGTTTCACCTGGTTTTCCAATTACCTGTCCCCTATTTTAGCGTTTAGGTTTTCACCCATCTTTGCTAGCTTGTCTCGACTTCTGTCAGCATTCCAGTGTTTTTTTGTCCTGTCTTGAACCTTGGATTTTTGACCTTTGCCTCGTTTTCTAAACAACCCTTTCTGGATCGCAGGCTATTGTTATAGACTCTTTTATCCAGTAATAAATACCGAGTCCATTGGATTCTTTTCTGTGTCCCTGTCACCCACAGGGTGAAATATGGTGCTGGTAGCATCATGATATGGGGACCCTTTTCCTGAGCAGGGATTGGGAAGCTGGCCAGGAATACAGGACAATCAGAAGACCTATTAGAGTCTACAAAGCACTTGGGGGACAGGCTCACCTTCCAGAAGGACAATTCCAAATATACTGCCGGTGAATACAAAGACCAGACCTGAAGCTAATAGAGAATTTGTGAAATACTTAATATTTGATATTCAAAGTTGCTCTCCATTTAATCTGACCACGTATTTATTCATTTTTCTGGCCCCACACATGTATCAGAATTGTCTAGGTGTTGCATAATGCCATGCCTGGGACACTGCACTGTCCACTGATCTGTTGACGCTGTTGGCAAATTGAAGGAAAACCACTGATCTTACCTCACTAATCTTAGCTTACAACAAATTATCTGAGTTTAACAAGAAAACAAGGAATCAAACAACAAATAATAATTCTCCATATATTCAGACATAACTCCTAAGTCCTTGTTCTATTGTTCAGAGGGTTTAAAAAACGTCACAAATTCTGTAGATTTATTTTATTTTTAGCAGAAATTATAATAAAAGAAAGACAAATATTTTGTCGTCTCATGTTTTTTTTTGTTTTTCTAAATGGAATCTATGAGGAAACATCAAAGCAAAAAAAAAAGGTCTCATAAAATGTGAAATTTCAGTCCTCTATCCACACCCAACAGCTTTTATGCGACTGTAATGAGTATTGCCAATAAAGAGATTCCGTGTGTTTGCACATTATAACAGCATCAATAAAGAGAGGAATGAAATAAAACCAGGGGTGGAAGGACTGTGAGGGTATTGACAGGAATGGGTAAATAGAACCGAGAAGTTATAAAAGCATCCTGAGGGATATTTAAGAGCTGCTGAGGATTCAGACTGCATGTCATTTTTTTCATGTTCACACACACACACTGATCAAGGCAGGGAAGGCTTGGTCATGATAAAATAAGAAACAGAAACTTTCAGGTGAGTAAATCTTTTTTAACCAAAAGCTTCCATAAAGTTTAGAAGACTGAAAATGTATTTTAAATGCTTTTAGTTGGGTTTTTTCACTTTATTTAATGAATAAAGTCTCAGTGTGATTGAAAACACTTGTTATGTAGGTAGTAGTTATGCCAAGGATCTAGCATCTTACACAGAATTTATTTTAACGTAATATTTGAAAAAAACTGGCATCGGTGCAAAAACAAAACAAGTTTGTTATTTATTGAATAATTTTCTGTTTAAAAGAATGAAGGACATTGAAATTAACCTCTATATAAATAAACTTGACTTGACTTGGCTTGACTCCAATCAGGTCAATATAAAACTGATGTAGTGGCAGTTGTGGTCTTTGTTTGTTTGCTCACATGCTTTGACGAAATTGGTGGAGAAATCCTCACATTAAAAAAAATAAGGAGATATAGCTATTTATTTTTATATACTATACTCCATGTATGTACATTTGCCTATTGTTAGGTACTGCATTGTTTAAGTTACATACATTTTTTATGATTAAGAGTATATACACTAAAGGCAAAGAAAGAAAATAGTTGCCTAAAAAGTTTAAAAAGGTATTTGTCATTCTTAGTAAATAACCTTCACCAAAAATTATTTTAAAAATTATCAATTATTTCATTAATAAAGACAATGGGAAAAGATCCTTTTAGCAGTTTTTCCATCTGAACGTTTATGTAGAAATTGCACTGTAGAATTCATTTATTGATATAAAGTCCTTTTATGTCTTCAGGCTGCAGATTATGCACTTTATGTTTTTTTAAAGGGGCATCTCTACGCTCTCTCAAGTTTCATTTGGTAAGAGCAGAGACAGAATTGCTCTTTATATTGTAAAGGTTGCTGATATCCTCCCTAGAGTCTTTACTGACATATAATCAAATTAGAATCACCGATCAATATAATCCAAACATATTTAGACTGGCAAAGGAATCATGACCAACAGTTTTTATTAATGTGCCAAACCTAATATATTACAATTTGAAACACATTGTTTGGGTGTTTTAATGAGTATCTATTGTATTTATTAATTCAGGTTGATCTACGAAGACCATAAAAATGAAGCTGATGTTCAGTATCTCTCTTTTCCTTTTGCTGCCCTACTGTACAAGTCAAACATCAGGTAAGCTGTTATGGTCACCTCTTTACACTACATAAAATCTTTGTTCCCTCCCTTCTTTTGGGTATTCCTTGTTTTCAACTAGACATTGTTTCAGTATTTGATGCGTCAAGCTCCTCCTTTGTGTTTCTTCTTCCCAAGACGTCATAATTGAGTCCACTCCTGCATCAAGCATTGGAGGTGTAATTCAGACGGAGCTTGAGAAGACGGTGACTCTGGTCTGTACTCTTCAAAGTGGCACTCATGACGATAAGGAGTTGGTGTGGCTGAGGAATGGAGCTGCTGTTGATCTGAAGGATGGAAACAAGGAGAATCGCAGCAGTGTGTGCATCAGTCCTGTCATCATTGAGGATGAGGGTGCTACTTTCACTTGTCACCTGAAGAGCAACACCTCCAATAAGGTGTTTGTCACCCTCAATGTCACATGTGAGTCCCATTAAAGGATGTTTATACTAAACTAATAATACGGAGTGGGTGTGGTGTTAGAGGGCGCAACTCATTAACGGAGGCTTCAGTCATCGACAAAGCAGTCCCGGGTTTGAGTCCCAGCCCCAGCGACTTGTGCTGCATGGCTGCCCCCTCTCTCCAACCTCGCTTCCTGGCTGCGTATTTTCAGAAAATAACAAAGTTTTGCAAGAAAATCTTAAAAAAAAAAAAAATCTTAAGGTGTACTTAAAAATGGCTAATGTCAGAAGTTCATAGGTTGAGAATGATTTTATTATCATTCTAAGGTATGAAATAAATTAATAGTACAAACTCTGCCAAAAGTTAGTTTCTTCTTCATAAAACTATTAATTTCTGTAATTAGCTGAGTTTTTTATCTATGGAAAATCAGACACTTTAGTGTGGATTTCTGAGTGAATTCCATCAGGAGTGATATCCTCTGGGCGTGGAGGTGGCGCAGTGGTTAAGCATGTGACTCCTGTACAGACGCCTTGGTCCTCGTTGCAGCTATCATGGGTTAGAGTCCTGGCCCGTTAACATTTACTGCAGGTCCTCCTCCTCTCTCCACCCCATTTCCTGTCAGCTTACCTTTGAAAAAACTGAGAAAAATAAAGGAAAATAGTGCCAAAAAAAACAAAGACTAATATCCTCTCCATGCGTTTTGGCTATATTCAGTATTAAACAGGCCGATACCCATTTCCTGTTTTTCTTGAAGTCGAACCTGCTGAATCAAGTGTAGTTTTTCTAAGAACTATACTAGAATACACAAAATAAAAAAATGTGCTGCAGGTTCAGTGATTTAAGTGGTAGCTTTAAATCTAAGAGAAAAAGAAGAAATTACAAGAATCTATTCATCAAAGCATGTACCTCTAACCTTTATCTGATCTGGACAGGTTCTGCTGCAGCAAAGCCCAAACTGTAACACTTCTACCTCCATGCTTCACAGCTTCTTTTTCTAGAACGCTGTTTTTGGCTTATTCCAAACATGCTTTCTGTTCTGACGTCCAAGTAATTTCATTTTATATTCATCTGTCCAAAGAACATTATTCCAGAACTCCTTGTCTTTGTCTATGATCTCTCTGGAAAACTTTAGTCTGGTCTTCATATTGCTATCGTGTCATTTGACATTGCATTGGGTCACTTTGTTTTCAGTTTGAAGTAGAATCAGAAAAGTCTATTCTGAAAACCCAATTATGATGGCCGCATTTTATGCAACTGGATAAACATCACAATGCTTTTGATCCTATGGTGTTATTTGTTGGGTTTGGTTCTCATTTGTGAGAGTTTTCATTATTCCTCTGTTTGTTATTATGTTACCAATTCTTGTCATGATCTATTCATTTCTCTGTGTTGTTTAGTGTCAATTAGTTCTTTCCTTGTTAGTTTGGTCTCTTAGTTTATCCCTGTGTTCCAATTCTGGTGTATTGTAGTTATTCCCCTTAGACTGTTATTTGTCTTTTCCTCTTGATTTAGTGCTTCTATGTCGCTTTGTTCAGCTCCACTCATATTAATCAGTCTCACTCCCTCAGCTGCTCTGCCTGCTTTCTGCCTCATCTGATCCACATATCCCACAGAACACTCAAACCTGCATTCTGGTAATGGTATTTAAGCTCACCTGTTGTCATTGCTCCCCACCTGGATCCTTCCTTGTCACTCATCCTGTCTACATGCCGGTGACTCTCCCAGTGTTCACTGTCCTTTTCTCCTTGTGCCTTCCTGTAAGTTTTCTTTGTTCATCAATAAATCATTATGTTCATCCAACACTCCTGTCTCCACCTAGAATCCTAGAGCCATGAAGTCTGTAGCTAATTCTCAGGATGGCATGATCAGAAGTTTATTTCAGTCAGAACCAGTCTGGCCACGTAGCACAGTATTTTAAAGCAGAAAGAAAGCTGTAAGAAAATTTCTTCTGTATGTAAAATATGTTAAACCCGGTCATTTGAAAAATTTTTGCATCATTATGTTTTTTCTAATTTTCCTCAGATCACACAGACATCTCTGGTTTAGAGGAGGTTACAGTAGAAGATGGGGAATCTCTGGTCCTGCAATGTCACATGAGGGCCAACCCCATGGTCACGTTGGTGACATGGAAACTAAATGGAAGCCTAGTGGATCTATCAACAAGTAGCTTCATCATAACCAGTGACGGCATTACCAGCAAGCTACAGATCAACAAAGTGGAGAGAAGCCTGCATGAAGGCTTGTACCAGTGCACGGCAACCTCTTCCGTCTATGGAGAACGTAGCAAGTCTTTCCAACTCACTGTCACAGGTCTGTTTCTCCGCTGAGCTCTTTAAATGTTTACAGAAGCTTTATCTTTGTGTTTAATGCTTTTCTTGTGTGTAATCTACATATAAAATATCCCAGTCAGGGGTATCAGGGATAATCTAATGAAATTCGTCTTTGTCGACAGAAAAGACCCTGAAGTTCCCACTTATGCCAATGATAGCAGGGCTGGTGGTGGTGGGCCTCACGGCTCTTCTTGCCATAATTTCACGATGGAGGAAAATTGCACGGGTAACACACACAGAGGAAATTCAAACATTACTAATCAGATTCTTACTGCCCAGGTTTCTTAAGGCTATCATTCTCTTTCAACAGTGCTGCAAATAAGTGATCCAAAAGGACCTGGTCTTCTGCATTTTGATCAAGTGAGACCAACCATGAAGGCATCATATCGCTCTACAGTGCAAGAGACTCTGATTACCAATTTTTTTGTTATTTAATTTCTTTCATTTTTGGACTTTTCACAAACCAGATCATCAATAAAATGAAAAACTATAGTAGTATTTTCTCAAAGATCGAACCTGTAAGTCAGTGATGGTGTTATGTTTTTAAAGGGGCAAATTTTAATAGATCGAGAACAGATTTGTTATTGCTTTTTCTTCATTCTTCTCTTTTTATTTAGGCTACAATGACTGTGTTGTTTTTGCTTCTTGTTTCTGGAGAAACAGTTCAATAAGCACTTTTACTGTGATAAATATTGAGATAAACTTCATCATCTGACAAAATGTGCAAGCTTTTGTATTAGCAGTTAGGTATATATAATGAGGGATTTCAAAATTATGCAATAAGACATTAAATAATGCAGTATATGTTGTATAATATTAAATGAAATATAATGTAAATAGTTAGGACAGAAAAACACAAGTCAGAATGAAATTGTGATGAAAAAATGTCCCACTCTTTTTTTTTTTGTCATAGAAATATTAAAAAGTTTTAATGTTGGCAACATTGTAATATCACATTCAAAAATTGAGCTGTTTTTTAAGGTTGATAGAGTATAATCAAGAGACATACAACATTTTACAAAATGTTGTTGAAAAATCCTATGAACTATTACATTTTTGTGAAATGCTGGCAAAATGTTTTACATACATTATTAAAGTCCACTAATTTAACATATAACCATTCGAAGTAAACAAGCTGATAATAAATGATAATAAATGTAATTGTATAATGTATAGGTATAATTATTCTGATCCATTTTTTCTCTAAAGTATAGGCCAGAAAAAGTGGTTGTCAAGAAAGCATGATATCAGCTACAAGACGAAAGTGAGGAGCTCTGTGATTGCTCAGGTTACTATTTTTAGGCTTCATATAGTGTGATATTATCTGTTGCCTTTAATCCAACCAGAATATTATATTTTGGTGTCTTGTAAAGTATAATCTTGTAAATCTAATTTTTAGTCCCTGGTGTCCATATGTCCACTGAACTTTGGGTCCTGACTCAACAATACAGCCCAGGCTTGTTAAAATCATGTTATACATTTACTCTTAATGTGACAAAAGGACGGGGATTATGAGGTTGTGTGGTTCAAGGTCTGGATCTTTGTGTTCTTGCCCATGAACAAAGTCTCAGGAAGGTTACACGAAACAATGCAAACACAGAATGTACTGCTCTCATATCATCTGCATCTGTTGATCAGATAAACAAAATTGAGACATATTTGATATGAGACTTTTGTGAACGATGAAGAATCTGATTATTTTATAATTTAATAAAACTATGAGTTGAAAAAGGAATCTCCAGTCTCAGGAGCTGCAGCGGCTGCGAAAAGCCTTGTTAAAAGCAGCACCATAGTAGAGAAATTCAACATTATGTGTAAGAAGACCTTAAGAAACAGATTTTTGCCCTCTGTCACATTGCTGCCAAATCACTCGCCCTTGAAAGCATTTCACGCACAGGTTTAAAGTGCCTTCTGCCAATCACTTTACCTTCAAACCTGTGTGTGGAAATGTGATTTACATTTAAGTGCAAGCATACAAACACAAATGATCTAAAAATATAATACAAGCATCATATGACTAACGAGAAGTGTGAACTCCAATTAATTATTTTGTTTCCATACACGGAAACAAACCACATAGTCAAGTTGTGAAAAACATTATACTGTAGTTAATAAAAGAGGTTTAAAGATTCCTGACATCAAGGAACATCGATATCTGACTGTTTTATTTAAAATTTCTAAGAAAGCAAAACAGTCAAAAGTATATCAACACAATTACATGGAAACTTCGAAACTTCGAAAACTTCGAAACTTGGAAAAACAAAATTAATATTGTGACATGAAATCGTTAGTCCTTTGTTGTTACTGTTTTATGTGTAAATAAAGTAAATGTTTGATTGTTGGATCGTGAACTCTGAACTTTACTGAGGCAAGTGGGGTCTCCAGTGTTCTAGAGAATTCTTAAACTGGCTGATCAGGCAGTAGTCAAGCCTGGGTGTTAATAGTAAAATGTAATTTTTTCCAAAGACAAAATTGGTTTACAACAGCTAATTTATTACTTAACAAGGGGCGGTTGATAACAATTTCACACAGGGCCAGGTTATTTTCAACAGCTTTTGCCCCTTAAAAAATTATCATTTGAAAACTGCTTTTTATACATCCTTGGGTTATCTTACACTGATGTTTTGTTGTTGTTCTTGTTGTGTTTTTGATCAGCTGGAACATTTAAGTGTACCATAAGAAGCAAAAACAAATGATATCTGTAAGAAGGAAAATGCTCTTTCACAGCACCATGCCATTATTATTATGTGAACAATCTCTGCTCTATATTCATATTTTTATATTCTCTTTAAATGGATTCGTAACATTTGTATCTCACTTTAAAAAAAAGAATTGTTATATATTTTCACCGATATGAAGCGTGAAAATGGTGTAAATTAATAATACAATATCTTGTAAATTATTATAAAGGAAAAGGTTAAGTAGCAGTAGATTGTTTGTGTTTTCATATATCTATGAAGTCTTTGGATTTTAAAAATAACAATCTTAGTATTCAAGAAATTTCATATGCATATTTGCAAAAATATTAATTCTGTGATGAAACTTGCTTCCACCCATAAAATATTAGTTTGTGGTCAACAACCCCAATACATTACAAACTGCTGTTAAATTATTAAAACTAGGATAATTAAAGTAAAAAAATATGGACTCACCAGTTGAAGGTTTTTACATAACAACCTTTCTAAATTAAAAAGAAACAGATTCTGTTAACTTAAATATGTCACTGTAGCTAATATAAGTAGAATAACAGCAGAAAAAACAGCATAAAACAGTAAAAGCATAAATTAATAAAAAAAAGATAAATCAAAATGATTACAAAAAGGGGTGTGCAGGCTATGTTAAGAATTATCTTTATGTAAGCACTCAAAAATTGTCTTATAACAATGGAAGATATGTCAAAAACTAGTTAAGATCCACATAAAAGACTAGAATTATGTCCCTTTTTTAAAGATTTACCATATAACCGTCTATAAAACGTCAGCAACGCAGCGCGTTACGTCATCGTCTTGCGTGGAGAGCGTGGTGATGTGGTTACGCTGTGGTCCACCGCCAAATTCAAATTGTGAGGAAAAACTGGGAGAAAGGGAGCAGCTGCAACAGAGGAAAGACGATTCTCGCCAGTGTCCGTTTGGGGGTGAGATATTTACGCAGCCGGAATGCTTGTTTCTTATTTTAACGGCTTTTTAAGATGGTGACTCTTTTCGGAGAAGGTTACGTTATTATTACTTAGCTAGCAATGTTTTCATGACACAAACCTCTCTAAAGTTAATTGCTCTATAGTTTTTCTAAGTTTGACGCACCGTTGCTACGAAATGTAAAACCTCTGTAACATTTTACGCGAAGAAGAGCGTAACAAAGTTATTGTTTGCTCTGGTGGCGTTTGGAAAGCGTTTATTCTCGGCTGCAGTTAAACAGGGCAGGGCGGCCTGCGCGACAACACACACACACACACACACACACGCACACACACACACACACACACACACACACACACACGCATTATCCTGAAACAACAAAGGATCATTTTTCACGCTTTTTGGCAGTAGATAGCCTCTCTTTGACTTCTCCCTTTTAAAAGGAAACGACACAAAAATTATTGTTAATGATGACTATAAGTAAAATCAGAATAATAGCATTAAAATAGACTGTTTTTAAAATCTAATTAACATCTTTTTCTAAAACTAGCCGACTGAAAATTTTTGTTTATACTCGAACCATCAGTTGATAAAGATAATCAAAGAGAAATCAGTATTTCTAATTTAATTCTTTATAAACTTCTATTGTTCTTATTTGCACACAGTTTATATTTATTTGGCTTTGTTTGCATGTTGGTGCTGCATTCAAAGTAATGCAGCACTGCCCCTTGCTCACCTGTTGCTGCACACTCCCAGTCAGCTGGCTGAATGAAGCCTTGCACATTTTTTCCTTTGGTTGCCAGGATGACAAATCTGGCTTTTTGGAAATTATTCTTGGTGTGAAAAACATCTTGCGAGTGGCATGTTTGTTAATCACCCAACTTCAGACTGGCTGCCTGAACCGATAGCCTGACTTATTAAGAAAGATACAACGATCTGCTTTTTCTGACCATTACTGATTTCTAGTTTTTGATGTAAGTGTATCAAAGTACATCTTGTTGGTTGATGCATTCATCGACTGAAGATGATTGATATTTTTGATGGATGGCATTAATAGAAACAAAATAAATGTGATTTTTAAGTACCGGATCTGCCGATCAGGAAACAAATTTCTTATTCCGACCTCTGGCCCATTGATTGGTGGAGCATGACTATTTGTACTTGTACTGCTCTATGCAGAACAGAACAGCAAAAACTGAGCACAGTCAGTCATTAAAAACTGCCACTACGTCTAATTAGTATTTGCTCAATATTTTTGCTAAATTGGTGTTTCTAAATTTTTGTGTAAACAGTGACCCTGTGAAACCATGCTACTTTTGCTTAGCATTATCATGCCTTGATGATCTCATACCTGCTGATGCCTATTTATTGATTGTTTTACCTTGTTAATTGATCCGAGTTATGCTTAGAACTAAAAGTGTTGGCCAGAAAACAAGTTGTTGGTTTTAGATTTTTCCAACATATTTTGCGGTTTGATTTAGTTCTACAGGCAGTACAGAGTCATCAGTCATGGATGGGCTTGGAAGAGCTGTGGTTGGGGTCTGGAGGGCGCACACAGCCCTGGATGAATCTGATGGAGCAGAGAGCTCCCCAGAAGTACCTGATCGTTTTCGTAAGATGCGCTCCTCATCCTCGCTCGGCTCTCTGCGGATGTCCTTGCGGAAGCGGTTGCCGCTGCACGCCGTTCAGGCGAACTCCCTCCCTGAGACTTCAGCCTCAGAAATCCAGAAGGAGCAGCCCAAACCCAACGTGGCCCGCAAGCTCTCTCGCAGTGCCAGGAACTCGATCAGCGGGATGTGTCAGGTGATTGTTTGGATCAGAGATTGCCAGTCTGTCCTCCAGTGTATGTTCTTCAATTATGCCATGAAGTTAAATGGGTTTGTCTTATTTCCTCAGAGGTTTCAAAGAACTAGAGAGTTTTCACGTGAGGAGTGTTTGGTGGCCACCCCAGGTCGAGATGCAGAATTTGCAGGTGCATCATCTGCTTGCACTCCACGTCGTACTCCTCGTCGACCCGCAACACCCAGACGCACCCCTAGATCTGCTGCCAAACCCAGCCGCAGTCCGCGGTCTAGAGAACGCAGGACTCCTGAAGCGTCTGTACGTGGGGTGAAAACAGGTAGAGGCAGGAGGCAGCTGGTCCGAATGGCTGCTTTGCGAAGTCCCTTTTCTTCCCCCAACACAGAGAACCAAAGACTGTGAGTTACATTACCAGTTACATAATTTTTTTTTTTTTTTTTTTTTTTGTGGAGCGCTTTGTTAGTTAGTCCTGATTTTATAACCTTTTTTTCTGTGCTTATGTATTTTTATTGCTACTTTTAGAAAATTTGACAAAGATTTGGAGTCAGTTTCCAGTGGAATCAGAAGGCTCAAACATCTGTCCAAGGCTTTTGATGACATAATTCGAAGAGAGGATAGGTAAAGTTAAGGTTTTCTTAAATGTGTTTTTATGTTTTGTTTTGGGATTTTTTTTTTCTTGGCAAGTGCTCTTTTAAAGATATAGTAAAGAACAGTTTACAGTATTTTGTAGACATCATTTGATAAAGAAAATGTCATTGTCTTCATGGATAATCTGATCATCCACGATTATCCAATGTCCCCTCCCATCTGAAGAGCCCAGTGCACATTGTGGGTCTTCAGACTTCCTCCCCTACTCCTGCCGCCCCCCTTGACATTCTTCCCGCCTCAGTCTGAAAGCTTCTCTATGTTTCTGGTATTCGGATTGGGGGGGGGGGGGGGGGGATTCGAGCCAGATGAAATGACAAAAATGTGGGTGCCTTTTTGCATCACTTCCTGTGTTGACTTTCAAAATCCAACAGCAGCGGCAGAACCGCAAACAATCAGATACAATGTTAAAGGCGGAAACGCGTATGAACAGTGATCTTGTATAATATCTGTTAAGGATGCATGCGGCCAGTGGTGATCCTCAATGTAAGGAAATGCCTATTTAGAAGTTTATTTCTCTACAGGGAGCTCAGATATCCCCTGATTGTGGAGTAGTACCAAAGGTAAATCAACTCCTGGAAAGAAGTTTAACCACACATGGAAAGCTGTACTCTTTGTTACTAACTTCAGCATGAAAATGCATGACAGAGCTCCTTCCCCACACACGCCTATATGTCTGGCATCACAAACAAAGCTTTGAAAATCTAACAATTCTAACAGTTTTGCATCTAATGAATAACTCTCACGGTTCAAGCAGAGGATGTTTTTGTTGTCAGTCTGGATTTTCTTTTCCTCTTTCGTTTTCCGTGTAGGCAGTTATACTCACAGGTTTCAAAAGGGCCTGTAGGAACTTGATGTTGTTAAAACTCCTGATGAAAGATGAAATTCGGCAATTTAGAAAATCCAGCAAGTGTTGCAATGTGAAAATCATCCAAAACTGTTGCAGCCATTGTTGCTTGCACAAGGAAATTTCAGATTTTTTTTTTGCCATTAATAAAAACTGGTTTACACTAAATATTTAATGACAGTTTAATACTTTTCAAATTTATTAATTTTATGTATTTGGGCATATACAGTGCCACTCACACGTTTAAAAAAGGTTCATTTTGGGCTTAAAGGCTTTTGAGCCAGGTGGATACAATTGTTTTTATATTGGATTTTCTCCAATGCAAACGGGGTTAAAGTTATTCATACAAGCTTAAATAAGTTCATCCATCCCCCCTAATATTTAGTTAAATTCCTTTTAGCAAGTTTTGCCTTTACCACATGCAACCTCGGGGCATATTGCAGACTTAACACTTGACCCCTGTTCTTTAATGTGATGATTTCCTTGCATAGACTAACTGTAGCTCATACATTTTAGTATAATTGAGGTAACGATCTTCTAAAATCTTCCATTCTGAAAAATAGAGTGGTCAAATATTCATCTTTAAGTTTGTGCATACTAATTCTTGTTTTTCGAATTCACTGAAGTTGTATAACAATTCCACCCTGCAAAAGTAAACGACATTCATGTCGATGATTGGTGTGTGTACAGTTTGTCTACATAGATTTAACAATCTATACATTAAATTAATATTCTGCTGCCTGTTTTTGTGTTCTGAACAGGCCTGGGTCAAGCAACTGTCCTGGAGGGGCAATGATGAGAAAGTTGGACCCTTGCGGTAAACTCAGTCGGTCAAACTTCACACGTCGAGCATCGCGCCTCTCAAACACATTGGGAGGATGGGCTAACACAGCTGTGAATACTATTCGGAAACCCAACTGAACTACACGAGTACAAGTGTGTGTTAAGTGTAGGACCTTCTGTAGCCATGTTTTAAACGTATTATTGTGGAGTCACTGTTACATGTACTGAGACTTTTCTATAGCTGCTTGTTTTTGTGTGTTATGTGTATGTTTAGCATTATTTGTGAGTCTTGTGTTTATATGTCTCAGGTTAGCTCTGTGTGGGTTGAACATCCTCATAATTACCGAAGGGAGTCTGATGTGTATGTCTCCATCTTTCCTGATGAAACAATATTTTTAGTTCCATATTTTAAATAGTTCAAAGAAATGCTGCACTATACTCAGATTGTAGCTGTAAAACTAACACTAAGTGTTCTGAGGGAGGACAGGTAGTTTTTCCTTACTTTACTTTATGTATGCAAAAATCCTAACCTTTTTACACCATTTTTTTTTATTTTATTTTTAATAAACCAAATTTTATATCATACTTTTTTTATATAGGGAAGCTTTTTTTTATATAGCCTGGGTAGTATTTAAATGGACACTTTCTAGCGGAGGTTGTTGCTTGCGATGGTCTGTGAATGATTCATGCACCAATACAGTACACATAAATCATCAGATAATGTGATGGGGGGGGGGGTTAAAGGCTCATTACCAGATGACGGCAGCGATGATGATGTTATGATGAAGAATCCAGCAAGTTATTAGTGTAGTGACAGCCTCAAATGAAGCAAAACGTTTTTTTCTTTCTTTCTTTGCTGTGCTTCCTATTTCTGGCTTAATGGGGGAAATGGGAGAGGCTGTGCCTAAATGTGAAACAATAAAAACTATGCTAGCCAACAATACATCTAGTCTCCTTTTGTTCTTTGTTTTTGTTTCAAATCACATGTAACGTTTGCCGTGTAACCTAAAACAATACTTTGAATTTATTTACATGGTACTGGTATCATTAGAAGCAAGTGCCCAGTACTTCAGGGATACGTCTTGGGTTCAAGTTCTCTCTTTTTTTTTTCTCTCTGCTTACACAAATGAATACATTTAAACATTTTGGGTAAGAAACAAAGGGCTTGACTTTGGTTGACATTGGGCTTTCACCCCAATTAACCACCTTTTTTGCAACACTTTATGCAATTATTTACTAGAAATCCTGAGGCGATACCTTTTGGAATGTCTTCTGCTCTGAACATCTAGAGACTGATGTTTCTACCTATTCTTTTCAAGATATCTCCAGCTCAGATTTGATGGAAAACCGCAAGTCTTTCCAGACATTTACAATTGCACTTATGTCTGGACTTTGACTGGGCCATTTAAAAATATTTTTATGCATTTGATTAAAACCGTTCTAGCTGTTCTTCTGGAAGGTGGGCCCATGTCTTAAGACTTTCTTTCAAAAGCTGGAATTATAGCTGTCCTGTCAACAGATTCTCCATCTAAGCTGCAGATGTCTGCAGCTACTCCAGGGTTACTTTTGCTATTTTGGCTGCTTCTGTGATCAATGCTCTCTTTGCCCAGCTCGTCAGTTGAGGAGAAAAGACATGTATTGGGAGGTCTGCAGTTGTGCCGTACACTTTTCATTTATACATGGTGGATTGAACAGTGTTCTGTGATATGTTCAAAACCTTTTCCATGAACTGTCTGCGGTGTTCCACTGTCTTCCTGGTGCTGTTTTTTTTTTCCACTAAGGTTTTCTAGCAAACCTCTTATGATTGTGAGGTGACAAAATGTGAAAAAGATCAAGTGGTGTGAATAACACACCGAAGTGTAAATGATGACAGTATTTACTGGACGTAGTGCAGTAAATAGTTGAAAACACTTAATTTAAAGATGCTTTCAGAAAATGTTGCAGCACTGTTATGCCACGCAGTAGAATGTCTTAGTTATCAGTAGGGTCACGATCAGTGGTTAAAAGAAGAGCATTTTTAAGAGTAAAGTAGTGCCCTCATGTGGTGTATCCTGGTCAGATCAGCTGAAAGAAGAACCGCTCCGTTTGTCCCACGTTGGTACCCGTTAGTTTCAGGTTGCACCTCCTCCGTCTCTCCGGCTTTGTACCCAGAGCTGAACACACACGCTGCGGACACCTTCCCCAGGATTCCGGGGCTGCAATACATCGAAAAATGGCTCTCCACGTCCCCAAACCCCCGGGCTTTGCCCAGATGTTAAAGGATGGCGCAAAGGTCAGAATAAATAGTCAAATAAACCTATTGGCGTACTTTAAACAGGGCGAGATGTAAATTAGCGTGCTAGCTAATGTTAGCCATGAGTTAGCATGTTCATTCACAGTCATGTGGGAGCTTTCTAGAAAGAGGGAGGCCCGCTGGAGGAAAGCAGTCCCGCAGCTGTGATAATGCACACAATTCGGTTTTTTAGCGCCTTGAGTGACATTTCCTAATCAGCGTACACGTCTGTTGGTTATGATGATATTCCAGTAATAAATGATTGTAAAGCTGCAGTCACACCCAGTTAGCCTACAGTTAGCTGTCACCACTGAGAGTCTGATGCTGACAACCCTTCATGTCTCATACATACATACATGTTGTATTAAGGATGAAGCAATTAATCAGATTAATAGATTATTGAAATAATCGTCCAATAATAGTAATGGAATAATCGTTAACTGGAGCATGCAGACTCCAAAACATGGCATTTGCTGAAAGAAGAACTCACTCAGAACAGTAATTAGGCAGAAATTGTACACAAAATGGATGCATTTTGCATTTAAGATGAGAAACCACCTTTGTCTGTAAAAATGCTCTATCCAGAACTCTTCAAGTAGTTTTAGCTTCACCTGGTACAAATCCTGTAAACAAAATCTCTTATTAAGCACCTTCTGCCATCTGATTATTAATCCATTAATCAAAAAAAATAATTGACAGATTAAGCTATTAGCAAAATATTCGTTATTTACAGCCCTGTATTGTATATTGGGAAACAAAAACAATATCCCAGATCTAAAAACTTTAGATACTTTTTAAAATTTGTATATAGTAACCCTTAAAAAGTTTAAGAGTTACTAATTATAAAAGTGAATGTGACTAAGTAACGCAAAGTAAGTTAAATATCCCATCTTCATCAGTTTATTCAATAATCTGTTAAACATACAAATAATAAAACCCAACTAAGTGTTAAATGTTTTTTGAAAAGAAACATTTGTTGAAATTCTTCTGTAATTTCACAGTAAATGTAACAGAATTTGTGTTATTAATATACCTGAAAATTCTTAAACTTTATGTTAATGGAGCCGTTTAAAAAATGTAAATTTTTCTTATATCGATACAGCACTTTTCAGGACTTGAAGAGGCAGTCTTTCGTAACATCAGAGCTTGCAAGGAGCTTTCTCAGACCACACGCACTGCATATGGACCCAATGGTAAGCATATTCCTCTAACAAGAGTATATTCAAAGACAATAACAATACAATTCCAAAATTTAATTCAAAGGCAATTATTAAACTGTCAATTTGGTGTTTATTCAGGTATGAATAAAATGGTTATCAACCACCTGGAGAAGTTGTTTGTCACCAATGATGCAGCAACCATCCTCAGAGAACTTGAGGTGAAGAATCTGTTCTAAACATCATCTTCTGTCTGCTGAAAACCTACTCAATAATTGATAAATTTGCAAATGTATGTGTCTCTTTCTATGCACTGTTTTTTGTTCAGGTGCAACATCCAGCAGCCAAAATGTTAGTGATGGCATCCCACATGCAGGAGCAGGAAGTAGGAGACGGCACCAACTTTGTGCTGGTGTTCGCCGGAGCTCTGCTGGAGCTGGCTGAAGAGCTGCTGAGGATGGGCTTGTCTGTGTCAGAGGTGATCAGATGTAGCTGTTGAACATTTGTAGGGGGTGAGATGGCATACCATTGGGCGAATGTATGAGAGTTAATGTGGGAAACTAAAAACCGATGGAAGGTTATTGGCTCTGGCTTATAGATGTATTCCTGACAGGTGACTTAGAATATTTAATTTGAAACATTATATTAAACAGTGTTAATCACATTTACTGGCAGACCTGGTAAAGATGTGTAAGCAAAATACTTAATGTTTACTGTTATTGCAGTAGCATAATCTAGCACTGACAGAATATTGAAAAAAACATCCATTAATTGTAATACATTTATTTAGTGTGGAAAAAAACATTAATATTTTTACTAGTTTGATGCCACAAGTATTGGTACCCATGTTGTGAATATTTCGTATTCTTGGAGTCTTCTATAACATTTTACAATTTTTGGGGACTTACAAAGAGAGATCTTAGACCATTTCTCCACCGCCTGCAATTCTGAGTCAGGGTGGCCTACTCCAATCCTTAGGTGCCAGTGTTCTGCCTGTTTTAGATGTGTTCCTGCTCCAACACAGATGAATTTATGGCTGAATTACCTCCTCAGCATGCAATCAAGTTCTGCAGAGGCTTTGCAATGAACCATTTATTTGATTCAGGTGTGTTGAAGCCGGGGAACATTTAAAACATGCAGGGCACCAGGTCTTGCGGACCAAAGTTGGTCTTGGACCTATCTTCTCTTGGAACTGGGATGTCCCTGAAAGAAGGTTGATTTTGCGTCTGGTAAACCATTTCTGTGTTGATTTTCCTCTTTTTTTGGATCATTCTGATGACCCATTTTCAGTTTACTGACAGAGGTAACCGGATTTCTGTTTCAAATCTCTTGGTATGACAAAGAGTTTATAATGCCATGGAAAAAAAAAATTTATTTAAATAAAAATTAAGTAAATTAAACGTATCAGTATAGGAGGAATTTAAACAGCTAGAGGTTTGGAGATGCTCAAAGGAGCTGGATCTGTCTTTGATAATAATTTAAGTAACTGTATATTCATTATTTTCAACTTGGGTCTTAGGGCCCTTAGAAGAGAAACAGGTATCAAGAAACTCTGATCAACATTAAAAAGGAAAGTTAAAAAAACAAAAGTAAAAAGCTTCAGATGCATTAATTTATTAGCAACTATAAGAGGCACCATAAATTGTGCCGCCAATGGTTCTGTATTTGTTAACACGTTTATCCCCTCACCTGTACTCTAACAAAAGATGAGATTTTCAGTGTGAGATGTTACTGTAATAGTTGAATTTATCAAACGTTTTTCTCCCCATCCGTACCTGGAATGCAGCTCTCCCCCACTTCATCATTATACATTTTCCTCTGGCCTCAGGTCATTGATGGTTATGAGAAGGCGTGTAAAAAAACCCTGGAGATCCTGCAAGACTGCGTATGTTCCTCTGCCAAAAACCTCCACGACGTGAACGAGGCCACGGCTCTCATCCGCACGGCGGTCATGAGTAAACAGTACGGGAACGAAGACTTCCTCGCCAAGCTCATCGCTGAGGCCTGTGGTGAGTTAGCAACCTAGACTACCTTAACGAGGGTTAGCTCGTCTTTCAAAACGTGTGTAGATAACAGTGTCTAACCTTCTCTTCTGTTTGGTTTGTTCTTTAGTGTCCATTTACCCAGAGTCCGGCAATTTCAATGTTGATAACGTCAGAGTGTGCAAGATTTTGGTGAGCAGTTGATCTTGTTTAATGTTGGTTCTTTTAAGGTTTGTAGTCATTTTCTCGCAAGTATTTGAATGTGTTGTCTATTTAGGGTTGTGGGGTGACGGCATCCACCGTGCTTCATGGCATGGTCTTTAAGAAGGAGGCAGAGGGAGACATCAAATCTGTTAAAGACGCCAAGATCGCAGTGTTCTCCTGCCCCTTCGACGGCATGGTGACGGAGACCAAGGTAACAAGGACTTATAAAATCAGGGTTTCCCCTATTTGCTGTTGTCATTATTTTCCTTTTTTTTGTTTGTTGCTGTCTTTGTGATGTTTCCCTGCATCCACCTGCCATCGCCTCACCTACTCCTTAAAATCGTCCCAGTCCTTTCCATTTGCTAGCCAGATACAGCCTGATGTACCACCTTTTAAAATTGTCAATTATGCAAAAAGACCAGTAACTTACTTTCTGCCTTTTGTAGCTCAAATTTGTCCTGATCTGTTGGGCCGCATCTATTTCTTTTTAAATTGTTTCCCTAAAAATATCAGTATGGGTATTGCTGTAACACTGTATAGCTATTGTATGTAATTTAGGATAATTTGAGTCTTTATAAAGGATTTATAACTTGACTTTCTTAGAATAATGACAACACAAATAACTGCAGTTTTTTTTCTCTGAAATGGCATTACAGATCAAAGTAAATAAGTAAGATCAATAGGTTTTCAAGTGAAGCTTATTTAACATTACAGTAAGACAAATCAACAACCTTTACACAGAAATGTATTTATAATGGATTTTACCCTCATCCTGCTTTAGCAGGGGAACACAGCAGCATGTAAACCCCAACAACTGATCTAAATATGTGCCTGTAGCACAGGGAAATCGTGGGTATCTTTACGTAATGTTCCTGACCCACATAAGGTTCCATAATAGTCTTAATATTCATAAGTTTAACAGGTTAAATAAATCAATCAAATATTCCAAGACTTTTTTCCAAATTCAACATTAGATCCATCTTTCAATGAATACTACAGTTTCTTTGCACATGAAGAGTGGGACTAAGATTCCTCAGGAACCTTGCCAGAAGCTAGTGTCTTGCTTATGATAATTAATGGTCATGGAAAATACATTACCTTGCTGGTACTTATACGGCAGAATGAATGATGAACGAATTTCATGAAGTTGCTTCAGTGTCATCCCTGTGTCCTTTATTTTGGTTCAGTCACAGAGCTTCAATTTACTAAAATATTTTATGTCAAAGCTCCGCCGTTCGTTGTGAGCCTCATCTTTGGATTTCCGTCAGAGTAGAAAGAGGCATTTTATTTGTTTAAATCGTACTGAAGCTTTCCAGTTGGTTGCCAACATCAGGGCTGTGTGTTCCTCAGGGCACCGTGTTGATAAATAATGCGCAGGAGCTGATGAACTTCAGTAAGGGAGAGGAGGACATGATGGAGGCCCAGGTGAAGGCCATCAAAGAAGCTGGAGCCAACGTGGTGGTAACCGGTGGCAAAGTGGCCGACATGGCTCTCCACTACGCCAACAAGTACAAGCTGATGGTGGTCAGGTAAGAACATGGGCTCAGGTAATCGGATCAGATTTACAGTCAAAGAAAGAATTTACAGGTAGGGTGAAAACAAACTACACCCTCTTTTTATTTAGGGTTTTACATGGGGCTGCAACGAATGATTATTTTGCTAATGGATTAATCTGTCGACTATTTTTTCGATTAATAATCGTATAAAAAAAGATGCTTAATAGGAGATTTTTTTACAGCTTTTGAACCAGGTGAAGCTAAAGCTATGCCACTTGAGCAGTTCTGGATAGAGAATATGTACAGAAAAAGAAGGTTTTTTATCTTGAATGCAAAATATATATATATTTTTTGGACAATTTTGGCCTAATTACTGCTCTAAGTGGGTTGTTCTTTCAGCAAATGGCTTGTTGTAGAGCCTGTATACTCCAGTTAATGATGATTCAATTACTAAAATAGTTAAAAAGTATTTCAATAATTGATTAATTGTTGATGCGCTACATATTGGGTCATAACGTAAAGGGTTCTGGTCTTTTCTATTTCTCGAACAATCATGTGATTTAACAGGGAAGTCGCAGCAGCAAGATGCTGCTAACTAAATGCACTAATTAACTGAACAGCAGCTAGTGGGACCAGACCTCTTACCATAATGTTATACTAATAAAGCCGTTTTTAGAAGTAGAAAACATTAAAGACTGTTGCCTGCTCTCTATGTTAATTATTGAAGCTCAGGACAGCACAATTAGAAAAAGGCCCAATGTTAAAGGAATAAACCAGCAGGACTTCAGTTTGCAAAGTTGCTGAATAAATCACTAAACTTCTGCAATTTCTTCGGACAAACTGGAACAAATTAGAGATGTTTGGCCCTAATGCATGGTGCCATGTTTGCTGAAAACCAAACACAACATATTAACACAAACACCTCATATCAGCTGTTAAGCACGGTGGTGGAGGGGTGATGATCTGAGCTTGTTTGTCCTTCAGTTGTTGAGACGACCAAGAATTTCTTAGTACACTAAAATATTCCAGACTCCCAAACTAGGTTTTTAACGGTGAAATGATCCCAAACACAACAGAACAGCTAAAAGGAAAAATATAGAGGTGTTTCAATGGCTAAGACTAGGCCATTCGTCTTAGGAGAGAGCTATGCAGAAAGAAATGACCCCGAAACCTCAATGAACTGAATCTGTATTGTAGAGTGGGTAAAATCCCTCCAAAAAAGATGAGGGGGGGATGAAGGCATATAGAAAGTTATTGATACTAATGGTGACTGTAAAATTTAATTCAGTTGTTGATGATGCTGTTTAGCCTTGTTTTTTTTATTAGATATTAACAGTGTAGCATCGGTTGTGTGCTTTTATACACCAAGTTAACAATTCTATAACCTGATAAAGAGCGGATCATTTTTATTTCTTGATAACCTAAAATTGAATAAAAGTATACTTACATTTTTAATCTTGACTGTATTTTCTTGTGTGAAGTTTTAACACTAAATCTTTCCTGCAGGCTTAACTCCAAGTGGGACCTCAGGAGGTTATGCAAGACCGTGGGGGCTGTTGCTCTGCCCAAAATGGTTCGTGAACCCGTGTTTTTACCATCATCAGATATGAGAATTATGATATATGAGACACTAAACTGACATCAATGTGGTGCACTCCTAGACGGCTCCGACTCCAGATGAGATTGGTCACTGTGACAACGTTTACCTAACAGAGGTGGGAGACACTCAGGTGGTGGTCTTCAAACATGGCAAGTCGCTTTTTACTAAATTCTCACTTTCCAACTTGATTTATCCTTCAAGAGATTTTCATGCATGACTTATTGTTTGGTGTGTTTTTCAACAGAGAAGGAAGACGGCACCATCTCGACTGTGGTCATCAGAGGCTCCACTGACAACCTGATGGATGACATTGAGAGGGCTGTGGATGATGGTGTCAATACCTTCAAGGTTCTGGTCAGGGTAAGGTACATATGTTATATAAAGGCCCATGTACTTATAGTATTAACAAAGCTCCGTCTGCACAGCTGCTACAGTTTCTCCCATTTTCTCCATCTCCAGGACAAACGACTGGTTCCTGGAGCAGGAGCCACAGAGATTGAGCTGGCCAAACAGATCACCTCATTTGGAGAGGTATTAGAGATTTTATTTCTGCTTTTTGTCTTTTGATTTCCACACCATCTCTAGCTGACGAATTACCTGTCTTCTTTCTCGTCTCTTCCTGTAGTCCTCCCCTGGGCTGGACCAGTATGCCATTAAAAAGTTTGCTGAAGCCTTCGAGACTTTGCCGCAGGCCCTGGCTGAGAACTCCGGAGTGAAGGGGAACGAGCTCATCTCTAAACTGTATTCTGCGCACCACGAGGGAAACAAAAACATCGGCTTTGACGTCGAGGTTAGTAGATGGAGATGAAATTACTTTCCAGTAATTGTACCGCTTGAAGCATCTGATGGTGTGGGTGTCATGCTCTCTGTAGGGAGATGGGCCGGCTGTGAAGGACATGCTTGAGGCCGGCATTCTGGACCCCTACCTGGTGAAACACTGGGGCATCAGGCTAGCCACCAATGCTGCCATAACAGTGCTGAGAGTGGATCAGGTCTGTATAAAAACACTTCACGTAGAGTGAATACATATGAACAATATAAGAGTTATTGTAGTAGATATTGAAAGCAACTGCTTTCTAACCTCACTTAGTTAGAAAATAGATAAGTTTATGGAAGGTGTTTACTTGTATAAGGGTCTTCCTCCTGTCTACGTGGTAATAGCCAGATTTTATACATACATATATGTTCATGATCCAGATCATCATGGCTAAGGCTGCAGGGGGACCCAAGGCTCCCAAGCAGAGAGGCCACTGGGACAAAGACGGTTGGGATGAAGAGCCTGATCATTTTGAAACCCACCATTAGAGGGCGTACTCGCAAACATAAACCGCTCTGTCAGTAGGTCTCCGAATGTGTGTAAAATGCTCACAGAACACTGACGTTGCAAGATGTTTGGACTGTCACTACTAATGTTGAATTTCACACAAATACATTTATTAGAGATTCAGCTTTTTCCAAGTGTGCCTATAACAACACTAGGTTTGTCACTGTGTGAACTTGCACAAAATGGTGAATGGTGTGATTGCATGCTGCATGCACTTTACTGGAAACAGTACAGGATTATAGTGTAGTACTTTGCGTAAATCAAGAGAGACTTGTGAATGCTAAAGCTTTGTTCTTTTTTATTACATTTAAAAAATTTTTGAGATGCTCGGTTGATAGTAATTAGGGATTTTTGCTGTATAAATATTAGCACCTGTGCTATACCTGACCATAGGAGTAAAGCCACATGTTCCTTTTTTAACATGTGGCCATATTAAAAACAGCCTTTATTGTCTTGTGACATAATCTTACAAGGACACATAGCAGACCTGCTTTGACAACTTTCCTTGAGGCATGTTAGAAGCTGCATGGACCTCAGTGCTCTAATTTCCATTTGGGTAAAGATGTACATTTCATTATATTTTTTCTTCTTCAGATCATCATGGCCAAACCAGCAGGTGGACCCAAAGCTCCCCAGGGCAACAAGGACTTTGATGATGATGACTGAACCTAAAGCTTCCCATGTGATGTTCCTGTTGCATTCACAAATCTTTTCTACTTGTTTATTTAAAGCTCAACTGTTTGGTTTGTTTTGTAGACAACCTCTGGTTGCATTGATCAACAACATATGTGAAAGAAAAAAGTAGAGATGGCTTTGTTTGCTTTTTATGTTCTTAGGTCCCAAATAAAAGGCACTTGTGCTGTCAATGGCTGGTTGGACTTTCTTCATTTTGTGGTTTTCTTTTTATGCACAATATGTTTTTATTTTTTAACAATCTAATAATTCACAGAACAAAATCCTACCCCAAATACTCCAGAGGAGAAATCTATAAACTAAAAACATAAAATGGTACAGATATGTATATATATTTAACATTAAGTGCGCTAACATGTTGGTAACTCTTGGGCCACATTCATACCCATATGCCACTCACATCCAATTTTTTATGGCAGTCTGAGGGGCCCAATTCCAGTTTGAACTCCAGAAAAATCAAAATTGTGCAGCTTCTACATGTGGTACTAAATCGGATGCGTATCCGATGGTTTTCAAAGCTTCCCCTGTCTGAACGGTCATGTCTTATTTAATCCGACTTTGACATCATTGTCCTGGCTCCGACTGCGGATCCACAGACACTTCTCTACAGAAGTAGCAGTCACTGCCCTACAAAAGGCCACTGTAAATAGTTGTCTCCTTTTCCTTACCTTTCTTCATCTTGTTCGGATGTGGTGATATTGTCTGCTCCCATTGCTCAACAGCTTAGAGAATTACACCCAGACACCAACATCCATTTTTCCTTCTGTAAACGGTGTGCAGCTGTGCAACGTCAAACTTCCTCTCAGCATGCAAGTCGCTTTGGGGTTGTAAACGGTTCAGAGCGAAGTCTGATGGTGGTCGCACTTAAATAGTTTGAACGACCATGCAAAAGAAAAATCTGATCAGCAAAAAAAATCTGAATTTAGTATCAAGACCTGCTGTGCGAATGTAGCCTTTTTCATTTTTTTTACTCTGCAACCCCAAATTTCGATGTAAAACGGCTTAACTGCATATAGGAAGAAAAACAAATTGTATTTCTTCAACTCCCATATCCCTGTTGAAGAAAAGCATTTCCACAGCATGATGCCGCCAACACCATGTTTTACAGTGGTGATAGTGTATTCAATGTGATGTGCAGTGTAATGCAACTCAGTGGTTTGTATGTTTGCCAGAATGTTCAATTTTGTTCTCCTTTGACCATCTTCCACATGCTATATCCCATGTGTTTAAAAACTGTAAATGGGTCTTCCTATAACTTCTGTCCACTCTTCCATAAACACAAGATTTGTAGAGTTCACATTTTCCCATCAGACGGTGCTGCTTGAGCTTGGGGTTGACTGTTAAAACCTTAAAACCTATTCCTGCTTTAAACTTCAAAACTTTGTGTTCATTGAGCTTTATGATGCTGCTTTTTCACTAATGCTCTAACAAATCTGAAGCCTTCAGGTTTGCAAAATGAACTTGTTCAGGGTTTCTTATTACATTTATTATAGGTATGTACATGGCTTGGTAACTTTTACTTATGTTTGTATTTACTTAAATGTTTTAAATAATCGGATTATCATGTTATGATTTTACTGTTGGCAAAATAGGTTAGTTTTGGTTTTACCGGATTTTACTTGATGGTATCAGAGTAAATGGGGTGTAATGCATTTTCCTTTAATGCTACCCTGTGGGTTTACCTTTTGCATGCTAAAACTAGACGATTCTGCAAGCACTGGCTTATTTTTAGCGGGTAGGTCACAAGGTTCCACTGAATGCTTACTTTGTTTACTAATATGTTCGTGGATTTCTGGTAATCATAATTATGTGAAAAGGATTCAGATGCATGGAAGAAGCAGATGTAGAAAATGGATGGATGATTCAGAAGAATTTAGATGGATCGTTTTAATTACACCCTAGCAGCAGAGGGAGCTAAACTCACTGGACGGTCGATATGTGGGCGGATTTGCTCTGTCGTTGCCCACATTCGGGATTAACTTGTTTTTATGTCGCCATATCGCTCATATTTTTACACCGGAAGGCCAGACGAGTTGACGATTTTGAGAAATATCGCTTTGCTTCTGTAGGCCATTCATTTGAGCCTTCTGTGTGCGTTGGACTTGGGAAATGAGACGGGGATGTCCTGCGGCGCAGATTGAGAGGCTGGTTGAGGAGCAGCAGACGTCGCACTGACCGAGCGTACATCGCTGATGTCCCGTCACGCTGATAATAAGAATAATAATGGGGGCAGACGGAAGTAAAAACAGGAAGGTGAGTGAAATGAAACTCCTGGTTGCTAAGGTGTGACGCTCTACGTGGTTCCCTGTTTCTATGACGATGGTTTGGTGTCAAGGATACAAAGACGGTTCCTGTTCAGCCAAGAACGGCCGCATTAACCTTGTTTTAAATCGGCGTGCTAAACTGAACTATAACATTTTGGTTAAGGATTAACTCCCATTATCGATTACATTTTGTTACAATGTTTTTCCCCATAGTATCAAGCATTTACCTTGAAGGTAAAAAAAAAAAAAAATCTCCCTGTGTCCATATTTTTTTTTTTGCAGATACAAATATTGATACATTAGGCCTGCTGCACCCTGTGTCTCTAATGCACTATGATGTGGCAGTAAATGTGTTTTAGATGTGTTCCCTATTTTGAGTTGGGGTTAACTTCACACAAAAACAGCCTGAGATCTGTGCTCAAGGGTGTAAATGAATAACGATACTAGTTTGGATACATTAAATAAAAGAATAACAATACCAGTTGTAATACTGTATGCAAATAAAATTACAGTAAATACTGTAAATCACTTACAGTAGTGTTTTTAATATTGCAAATAAAACTGCCAATATTACTGTAAGTAAAAATACGGTAATAGTGCAATAAATATCATTACAGTAACAATACAGGTAAATTACAAAATCCCGCACTCACCATCTTGGCCTATTTATGACCTCTTAACTTTCTTGTTTGAATCAGAAACAGTCTTAAATGCTTTTAAGCCAGTAAAATGGAGGGAAAATCTCTCTTTTTTCCCCCTATGTGTATTGCAAATCTAAACAGACACCACAAGACAACCAGACCTGTTTGTCTAGGCTCAACAGGTCACTGGATTTCTTCACTAAAAATCAAGGTACACAGCAATGTTGCTAAGATAAGACTTTGAGGTTGAAAGCAAAATAAAGATGAAGCAGGACTAAAATCCCTGTTTACCTTGAGACCTTGACATAACCTGTATGCTGTGCTAAGTTTTGATCAGGAGCAAATTATATAAACCCACAAAATGCAGTCAAAAGAGCTCTGAATAAGCAAACATCAGTTTTTCCTAAATTAAATACAAGATTATGGAAAAATATGAATCTTGTTACATTTTTATTTAGAAAAAAAGGCCTACAAATATAGACCAAATAATGCAACTGGAGTTTGCAAGGGTGTACAGCATTTTCCATACAATTTAGAATCTCGAATATTTGGATACATTTACTTTTGGGCTATGAAAATTAGTCAGACCACTGCTGAAGCAGCATTTTGTTTAAAGACAAAGAAAACATGGATGTCAAAATAAAAACAAGTATGGCAATGGTCTGGGTTGGCGCTCAGTCCTCAATAAATGACATTGATTGTAATGTGTAAAAGCAGGATAATGTCAGGAGCTATTACAAAAAATGCACTGTAGGCCCACAGTTATCAGTTGTAGTCAAAAAGTTAAAATTTAGACTGATGAGTCTCTGAACTCCACCCAGAGAGAATCTGTTGATGACAACTACACTGCCTGGCCAAAAAAAAGTTGCCACCCCAAAAAAAAAAAAGGACATACACTAATATTTCATGGGACCGCCTTTAGCTTTGACTACAGCATGCATTCCCTGCGGCAATGTTTTCATAAGCTTCTGCAATGTCACAAGATTTATTTCCATCCAGTGTTGCATTAATTTTACATCAAGAGAGAGTCTGACCTGCGCAAGCCTTCTCCAGCACATCCTCTACATACAACTGGACTCTGTGGTGGCCAATCCATGTATGAAAATGATGTCTCATGCTCCCTGAACCACTCTTTCACAATTTGAGCCCGATGAATCTTGGGATTGTGATCTTGGAATATGCCCGTGCCGTTAGGGAAGAAGAAAATTGACGGAATAACCTGGTCATTCAGTACAGACCCATTCAATAAATTTGAATATTTTTGAAAAGTTCATTTATTTCAGTAACTTAGATCATTAAGTGACACACATTATATAGATTAACTGCATGCAAACTGACGTTTTCAAACCTTCATCTCTGTTAATTATGAGGATGCTTGCAGCTAATGAAAATGTGACATTTAAGATTAAGAATATTACATCAGACCAATAAAAAAACAAGTTTTTAAATACACAAACGTGGGCTTTTTGAAAGGTATGTTTTATAGCCGGTTAAAGGTTGTTATTTGCAAAAAATACACGTAAGCTGACAAGCAATCCTCATTGGAACAGATATTCTCATTTTTTTAATATGACTGTATATGCAGGTAGTCAGCTGACCTCATTCTTTGGGCACATAATGTTGCTGACCCTAGACCTGACCCACTGCAGCAACTCCAGCACTGCCCCCACAGGGTTTTTACAGTAAGAACAAGACATGACTGGCACATCACTTCACCTGCTTCTTTTGTTACCCTGATACACCCATCATTCTGGAACAGGGTAAATCTGGACTAATCAGACCACACAACCTTCTTGCAGTCCTCCAGAGTCCAGTCTTTATGCTTCCTAGCAAACTGTAGCCTTTTTTCCCATCAGCCTTACTGATCAGTGGTTTTCTCACGGGTACACAGCTGTTCAGTCCCAATCCCTTGAGTTCCCTTCGCATTGTGCATGTGGAAATGCTCTTACTTTCACTAACATACCCCTGAGTTCTACTGTTGTTTGATCACGATCATTCAGGATTTTTTTCCCAAAACATTTCTCCCTCAAAGACGATGGGTCCCCACTATCCTTCCAGTTTTTAATAATGCGTTGGACAATTCTCAAACCAGGTTTAGTGTTTCTGCAATGTCCTTAGCTGTTTTCTCTGCTTGATGCATGCCAGTGATTTGACCCTTCTGAAACAAACTGACATCTTTTCCACGACCACCGGATGTGTCTTTCGACATTGTTGTTCAAGAAATGAGAAGCTTCTCATTACATCAGCTGTGGTTAAATAACTTGTTGCCAGCTAAAAGATATATATAAGTCCAGGTGGCGACTTTGTTTTTGGCCAGGCAGTGTATTAACCGAGCCCTCCACAAATCAGGCTTTTATGGAACAGTTGCAATAAGTACGATATTATTGAAAGAAAACCAAAAGAAGAATCATTTACACTTTGTGTATGGGACAGAGGTCGGAGGTTCACCTTTCACTAGAACAATGACCCTAAACCTACAGCAATGAAATGATCAAAGCATATTCATGTGTTAGAATAGCTTTGTCACAGTCAACACAATTCAGAATCTGTGACTCTGAAAAGACTCTGAAAATGGATGTTCAAAAATGCTCCCCATCCAATCTGTCTGATCTTGAGCTATTTTGCAAAGAAGCATGGGAACAAATTTCAGTGTCTAGACATGCAAAGCTGGAAAATATATACCCAGTAGATTTACAGCTCTATTTGCAGCGATGGGTGGTCCTACAAAGTACTGACTCTGACCAATTTTTATTTGTACAATTTTTTAAGAACCATGTTTCTTTTTCTTCCACATCACAATTATGCAGTACTTTGTGTTGGTCTATCACATAATGTTTCAACAAAATACATTAAGGTTTATGGTTGTAAAATGTGGAAAAACATTGCAAGGCACTTAATAACACCCTGATAGGTTGTTGTAACAATATAAAGATGATGAAACTGTGTAAAAGGTGCTCTGATTGAAAGTATGCTGTCATACATGTATTGTGCAGCTCAGCTGTAAGTAGATATAAAGCAGTTCTTAAGAAAATCTCCTTCTTTAGATAGAAAAAGGAAACAATTTAAAGCTGTTTTAGACTTTTCTTTATTGTCTAGGAGCTCTTTTCACATCACCTTGAGGGAGAAACATGCTTTTAGTTATCGAATGCCTTCCTTGATTAGTGCTAATAGTCATTCTTGGATACAACAGGTAAAGAAAAAACATTGTTTTTCAGTTTAAAAAATGAGAGTAAAACTGTGTCCTCTTATATTGTTCGCTTACTTCATTCAGAAGATGTAGCACCTACTAAATTTTGTGTCTGTCTCCATCCACGTCCCTGATCCCTGCTCCTGCGCTATCAGAGGGCCTCAGGGGAGGTGGAGGATGACCACATCCCGTCTGGGTGGCGGGGTCTCCTCTCCAGCATGAGCCTGTCTATCCCAGCAGGCCTCTGCCGTCTGGCCCCACCTGCCCTCCGTCTGGGACAGCATCGGATGCTCCAAAGCAAAGCCCCCGAGGTTCCGGAGCACGTCCTGAGGTTGGCGGGAGTCGGCCCGGGCAGGCTGAGGGCAGAATGGAGCCTTCCAGGGTTTGTGACCATGTTTCTGCCTGAATTCCCCCACAGACCTGTGCCAGGGCATGAGCACTTTCAGGTAAACAAAAGCTGTTCCAAAACTGACACTTTAACTGTTTCAGAACGTCTGTCTTTTATGTCTTTCTGGATCTTTACTCTTTTTTTCTGATAAGGTGCTTGGTTACATTGCCAAAGGTTCATTTGGACCCATTCTGAAAGTGAGGGACAAGTCCAAACAGAAAACGTATGCTGTTAAAGTGAGTCTGCTACCTGAATCTTATATTTCAATTTGTTTATTTGGCTTATTTCAGCCATGAAGTAACACTCAATGTTTGTTCTAATTTAGAATAGGTTATGTTTTATTATTTATAAACACTATTTTGCTAATTCCTTGTAGTGAATATAGTATTTTATACTGCAATGATAATGCAAATGTACTGTGTTCATTCAGACAAACTGTTTTATACTGTTTTCATATTCTTGCTCATTGGTTCAGATTTTTATTTTCTATAGACTTGTACGAATTGATATTTATAAATCACATGTTTCTTTTTTATGGCCCATCACTTAATACCTTCTGTATGAAACGCTCTTTCATACCTTAGTCTTTTTAGTGTGTTTAACATGTCCAGTGCCTCGTGAAATTATTCAGACTCATGTTATAACAAAAAATTTCAATGCTTTTCATTATTATTTTATGTGATAAACCCACACAAACAGTTATTTTTGACAAATAATAATCTATATGTGCATTTGTATTTTAACCTGTTGAGTCTGATGCCCCGTAATAAAATCCAGCACAACCTGCTGTCATTGAAGGCCCCGTCATTACTAACTAGGATCCACCTGTGTGCAATATAATCTAATCAAAGGTTTGTTAAAGAACATTAGTGACCAACAGTATCATGAAAACCAAGGAACCCAGCAAATGTTCAAAGTTCAAATGGTTTGGTATTTTAAAAAAAATCGCAAACTTTAAACATCTTATGGAACATTAGATGTTCAATCCATCATTTGAAAATGGAAGGAGTATGACACCACTGTAAACCGGACAAGACTTGGCCATCCACCTAACCTGACAGGCCGGAGAAGAGCGGCAAGAAAAAAGCCATTATGAAAAAATCCAAAACAAGTCCAGTTGGAGGCTTGGAACAAAGCATTTAGGGGACGTATCAAAAATGTAGAAGAAGGTCCGCTGTCCAGAAGAGGCCTAAAAAAATTCATTCCTCAGTGAACACCGAGGTATTTATACTCCTCCACCACCTCCACTTCCTCTCCCGTGATGGAAATACTGTTTGACCTATTCCTGTTTCTTTTAAAATCTATAATAATCTCCTTTGTTTTATTCACGTTCAATATGAGATGATTGTTTCCACACCATGCCACAGTCCCCTGTGGTGCTCCTGTGCTGCTAACTACCTGGTTAGACACGCAACCCTTCAGTCTCACAAACTGTGGTCTGTTTGTCAGGTAGTCTTTGATCCAGGAGATTCTGGAGGCCTCCACCTGAGTCTTCTGGAGTTTCTGACAAAGCAAATCAGATTGAAGTGTGTTAAATGGACTGGAGAAATCAAAGAACATGATCCTCACAGTGCTGCTGGCTTTGTCCAGATGACAGTGGGTTTGTTGAAGCAGGTGTTTGATGACATCTTCAACTCCAACTCCACAGCGATAAACAAACTAAAGGGGTCCTGATAGTTTATTGTTTGCGTATTCAGGTGGGCCAACAGAAGTCTCTCTAGGACCTTCATGATGTGGGATGTCAGGGCAACAGGTCTTTGAAAAATGATGGGTGAGTTTTCTTTTGGACTGGAACAAGACAGGAAGTCTTCCACAACACTGAAACCTTCTTCTTGGCCAGGCTAAGGTTGAAAAGGTGCTGCAGAATCCCACAGAGCTCTTTCTGCACAGGCCTTCAGGACTCTAGGGCTGACACGATCTGGACCTGCAGTCTTATCCGGTTCAATCTTTCCAGTTGTCTCTGCACCTGACTTCTTGAGACACACAGGTGGATGGGGGAGGCAAAAGGAGCATCAGCATCTTCTGATATGGTTGAAGGCAAACTTGTAGAAGCAGAAGGGTACATGTCTGAGGTGGAAGATAAGACATTTGAGGTTCGACAGAAAAGCTGTGGGTCAAAGGAAGGTGGGATGCCTGTTTGGCTGTGAGCCGGAAAGAAGGATGCTGAGCTTGTTTCTGAACTGAACCTATTGAAGAATATGTTTAGTTCATTTGTCCCTTACTGGCATCCATATCTTCCTTCTGCTTGAAGCCTGTGATCTTCATCGTCATGGAGCCTTGTCAAAGTCCAGACCTAAACCCTAATGGGAATTTTTGGTGAAACTTGTAAATTGATGTTTACATATTCTCTCTATCCAATCAGACTGATCTTCACCTATTTTAAGTCTAAAAATGCAGAAAGCTTTTAGAGATATACCCCAAAAGACTTCCAGCTGTCTCTTGGGGTAGCATGTTCCTTCCACTTTACAAGCATGCACTACTTTGTGTTGTGCTATAGCATGATGTTCCAGTAAAATGCAATGACGTTTGTGGTTTTGACTAAGTTAAATGTGACAACATTTAAGGGGTGTAAAGACTTTTTATGGCATTTCAAGTAACTGTCCAATTGTCATGTAACATAAACTTTAGTTTTATCTATTTTGCTCAGCATGTTGTTTTTGTCCACCAAAGGTTATACCTAAATCTGAGATTTTAAGACTGGCGGTTTTGGAGCAATCAAAAGAGGAAGTTATAGTTCAGGTGAGCAATGCCTCTAAAGGTCTTTAAAAATATTCTTATTTTGCTGTGCTGCAATAATGTTTAAATAAATGTATGATTAAATATTTCATGTAACAATGGATTTTAAAATATAAAAATGTGTAATAAAATAAAGTAAAATGTTTTTTTAAGCAGGTGTGCAGTCGGTATCTCATATTTAGTAACCTGTGAGTTTTTAGGCTGAAATGTTATGAATGTAATAGTTCAAGAAATGTTGTTTGGTGCCATTTACTTGCATTATAGTTTCATGTTTGTCTCCCAGACTTGCTGTGGTTTTGAGTTATTTCACACCCACACACACACACACAAATACAAAAGAAAGTGATGTGAAAACTAAACAGCAAAGCAACTGAACCCTCAGGATTGAGCTTTTCCAGGAATTTAATTTTTGACCTTTGCCCCCGCAGAGTCAGGTCCGTCACCCATTTGTCCTCGACCTCCAGGACTGCTGGCAGACTCAGCGCCACCTTTACATTAGTGAGTCAGCCAGCTAGCAGTGACCCACTGGTACTCAGATACACAACCCAAGAACCCCTCACTTTACCTTCTGTCACCTCTGCTTTAGTAGTTTTAATTAGGATCTCCCCACAATCCCAAACCCAGCACCTAGAGCATAATAACTAAAGTGCTGTTGTTCAGGTCTTTAAATTCTGGATTGTACCTAAGTTCCCAACCCTTCCAACCCTCACCATACCAGTTATGCAGCCGCAGCGTGCAACTGTGTTGCTGTGTGGCATTTTTCC